>QRFJ01000128.1:1983467-2291555 GCA_006176705.1 Cocos nucifera
CAAATATCAAGCAAATACTTGAAAACAATTTGCCAGCAGTCATTTTTTCCATTTTTCCACCTGGTTAATTATTCTCTTCGATCTTTAAATTCTTTTCATATGTTTTATTCTGCATTAATATCGGTGTTCATCTAATCAAAATATTTTGATTCTCATCCAAAGCACCATCCGAGTACTCAACCGAGGAGAAAGGGAAAAAAATTGGATCCCTCGTATTCATGACTGCACCGTCCCTTGCTAACAATATCTTCCCTTGACTATATTTTTTCTGCTCCCAGCTACCCTAAGCAAAGCATGGGAAGAGGAAGGCTTTTGTCCGCAACAATAGCCCTCCACATGAAAGCAGTAATGGAGGAAGAGGGATGTAGAGAAAAAGTTAGAAAGGAGAGAGAGGGGGCGTATTAGCTCTAGAAGTCTGTACTGGAGGAGTCAATAGGCATGGGGAATAATGGACGCTCTAATGAGTATAAATAGACCCAGGTAAAAACCACGGGTTTGTTAAACAAATCAGAACCATGCCGAGCTTCTATTCTCCATGAAAGGAAGCGGTACGGGAATAAGGTAGGGGAATTGACCTATGCCTTCTCATCCAAAATGCAAAAATGGGCAACTGAATCCAAAGAAATATACGCTCTGACTCCCATAGGCTTTCCTCAATAGGAATCACACCCGACCAAATCCGACATCATCTGATATGGTATAGATATTAATTAAATGCAATGTTCTCAGCCTACATATACATTAAATACACTATTCCTTTATCCCAAGCCACATAGCCCATCCATTTTATATATATATATATATATATTGGATTTATGCTTAAATCCAATTGATCAAAATTGGATAGTGAAAATACTACATTAATGATCCAAATCATTGAATATGATATACTACCTTAAAATTACTTGCACATCAAAAATCATATGATTTAAAGATCTCTAACCTATGCATCAAGTGATCAAAAAATACGTCTAATTCAATTTTATTTAGGCCATCCAATTTTTAACTACTTGCTGCATAGGCTAGAGATCTCCAAATTATATAATTTTTTGTGTACAAATAATTTTGAGATAGTAGATCACATTCAATGGCTTGAATCATTGATGTAAAACCCCTATTAGGGGTGTGTATTCGATTTTTTTGTTCAAATCGAATTGAAGTTTTGAAAAATCAAACTTTCGAACTTATATTTTATAGAACCAAAAATCGAACCAAACTAGTCTAAAATCGAACAAACTAAATCAAAATATTTTTGGTTCGATAATTCGGTTTTGAACTTCTCTATGCTAAGCTTTTGGTTTTGGTTTATACTTATTAAGTTCTTTAATAATTTCATGATGTGAACTATAGAATTATACTTGGACTTAATATTATTATTTAAATACAAATCAACAATAAATCATTTAAAAAAAAAGCTCAATTCAATAAAATTACCTTAAGCTCTTTGTAATCTACCAATATAATATTTATCACTAGTCATCTATTTTGGTTTTCGAGAAGTTATCAAATTAAAAATTAAAAATCAAATTGATTAAAAAACTTTGGTTCAATTTTAAACCGAAATCAAAATTTTTAAAAGAAAAATCAAACCAAACAACAAAGTAATTAACAATTTGATTCGATTTTTGGTTAACCGAACCATTAGTATACTCCTATTATAGAGTTTTGACCTAACTGGATCTAAATCAACAATCTCAGCCCCTCCCCACCCCTCCCCACCCCTCCCTCGGCTCCGGCACCACCAACCGACTCGCGACTTCCACGGCCCATGGCGGAGCTCCGGCACTGGCCGACTCCACCCCCGGTGATTGCCGCCATCCCCGCTCGACTGCTACCTCTCCAATAGCGCCACCAAGTCCACCCCTGATTTTCACAGCCCACGATGGAGCTCCGGCACCGACCGACTCTGCCCCCGGTGATTGCCGCCATCCCTTGCTCGACCGCTACCTCCCTGACAGCGCCACCGAGTCCACCCACGACTTCCATGGCCCACGGCGGAGCTCCGGCACTGGCCGACCTGGGTGATCACTGGCGTTGGTGGAGGAGAAGCCTTGTTGATTTGTGAAAACCCTAAGGACGTCTCTGATCGCCACTGGAATGGAAGACACCGGGGCTCGAAATCCTCCGGCCTCGACTGACGACGCCGTTGCTGCCGGAGGAGCCAGGGCTAGGATTTCAATTGCCGCAGCAGAGGGCTGGGAGTGGGCGACTGCTTTAAGCTTTCTCCGTCGGGCATCCTCAAGCTCCAGAATGGGACATCACCACATGGTTCATCGACGGATCGACCTGCAGGTAGAGGACGGACGGGGCGGAGGGCTGGGGGACGAAGGGGTTCGAAGAGCTGGAGACACGTGGCACATTCATAAAATCTTAACGTCCTGAGTTGGCAACATCACAAGTATATAATATAAATGGTTGAGACATTATCAATTTACATAAATTAAATAAATAAATAAATGTTGGCAGACAGCTACATTTTTTAACAGAATTGCTGGAGGCGAACCATGCATATATATACTCCTTCCTCTTGAAGCACCCACATCCATCGTACCATTTTCTCAAAGCGGCCACTTCTGCCACCTTCGATCCAACTGCCTCCCCAACCTTCGATCCACAGGATCCAAGTGCTGCAAGTCGGTATTTGTTTGGCTTGTTTTTAGTCGCAGCTTCCTCATCAAAATTGGATTCCATGGATTATGTCTATGACCCAACTCACGGACTCGACCCACAACCGATACACTGTAGGTTCGGTGAAGCCATATATATAGGATTGGGGCATAAGCAGGTTAACCTAGCTAGAGCCATTTATTAAACGGACTGGGTTTGGATCTAGACATTTGACAGAGTCACAACCCATTTAATCCATTTAAAAGTATCCTCCAGTCTACGTAGATCATGAGTCAAATCTACTCTGATATCATTCATCACAACATAGGATCTCATTCGAAAAAGCTAGCTAGAAAGTATTATTTAGATAAACATGCCCATAAGGATCCTCACAATTTCTCAAGTGAACACCATGAGGGTAGAAAGAGAACCGGTAGCCATGTTCCAATAGAGTAAGAGTAATCTAGATGGATCATCACCAAGTGGCTCTACAGCTCAATCAACCACAGATAATGCAGTGTGGAGAATGGGACCTTATCGGCTGAATTGCGCTTTGCTTTTCAGACGAGCAAGTCTTGGTTCTTCACGTGTCCCACGTTCCAGAAAACTGATGCTTTAATGAAGAAATTGTGACCATGCAACATTGCAACTGCAAGCTCTCTCAGTCCCTCTACTTTGTATACATAGATTAGTATCAAACCTCTCCTTAATTTCATGTCACGGGACTCAAAATTCAGTTATTTGGTTTGGCAAGGTGAAAGTGATGAGTTCTTAAAACAATTTCCATGGATCGTGGCGAACAACAAATGTGTTCAATCTACATGAAAAAAGTTTGGTGGATTTTCCCACTTTTCTCGCCCGAAGAAGGAGAACTTATGAAGATCGCCGATGTGGATGTATGTGTTGCAGAGTGCTGGCTCTCATGCTATTTCCCCAAGCAGGGTGCAGCAACTTTGGATTGGATCTTCTAATGTCTTTGGAGCTCATAAAACTATTTGATTTATTTTTGTTTTCTTCATAGGCCTTCAGAGTTGCTAGCCCTCTGAGTCCAAAAATGAGGAGTGTAAAAACAAAAGTGACGGCAGACTGTAAAACTTTGCTCCATGCATCAATGGAGCCTTCCTGTTTTTTAAAAAGCTAAAACCCAAGAGCTGGCTCCATTTTGACATGATAAGACTTAGTTGTTGTTATTGATAATCTTGTTATAGTCTTGCTATTAGCATGGTCCTTTCCTTGCAACAGCTGCATGGGTTTGGTCCAGCTCCAACTCTCAGACATCTTACTGCTCTGGTTCACATCATGATCACATAAAAATCCAGATCCAGGAGGAACACAAACCCAATATCATGGACAAAATATAGCCTAACTTGATGCAACATCACTCGTTTCTGATGGTCAGGATGAAAGTTGTTCACCCATTTTTCAACTGCATCAGGTCTTGGTCATGTTTATAGATTGTCTGGACCACATACCAAAAGAGAGAGAGAGAGAGAGAGAGAGAGAGAGAGAGAGAGAGAGAGAGAGAATTTGGCTACCATTGGTCTGATACTAATGTCTAGAGAAAAATCTACATTGGTCGATAAATACCAAAACTATTGCCTGCATGATTTTTGCCACAGCCAAGGCCTGCTTGGCTGCCAGCTACAAGATTTCGGTACGTCCATGTCAGCCAATTTCTGGAGGTGAAGGATCCAGGACTCAGATTCTCTGTGCCACCTGTCAGAACACAACGGTCTCACATGACTACCCTCCAATCTCTCTAAGATAAGCCCATTCCATGCATTAAACTGGTGCCTCCTATTCTGCTCTACTCCCCCATAACCACCACAAAGAAAGCACCATGGCTTCTGTCCGTGCCTCCTCTTCTGCTATTGCTGCTGTTGCCAGGCAAGATTATCTTCTTCAAAAGCTATTAATGACAAAATATAATGTTAATTTCCTTTCTTGGTTTCTTCTCATGTAAAAAGCCCTCATAGAGGTAAATTTTAGATATGCCTTTCTTCTTCTTCTTCTTCTTCTTCTTTTTTGGTACAATTGCACAAATTTATGTAAATTGGTTTTTGATTACATGCACCATATATTACCTACCTCTTGCTTATGGAAAAAGTTTGCTTTTGGTTGTTCAGAGTAGAAAGTGTAATAGATCTCTGCTCTAAAGTTGTTTCTGATGAAGGAGAGGTTGTTTTGCATGGGAAATTATTGTGGGTTCTTTGTTGATCGATGTAACATGCGTAAGCCAAATGTGTTAAGGAAGGAAGGTGTACTGGACCTCTGATCATTGCATAAATTTGAATGGATTTGATTCAGATCTCAGAAGAGCAGGAATGGCTTGGGTGCAACAAAGGCATCCTTCCTAGGAGGAATAAAACTAAGGAAAAAGAAGTGGCTGGCACCCGCTGCACGCCGAGCACTATCAGTATCTGCTGAAGCAACAACTGAGAGGCCACTCTGGTTCCCAGGCAGCACCCCTCCTCCATGGCTTGATGGCAGGTAAAGACTCATTTCTCCTTTTTTTTCGATCACCCTCAACTTCTTTCTTTTCATAATTCCCTCCCAAAAAAACCAAAAAGTAAAGAAAGGCAGATTTCTATCGATTCCAATTTCGCTTCCATGGATGCAGCCTCCCAGGAGACTTCGGATTCGATCCTCTAGGCCTCGGTAAGCCTAAAATCCACAGACCCTTAACTGTTAAAAAGGATGAGAATAAAACTGATGAGTAAACCATGACTGCAGATATGAGTGTGTATGTGCATTTGGAAATTTGATATTTTTATGCGTATCTCAATTGAAACGAAAAATAGATGTATAGACTAACGCATTCTAAATATTTAGTACGCAACATCTGAATAGTTTTCAAACTCAAAAATGTGTTAGTAAATTGATAATCGATGGTGACCAGAAAAAGAGTTTCAGAAGACATTTTATTCAACTGGAACTTAAAAAAGAAGCATTCCTTCCTATGAATTGAATGTTGTCGGGTCTTACACAGGATCTGATCCGGAGAGCTTGAGATGGAACCAGCAAGCAGAGCTCGTACACTGCCGATGGGCAATGTTGGGTGCTGCTGGCATCTTCATCCCTGAATTTCTTACAAAGATTGGCATTCTCAACACTCCTTCATGGTACACAGCAGGAGAACTGCAATACTTCACGGACACCACCACCCTCTTTGTGATCGAGCTCATCTTGATCGGTTGGGCTGAGGGGAGAAGATGGGCTGACATCATCAAGCCAGGGTGCGTTAACATGGATCCCATCTTCCCAAACAACAAGCTCACAGGAACTGATGTAGGATACCCGGGTGGTTTCTGGTTTGACCCACTTGGATGGGGAAGTGGATCTCCTGAGAAGGTCAAGGAGCTGAGGATGAAGGAGATCAAGAATGGAAGGCTGGCAATGTTGGCAGTGATGGGAGCCTGGTTCCAAGCCATCTACACGGGCACTGGTCCAATTGATAACCTCTTTGCTCACCTTGCAGACCCTGGCCATGCGACTATTTTTGCTGTAAGTGCCATTCCAAGATAAGCTTCCATTAATTTCCAGTGCAAAAAAAAAAAATTTGGAGTTAAATAGCATGGAACAACCACATAGATAAATAATCTCTAGAATGCAACTTTATATCTCTGTTTCCAAATTTCAATACCCATTTTTTAACCCTATATTTCAGGCTTTCACCCCAAAGTGAAGAAGGATCAGAAGAGCGTCAGCTGCAATCAGCATGGGAAAGATAATGATGTAAATCTTTTATGGGAAAAGAAGCTAAGCTGAAGAGAGGAGTGCACTTATCATGGATGTTTGTGTCATTGCAGGACAGAAAATGGGAGGAAAGATAAAGGAGCAATAATTTAGCATATGAACACTTACAAAGCCACTTCTTCATGCTCCATTGGTTCTTGGAAAGCTCGAATAATAGATTAATATAGGCATTGTGCCTCAGCATGTGCAGAAGTTACAATGACACCAAAGTAAAGATTGAGCCATCAGCTGCCAACCCTTTTTCTTTTCCATCACAAGAAGCCTGTGGCAATCATCTACAAAGTGGAGATCTCCCTCCCCCAAATACCCATTCACCCCCAAAGCCTAGTGAAGGCGGGATTTGATACCATGCCTCTTGAACAACTAGATAGAGACTTTACCATCTCGATGAGCTGGCACCTTCGTCTTAATAATTATATTACAAAAAATATTTAAAGAAATCTACTTTCATATACTCTCTTATAAATATATAATCAAGTTTCTTAAAAATAATAAAAACAATAGAAGGAAAATTATCAGAAAATAGAAAAAACAATTGGCGACAAATAGTGTTCTATCATCGTTTTATTCATATTTCACCTTGAGAAACTTTTGATATGAGAAATCATACAACGTCTTTTCTACATAATTATTCGTAAACCAAATCTTTATTCACCATGGCAGGTGAATCATAATTTTAGTATTTAACAAACTCTGGCTATGCAACTTTCTCCATGCAACATTATTTCATTTTTTTCAAGATTCAAAACTGAAAAAAGATCATAGCAAAATCTAGCTGCAGATGTTTGTGCAGAAGATATGCGCATTTCCATCACATAAAAGAACTAATGAAACTAACGTGCCTCAGGCATTGAGAATTTATAAAAACCTGTTGATTTTTGTGCTTGTGTTTACTTCAAAATGATATATTGGTCATGTTCATTTCACAAGAATGTTAGTGCACGCATTGTGGCAAAAAATGGAAACTTTGGAGTGCTACCTCTACATGCAAATGCAGCCCCAAAAAATAAAAACACCTTCTTGAAAAGAGAAGTAATGCCGCTTTCATTAGAATATTAAAGGTGGTCATGCAGCAAGATATGGCATAGATTCTATTATCCAGGATTTTGTGTAGTGTAGGTAATTCTAGGCTAAAACTGAAGTTTGTTGAGATTAAATTCATTAGATATGGCACATGAATGAACAATTTATTGAAGATCATGCTTCCTAGATGGTGAACAAATTCAAAAGACTCCACTCAACAATTCAAAGCAACAGAGACCCGTAAATCTTGCTTGGCTTTTTACCATATTAACTCATTCATAAATATTAAAAACAAATAACAAATTGCTTTAGTTTTCAAAAGAAAGTGAACATCAACAGTCCTTCATTGTCCATCAAGATTCACCAAGATAAAAGAGGGTCAATATCAGTCCCCAAACAGTAAAAATGGCTTAAAGTGAGATAGTTGCAACAATTTCAGTCAGTTTTAGCTGAAAATTCAATTGTTGCCTATGTTTCAAAGCATATTATGCGAAGCTTTCCACTTCCAAGCATCATAATCTCCTGCCTTTCAAACTTAGCAAAGATGAAAATTTTCATAAGATTCAATTAAGAAACAACAACATGTGCCATCACTTCCATGGTAAAATGGTGCGTCAAGTTCTATGAAACAGGCTTCAATGATAAGGGGAATATTAGGAAGGGATGAAGTTACTTTGCTAAAATTGCAAGCAACATGAAGGGAAATAAAGCCAATCAGACCGAATTCAAGACTAATCAACTGACTGATATCGGAGGTACTCAGTGTTACAATATAAAACAACAGAAGGGAAACCTGAAGGCCCGGAAGAATGAATGGAGTTGAAATAAGATAAATAATCAAAGTCGCATGACAAAGATCAGTTCGGTCATGAAGAAATCTCAATTTTTACCAAAAACAACACTCAGAACAACTAATTGAAGATTGAATTGGTGCATCCAGCTTCAACAGTCTCGGTGATCGGGTGACAAGTTCACATGTAAACATCCCGTTTGGCATCACTGCAACTTTCCAATTTTCAATTTCAAAAAACACAGAAACCAACACATAAACAATGTCCGGTAACCTAGTTCCATTTTTGGTTTTGAAAACCCATTCTCAATTTCTAGAAATTGTGGAAACTAAAAAAATCTAGCTTTCACTTTTTTTCTTGAAAACCAAAATCACCCATGGTCACTGCACCACCACCATCCCCGATGATCTAGTGGCTGGCCACCAGTCGCCAGTGGTGCCACCACCACCGATTCTCACTTGCACCACTAGCCACCAACACCACTGCCACCAAGTACAACCCAAGTGACTACCAAACAAGTTCTGGATTTCGATTTTTCGTGTATTTGTATGTATGTAACCACCACCATCCCCGACAATCTAGTGGCTGGCCACCAATCGCCAGTGGTGCCACCACCGCCGATTCTCACTTGCACCGCTAGCCACCATCACCAACACCATTGCCACCAAGTACAACCCAAGTGAGTACCAAACAAGTTTTGGATTTTGGTTTTTGGTGTATATGCATGCATGCATGCATGGATGGATGGATGGATGGATGGATGCATGGATGGATGGATGCATGGATGCATGCATGCATGATGGATGGATGGATGCATGCATGTATGTACAGTTTAGTTCTCATGAAACCTGAAATCTGAAGAGTAGCAGTGATGCCAAACTCAACCAAAGAAATGAGCAAGCATCCAATCATATGGTTAGATTCCAAATGCTATTTTGGTGGTGAAAGGCCTCTATAAAAACCTTACTGGAAGAAATAGCATGTGCATGGACTCAAAAACCATCAGAACAAGATGGTAACATCAGTATTGTTCTGTTCTGATAAGAACCAGACACTTGTATGGGTGCCGAGACGTTGAAACAGTCTGTACAAGTGCGTACTCGTCAACCAGTTCATACCAGTGCATAGCAATGCATCCTGATGGTATCGTACCAACCATATTATTTGGTATCGGTACCTTTTTATTATTTTTTATGGTTTCAATTTTAGTATATATGGTCGATACCAGTACCGTACCATACTTACCAATCCAATGGAAAATATTACAAGTTCCTATATTGGTAGTTAAAACCTTAAGCATGCATACAGGTTGATTAATTGAATGAATCCAGCAATGTAGACAAGGAAAAAATTATCCAATCTTTATATTAAATATCTATAGCTATCACAAAGCACCTAAGGAGACAAGCCCCCAGTCTAATACTATGCAACTTTCAGACCAAGGTCGAAAATTTCCATTTTGATTTAAATTCAATTCAAGCAAATAGTTTCTGAGTTAAATGATTTAAGTAGCATTTCCACTGCTTCGAATTTTTATTTTTTAGAAACTAAAGTAGATTCTATTATTTCCTGCAAACTAGAAAACCAAACCCTGTTAAGTAGCTTCAAAAAAAAAAAAAAAAAAAACATTTAACAATCAAAAACATAGAAAAATCAGCCAAAGCTGAAAATTAAAGCAATTCACAAAAACTATATATTATACTAGAGTATATTGCACACCTTTATTTGTATAAAGTTGAGGCTAATGGTTTGAACTTTGAAGCCTTCTATAAAATACTAATCTTTCAAAAGAAATCAAGAACAGGAGAAGAAAAGGACTTTTAATACAGGCTCATCTTGATCATCAAATATCTTAATTGAGTTTCACAGGGGGTTCCTGCAGGGTTGCATCACAAAAGTCCAATGTTCTTAACCAAGCCCAGGATATATGTTTGCTAGGATAGAACAACCCTTATTGGAATGTGCTACCTCAATGCTAAGAAGATAACGAATAACAATAATTCATGAGGGGTCCTCGTGATATATTGATCAACTTCTCAAATATCTATAATCGCAGAAGGCATGACCATCGAACCAAGCACGAGGAGATGTTGAGGCCATATATGTCCTTCTTCAAGCGGCAAGATCGACCCTCTTCTAACTAGGGTGAATGAAGGTATCCCTATGCATCTCCCCACTTCTTAACATCCAATTGGAACGAGAGCTTTATTAGGTTAGCTACAATAATGATGAGTACTCCAACAGAGTTCAAGTAGGTCAACAATAAGAACGTCTAAAGATACTTAAACAGTGTCTCGTGATGGTGCATGCAGCAAATATGTACTGATATCGCACGATACTTTAAACCCGTGGATGAGATATTCGAAGCTAAGATTATGTATGTAGGAAAAAGAAACTTCCAAAAAGCATAGTGATTAATAGGATGAGAAGAACATGCTTGTTTCTTTGGTTAGGAAGAGAGGTCAAAGATCAAAGAAAGAAGAAGGCTAGATCTTTGGGTCCAATTTGACACAGTATAGGAACAATAAACAAGATGATGAAGAGATAAAGAGAAGAGTGAAAGAAGAACATAGAGAAGAGAGCTTAGATGTGGAATATATGGAGGAAGAGCATTGATATTTAATAGCTTGATTACCAACATTGCAATCCCTTCCAATCTATGGAAATGGTATAGATTCACCCCTTTGAGCTGGCTTATTAGATAAATGCTAACATTAGGGTCTACTTTACGAGAAAGCTTTTTATATAGGACCTCACTTACCAATATTCATTGCAGTGAGTCAGCCCATATCATCCTTAATATCTTTGAAATCTTCACAATCTTTCAAAATCTTAACACATCAACTCCATCTTTCTCATAAACAAAGTAATAATAAGGTAGATTTACGGGGGATTGGACAAGCTTCAAGATTTTAGAAATGTTAATGCATAAAAGGATAGCTTCTTAGAAGCTGGAGGTCAAATGGAGGAGAATCAGGCAGAATAAATTGTGTCCAAATAAGATTAGTTGGTTCAAATGACAAATAATGTCAGAAAACACAAGGACATTATTTTAAAAAAAAAAGATGAAGAAAGCCCAAATAACATTAAGTAATCAATGTGGTGAGAAATACTAGTTTGGTTTCGGAGAAATCTCGAATTCTTCAAAAATGACACCCAGAAACAGCCAAGTAAGATTGAATTTCTGCATTCAACTTGAGTGGCTTAGCAATCACACCAGCACATACTTCCACTTCTAGGTAGATGAAAGCCACCAATGGTCTACCTGACTTTCAAAAGCTTTCACACAACAAAAAGGCAGCATGCAAAGCCTAGCAATAAGAGCATGTTGAAAGGTCAACAAGGTAGCCAAGTCCAAGGATGAAGACTGGAAAAAGGTTGGCAAATATTTCATGGTAAATATATAGCTATTTTCTGAAAATTTTTAAAAGAGAAAACTTTGTGGGTGTCTGTTGCTGGAAGGAGGTATTCACACTTACAATTCACATACTAAAGACACCTATAAAACATATCGGTGCAACGTCATCAATGGATCTCAGCCCCCTCATGTGTTCCCTAACGTTAATAATTTATACATGAAAAGATGGCTAAAAGCCGAAAACATGTCTATTAGCTAACTGACATGCATGAGAAGTATCTCGGATGTCTAATTATCCAGAAAGACATGGTAAATGGAGGCTTGTGTAAGAGGAAGACGAGAGAGCATAGGCCACAAAAACATAAGATAGGATATGAGATACTTTTCAGAGTGTCCTTAGTTTACACGTTTATGGAGAATAGGCTCGGGGGTTTACGTAAGGAATCTTGTACGTGGGGGGCTGCTCGTCTCATTGCACGTCAGCATAAGAATTTTTTTGTGACAGAAAAGTGACTGAAGTGATAGATGGGAAGAGTTTTCTCCATACGATGGTTGGATATGGTGAACCCCTTGGTAACGTTTGGGATTGCATCCGTCAATAGCACACGTTCAGAGTCCATTATTACAACCACCTAAAGAGAGATATTTCCACAATTTTTTCCTTTGTTAGCGGGGTGTAATTTAAGAATTTGTACAACATTTGGGATTGGAAGGCCACCTAACATCTTAATTTTTTACTTGAAGATACCCAATTATGATTATTTCCATTGAAGAAAAAAATCCATCATTTCCTCTTTAAATGATGCATTTTACAATGAGAGAATGTCTTTCGGATAATTCAAAAGGCATTGAGAAAGAATATCAAACCATAGTCTCCATAACTATTAGTAATTTTATTTGCTAATTTAAATCAATTCTTTATAAAACATAGACATGCTGGAAGAAGGTGATTTACCAAAGCCACCTTTTCAAGAGAATAAATATGGAATTCTAGCCATTCCTCTCCTACCAGTTGTACGTAACATGCCCCCACCCAACACACGCACACATGCAACATCCACATCTCGAAGTAGCAACAGTTAATCTGCCTTGTAGTTGATCTAACAAGCATCCAAACTAAACCAGATTATTTAGAAAATAACGACAGTAGTGCATGTAAACTATATTAATTGTTATCAGATAAAAGAAAATGTGTGTGAGCATTCCACAGTGTGTCAAACAATGGTAAATTTGTGAGAATAAAACTGCACGCATGTGTATAACATTTGATGGTTTCTCGTTGTTCTAGTCATCTTGCTGTGAGTACTAACCATAAGCTGACCGACCCAAAAAGTTGGGGGTTATGATTACCAATCATCATGCTGTCAAAAGTTTTTCCTAACTTTCACAATGCAAAGAATTTTCCTGGGGTCTTTCCAGTGTTGCATGGACACGGATATGAGAATTGGGTTTGGACATGTATTCAAGGATCTGACTGAGCAAGTGGAAAAAGTGAAATAGGAGGATACATAGAATATCATATAAATTCAACTAACTTATATAATTATACCACTGAATATTATCTATAGTATTGGGGATAAATTCTACTCCTACCGAAGTCCAATTCGATGCCCTGCTTAATACAGTCAGTAGTCGCGGAAGAGCTTCAATGGGCGGATCTGGATCGAACTTCTTCAGTCGACCAAATTTCTCAACGGTCGAGCTCCTTCGGACTCCCAGCGTTCGGACCAAACCCCTTCAACTCCTCACCGACCGAGCTCCTTCTAACCCCTTCAGCCGGTCGAATTGCTTAGCGGCCGGGCTTTAATGGAATTTCCTAGCGCCCGAACTCCTCGGCGGTCGAACTCCTCAAGCGGCCATCCCTTTAGTCAGTCGAGCTCTCTCGGACTCTCAGCGGTCGAACTCCTCAGCAGTCGTCCCCCGACCGGATTTCTCACCGACCGAGCTCCTGCCAAACTCCCCAACGACCGAGTCTTAGCCGCGCACCTCCAGCCAGACGCCTATAGGAGCTGAACTCCTTCCGAGTTTCCTCTTCAAGAGTCTGAACTCCTCCAAAATGGGCTCACGTTGAAGATCTTCAACTCTTCATTCGGCCCCGAGCAGCTCAGTATCGAGACAGCTGCAGCCATCACCATCAGTCCACCGCCAACGACAGCGATCCGCTATCAGGCGGCGATGGCTATCACCATCAATCTGCTGCAGATGGCACCTTCTCATCAGACTGACTCCGTCGGATCTCGAGCAGCCCGCCAGCACGCGGCTGCAGTGGTCACCATCAAGCTCCACTATAAAAAGGACCCTCCAGATATGCTAACTCCGATCTCTCTGATCTCTAAGCTCTCCTCTTCTTCTCTGAGCTCTGGAACTCATTTTCGAGCACTCCATTTCTATTGGCCAGAGCTGACTTGATCATCGGAGGGTCCTACCGGAGCCACCCCCCACTAGCTCCGGATGGAACTTTATTTTGCAGGTCCTCGATGGCAACCTCATCGGCCTCCACTCCAGCGGACTCCGACGATGACCAGATTCTGCGTCAACAGATTGGCGCTAGAAGGAGGGCAACCCCAAGCCTCCGAGGTTTCCTTATTCTTAAAGGAGTGCTCGGCGACGATTTCTCTCTCTCCAGAGATCCCTCTTCTTCCTCACTGGAGTTCTTTTCGAAGAGAAAATGCTTCCAGGAGAGCTTCGACTCGGCGCTCGATGGCCTTCATGGCCTGATCCCCGTCCAGATCCGTCTGTTCCTACTTCAGCCCCGGAAGCTCAGGCTCCACCTATACCCATGGTGGATCTGAAGCAGTTCGACCCGCTTGTCTGACAGATCCGTGGCCTCACGGAGGCATTGCAGGCCATACAGCAGCCTCCGGTGGCAACCCCACCAGGAAACCCACTATCAAAATGTCGAGAAGTCCGGCCCCGACAAAGAGGCATGAAATTTTTCTGCGGGAGGTTTCGCGAAAAAGAGAAACGAAGTTCAGCGCAAGCGAGGCCGAACTTCCCCATGAGCCCGTCATCGAGGAAGCCCCGATAGAGGGGCATGAACATCCCCGGGAGAAGGTTTTGTAGGAGGTGAAATAAAGTTTGGGCAAGCAAAGCCGAGCTCCACCTCAAGCTCGTCGTCAAAAAAGTTCGGACAAAAGAAGCATGAAGTCCTCCTCCGAAAGCTTTCGCGGGAAAGCGGAATGAAGTTCGGCGCAAGTGAGGCCGAACTCCACATCGAACCTCATCATTGGAATAAAGTTTGGCTCAAGTGAGGCCGAACTTCCGCTCGAGTATGTCACCAAGAAAGCCCCCAACAAAGAATTCACAGGAGGTGAAATGAAGTTTGGGCAAGCTAAGCCGGGCTCCATCTCAAGCTCGTCGTCAAGAAAGTCCGGACAAAAGAAGCATGAAGTCCTTCCGTGGAAGCTTTCGCGGAAAAGCAGAACGAAGTTCGGTGCAAGCGAGGGTAGAACGAAGTTCTCCTGCGGAATGAAGTTTGGTGTGAGTGAGGTCGAACTCCACCTCGAAGCTCATCATCGGAATGAGATTCGACGTAAGTGAGGCCGAACTCTCCCCTCAAACCTCATCGTCGGAATGAAGTTCGGCGCGAGTGAAGCCGAACTCCCCCCTCAAACCTCATCATCGGAATGAAGTTCGACACGAGTGAAGTCGAACTCCCCCCTCAAACCTCATCATCGGAATGAAGTTCGGCGCAAGTGAGGCCGAACTTCCGCTCGAGTATGTCACCAAGGAAGCCCCCTACAAAGATTTCACAAGAGGTGAGACGAAGTTCGACTGCGCTCATGATCGCCCCAGGGCAAGCGAGGACTCCGCGCTTACGACCTCCACAGCGCAAGCAAGAACCAAACTTTTCGAGCTCACCACCAAGGAATTCTCGACAGAAGGGCGCGAAGAAGTCCCCCTCCCGAAAGGTTCCGCGACTGCGCCCCCCTTCATGCTCCTCGAACTCAAAATCTCATGGAAGTTAAGAACCAACTGCCAAGATTAGAAGGGTTACGGTCTCTCTCAAACAAGCGCAATCTAAGCAAGTACTGCCTCTACCATCACGACTACGGCCATGATACTGAGGAATGCATCCAGCTCCAAGATGAAATTGAGGAGCTCGTCAGAAAGGGGCGGCTGAGTAAATCCCTCCGACGCCTGTCTGAAGTAGAAGATCGACCAAGAACACTACCGTAGCCAAAAACGACATGGAGGTCGGCCGCCTCACGGCATCATTAACATTACCCCGGAGAGGAGCTTGGTACATCGGCCATTCTTCGTCTTCCAGCGATAAAGCCAGGAGAAGCTTTCTCCAAATTGAGAAGGCCAGCATGAGACAGAGGAGGTCGTCCAGCCCGGGCCTCGCTGCCCAAGGAAACTCGAAGGAACAACGCCCCCACCACCTTGAAATGGGGATATGCTGCGAGTAACTTTCCTTCGATAAAATTCTCCCCTAATAAATAATATTATTTCTGGGTACAAAAAATCATGTGATGACAGGAAAGAAGCAGTCAATAGTTGCCGTGTCAGGAATAGAAGCAGGACCTCATGCTAACGGAGGCAGGTCAAAGACCTTAAAGCTCGGCTATAGGAGATAAGATCTCCTCCGAGTGCCCGCTTCAACCTCAACCGCAGGAGATAAGATCTCCCCCGAGGAAAGCTCGGCTGCAGGAGATAAGATCCCCCCCCGCCCATTAGGAACAAGAGGAGAACCTCATCCTAACGCGACCAACAACCTCGACTGCAGGAGATAAGATCTCCCCCGAGACAACCTCGGTTGTAGGAGATAAGATCTATTCCTGAGGAAAGCTCGGCTGCAGGAGATAAGGATCTTCCTTCGAGCACCCGCATTCGACCTCCGACCACAGGAGATAAGAGCTCCTCCAAGGAAAGCTCGGACTGTAGAAGATAAGATCTCTCCCAGATCGATCGAGCCAATCTTGTACCAGGAGATAGGATCTCCCTCGAATGCCCGCATTGACACTCGGCTGCAGGAGAGATCTCCTTCGAAGCATCCTCGGCTCCGAGCCAATGCCGCCCCTGATGAGCTCAACCTCCGACCTCGATCGTAGGAGACGAGGCCTACCTCAACCTCGGTTGGAGATGGGATCTCCTCTCGGAGCTTCAACTTCAGCATCAACTTTAGCTGAAGATGAGATCTCCCCCGAGCTTCGACTTGAACCAGCACAGAGCCCGGAAGAAGACTTCGGCAGTCGCCCTTTCTGCACTCCCTTCCTTCGAGTTTCAAATTTGAGAGTGGGGGGGCTAGTATTGGGGATAAACCTCGCTCCTGCCGAAGTCCAGTTTGATGCCCTACTTAATGCAGCCAGTAGCCGCGGAAGAGCTTCAACAGGCGGATCTAGACTGAACCCCTTCAGCCGGTCGAACTCCTCAGCGGTCGAGCCCCTTTGGACTCCCAGCGTTCGGACCAAACCCCTTCAACTCCTCACCGACCGAGCTCCTTCTAACCCCCTCAATCGGTCGAATTGCTTAGCGGCCGAGCTCCTTGAACTCCAAGCGGCCAGGCTTTAATGGAATTCCCCAGCATCCGAACTCCTCAGCGGTCGAACTCCTCAAGCGGCCATCCCTTCAGTCGGCCGAGCTCCCTTGGACTCTCAATGGTCGAACTCCTCAGCAGTCGTCCCCCGACCGGATTTTTCACCGATCGAGCTCCTGCCGAACTTCCTAACGACTGAGCCTTAGCCGCGCGCCTCCAGCCAGACGCCTATAGGAGCCAAACTCCTTCCGAGTTTCCTCTTCAGGAGTCCAAACTCCTCCAAAATGGGCTCACGTCGAAGACCTTCAACTCTTCATTCGGTCCCGAGCAGCTCAGTATCGAGACAACTGCAGCCATCACCATCAGTCCGCCGCCAACGACAGCGACCTGCTATCAGGCGGCGATGGCTATCACCATCAACCCGCTGCAGACGGTACCTTTCCATCAGATTGACTCCGTCGGACCTTGAGCGGCCCACCAGCATGCGGCTACAGTTGTCACCATCAAGCTCCGCTATAAAAAGGATCCTCCAGATACGCTAACTCCGATCTCTCTGATCTCTAAGCTCTTTTCTTCTTCTCTAAGCTTCGGAACTCATTCCCGAGCACTCCATTCCTGTTGGCCAGAGCTGACTTGATCATCGGAGGGTTCTGTTGGAGCCACCCCCCATCGGCTCCGGATGGGACTTTATTTTGCAGGTCTCCGACGGCGATCTCATCGGCCTCCACTCCAGCGAACTCTGATGATGACCAGATTCTACGTCAACATGTAGAATATCATATAAATTTGACTAACTTATATATTTATACCACTGAACATTATCTGTTTAATGAAAATGTTAAGATATTTTAATATGCAGGTTTCGCATTCAAACTTCCCAATTAACTTAAGGATATTAGCAAAATAATATTCACGTCTACTTCTTTAACGAAGCTCAAAAAAATAACTAATCACTCCCAATAACAAATTAAAGGATCAAAATTATTGTTGGAAGAGTTCCTCTTCTAATCTTTAAAAGTGATGTTCAAAGAACTTCATAAATATCCAAGTATCTGACATATAACTGACCTAGACACGTATTCGATACAGATATTTGGAGCTAGACACAAGTGTCCAGCTAACCCCGGTCATTGGTTTCACTAATTCACCATATCAACTCGAAGCCCTTTCCCCCAACTTTAACAATGATCCAAGTGGTCGACAAATTAGCTAAAAAACAGTGGGAAAATAGAAAAGAAAATCCTAAAGCCAACTTAGAAGAATCTCATCTCCCTCTCTCTTTGAAGCTAATATTCACACTACAATCACCTTTCTCACTGCCTATACAAATTCATAAAATATGTGATCCATAGCAGCATCAAACATAAGGTAGAGAACTCAAGATTATTAAGAAGGGGAAAAAAAAAATCCATTACAAATTTCAAATTCTAACATATAGATTCAGCTCCAGAAGATTAAATCTTCATGCTCACTTCTTCATATGTCATCAACTGAAGCATCCAAGCATAAATAACACATCAAAATTTTCTCAAAGAAAATATAGTATAGAACAAAAAAAAACATTAAATAACAAATAGGAAAGAGATACAGCAAAACAAGACATCTTGCTCATAATCTGTGTTTTTTTCTTTTCCTTTAATCAATAGATGAGATATAGTACACAGAAAAAACGGAAATCAACTCCATCTTGTTCATAAATTGACTGCAACTTCTATATGAAAACCTATCATCTAAAATCATGTAATTGCCCACCAATCCAAAAATAACTGACCAATATACATAAGCTAATCTTTGATATTTAGATATTTCTCTCTCTCTGTCTCTCTCTCTCTTGCGTAGCTACGGCTACCGGTTAGATCTCAGGTTGAGCCGGATGGGGACGGGCCGGCCAGTGCCGGATCCACCGCAGCTGCTGCAGATCTTGCGGCCGGACCAGGCGCAGGTCCGGCACCCGACATCGCCGTCCGACCACCGGGCACACAGGCACGGGACCCGACCCGTGCCGTTGCACGTGGCGCACGGCGGCGGCCGCCACTGCCCGGGCCTGGCCATCGGCCGCTCCGTCGCCGACTTCACCAGCATCGCCCCGGCCAGCACCCCGAGCCCCGTCGCCAGCTGCGACACCACCACCAACGGATCCATCAAGAGCAGTACAAGAAGCGGAGGCCGACGACCAG
Organism: Cocos nucifera; assembly: GCA_006176705.1. NCBI lineage: Eukaryota > Viridiplantae > Streptophyta > Magnoliopsida > Arecales > Arecaceae > Cocos > Cocos nucifera. The sequence continues at coordinate 2,002,659 of QRFJ01000128.1, forward strand.
GGGAAGAAATATTGTGGAATGGAATAATATAATAACTAGAGAGGGTGCGCGACATATTATTATATAAGGAGGAGAGGGCGAGAAATTTAGTGTCACATGTTTGTTTAGGGGAGGAATGGTAAACGCCTTGCTCGTTTGAGTGGGTCTAGAGCGGGTTTCGAGAGTCTATTTCGGTTGGAGACTTCGTGGCGGACTTGGAAGGGCAGAAACGGGGTTCGGAAGGTGAAATTATTGGTTGGACCAAGTCCACCAACCCAGCGGTGGACCATCCAATTATGAAGCGACACGTCTGCAGCGAGTCGAGTAATTATTTGCTATACTGTATGCATCGGTGCATGCAGACCGTTGATTCTCAAGGATCCAATTCAGCAAGCACGTATCTCAATGTTATCATACAAAATCAGTGGTCATGATTGGCTATGTGAGTATAGACAATATATATATATATTTTTTTAAAAAAAAAATTTATCTGATGCGCGCGTTGGTAAAGGTGGGAGAAATCGGTGGATGCCGTCCGACCGATAACTCGTTGTTTGGAAGGGAGTGGGATGGGGGGCCGTAGGGGGTTCCGTTTGGTTGCTTCCTGGGGCTTTCCTGGTTCTTTTCCATAGCGGACAGAGAGATTTTGGCACATGTAAAGTCTGAGGATTAGCTAGGGTCCTCACATGTTACCTATTTTTTTTAGTCCAGTTGACTTGTTCTTGTTAATTTTGCGCCTTGACTCGTTCCTTCTAATACTTGGAAGACTATCTCCAGTCCCATGTGGACCAATTTATGTTCAGGACTATAAGAACCCAGAACTTTAATTGGATGTTGGAAAAGTTGGAGGAGAAAGCATGGCAAGTTATGGCTGCTTGGTGACTTTGGAGTGGAAGTTTAGCAAAACCATGATAAACTAGTAGAAAGACAGCAAAACAAAGGGGGGAAAAGTAGTAGAATGTAGAAGGGTGGAACATGCAATAATTTTATGAAAATTATTGTTGATCCTTAGTTCATGAAAACCTCTGGCTCTAAGTATAGACAGCAGAAAATTCCGGCTGATCCTTACAACCACGTCTCTTATGATGCAATGTAATTTCCTGGAGATAAAGTTTTCTAATATAAACCACCCGTTGATGAAGGCCAATTAAGAATCTTCAATAAGGTCAGGCATTAGGGCACTTAGCTTGAGGCTAATTTTTTAGTAATAATTTTTTGTAGAGCTGTTCGAGGGATTTATAAGCCTGAAAACTATATGGGACAGTCAACTATCTTTTTTTGGGTATGAGAGAACGAACATAAGTAGCCAGGATAAGATCAAGGGTCCTCTTATTCTTATGGATCTTATGAAATAGTAAGAGGAGATCGTTGTTTTATCAAGTAGAAGCAACGGAGAAACCTTCTGGTCAGAGAAGTTCTCCAAACTAAACACAACAAATTTAGTCTGCTTAATGGAAAATGGAGAGAAGAGAAAAGAGAAATTACCTTTATTCGCCACATGGTTGAGACCATTTTAGAGACGGAGGAGATATATGTTGTCTTGCCATTGAAAAGAGATTTATAAAACATAAAGTTTCTAAGAAATATCTAACTATGAAGCTATTGTGGGTAATACTATGGTGCCCGATCTCGGAGATCGAAAGTGCTTCGGTAGCTGACTTGGGTACCGATCTCCGATCCTGTTATCAGCATCCCCGATTAAAAACTACTGATTCCTACTTTGGCTGCTCATCTCAACATCGGTGCTCGATGCCCTTCCCGACACCCAGCAAGCCGCTAACCTGCTTGACAGCTACTGCTCCTGCCTCCAAGAGAACCCTCGAACGTTAGACCTCGGTCTCGACTCTTATGCACCGATCCTCACATTGACCCCGGCCTAAACACTCACCGCTAGTGCTCACCCCTAATGATATATTTGAGGATCATTAAGTACGTCCCATCCACTCCTCACTCTGACTATCATATACAAGAAGATCAATTGAGGACTACCACACGGCTCTTTCAAATCAAGTCATTAAGAAAAACGGTCAGTCACACGCAGGACGTGGTCACATTAGTCTCCTAGCCTTAGGTTTTCAAATCCTAGCCATCAAAGAAAATGGCTGACTACACATGAGATCAGGTACATCAACCGCCAAGTCCCGAGCCCCCCAATTTGGGATAATTAATGAAGATGGTTGAAATGATGCCACTCACCAAATCCGAAAAATCAAAGGCAAAAAACTCAAGAGTAGCCCCAGTCTTGGCTTATAAATAAAAGGCAATTAGGGGACCCTAAAGGTATGCAACTCTCTAGCACACTTCCTCCCGTCTGTTCTAAATTTATGACTTAAACGTCAAAGAATTCCTGCCAAAACTGGCCCCAGCCAGGAATTTATTTTGTAGGCCAGGTCACTGTCATCTTTGTTGGACTTCGTCTCCCTTCAGCAACTTCGACCTGAGCCAGAAATCTATAATAATAGATTGGTACTAGAGGAAGGGCCTATAGGCCCATTTCTTTTGGGAAGGAGTGTGTGCAACTTGCCATTATGCCACCATGAAGGGCCTCCTCTAAGCATTCCGATGCCACGGTAGTCCTGCCAACAAAAAGTCCAATCAAGAACCATGCTCCAGATCGACAATCAGAGGCCCCCTTGCAACCCTCTCCATCGACTGCAAGGGTGAGCCAAGGTCAATTTGATACTCTTATCACCTAGGTATAGGCACTAACCACCATGGTCAAAACCATGCATCAGCTGAATTCGATGCAGGATCCTCACCCTCCAACAACAGTCTCCCATCTCTATCGCAAATCTTGGACTGAGGCAAGTAGATGCGATTGAGCCAACTCCACACCCTCGAATGGAGGTGACGCTCGCCAACCCCTTGCTCCGATAAAGGGTCTACCCCAAGTCGATCCCCATCCTGAGAGATGTAGGTTCATACGATCCATGAGGCGCTACAGCACCAGGCCACGTACCAGGATGAGCATTTTGGCTTCCACATCAATCTAACTTTCAACGACAGAATCATCCAAGAACTGCTATTTGAAAACTTTAAAATACCTCAGTTATAAAGCTATGATGGGTCGACTACCCTGGTGGACCATGGAGAAATTCAAGGCTCTCATGCTCCTCCATAGGACCAATGTCGGGATCCTATGTCGAGCCTTCCCATCCACCCTCAAAAAGGTGGCTCAAGTTTGGTATTCCAAATTGAAGTTGGGCTCTATCCATTCATTCAACCAAATGAGTCGATCGTACATCATCCACTTTGTAAGTAGCAAAAGGTAGCACTGCCAGTTCGGCTCCCTAGTAAATATCAAATAGAAGGAAAGCCCCTTAGCAATTTTATGAACCGCTTTAATACAGCTGTCCTGGAGGTGTGCAACCCAGATCAATCGATCGCTATGTCGACTACCTTTAAGGATGGACTTTGAAGGAACTCCCTCCTTTATTCTTTAGAAAAAAGTATCCGAAAGATTTTGCAGAGATGCTAAGTCGGGCTGAAAAATATGCCCAGACCGATAAGGCCTTTGAAAGGCATAAGATTCCAATCAAACCCTAGATTGGAGAAAAGCAGGGTCCCAAACTTCTCCTGATCCAAGAGGACCCCTCATGGAGGTGACCTCGATCTAAGTCCCTACCACGACACTGAAGATCTAGAACCCCTCTCAGGGGGTGGCGACCCCAAAGCCCTTAGAGGCAACACCCCCGATCATCGAAATGCCGATCTCTATCAAGAAAGTTTATCAACTATACTCCCCTGAATGCCTCTAAGGCCTAGATACTTATGGAGATCAGGGAATAGCTTCCCAGACCAGGAAGAATGAAGTCTTGACCAAAGAATCATGGTCGGAGGTGGTATTATCTCTACCATCATGACCACGATCATGATATTGAAGATTGTATCTAGTTTTAAGACAAAATTAAGGAGCTTATCTAGTGGAGTCGGCTGGATCATTTCATCCGCCATGTTAGGGAAGGACCTATGGAGCAATCAAGGATACCTCACCACTAGGAACCACCCTGATAGGAGTAGCTAGTGAAGAACCAACCTATGGCTAACATAATCAACACCATCATCAGGGGCACGGTGGAGTAAAGCCTGGAGAACTACTCAAAAAGTGGAAGATGGAAGAAGTAATCACCTTTTTCTGAAAAAGAGGTAGGAGTACAATTTTTGCATAACGATGTGGTGGTTGTATCATTAAATATTATAAATTATGAGGTATGCAGCATCCTGATAAATAATAAAAGTTCAACTAATGTTTTGTTTTATGATGCCCTTTCAAAAATAAATATTTTCATAGATCGACTGTGTCGACTCGACTCCCCTTTGGTAGGCTTTGTTGGAAAATATGTTCTAAAGCCAATCATTAGTCTATTGATGATTAAGCTATATTATAATTATAATTAATTTATTAATAATAAAATATATTTTTAATATTTTTTCATCATAAGTTTTCATCTTTTAACGAACTTTATTATTGTGATGAAATTCTTAGGACTATTTAGATTTGATAAAGAGAAGATTTATCGATTAGTCCTTAAAATTATTCACAATCAAAAGATAAACTGTTAATTAGGACGACAGCGTCTATCGAGCATAGGTCGTTGTCTGCCATATTGGTTAGTTATCCTCTTAATCAAAGAGTGTGGAGACATTGGTATCGCATACAGGTAAGATATAGGGATACATCATCACTGAACGTGATCAACTTTAGGATATTCTACTATCGAGAATATCTCTAATGGGGTATAGGTATAAATATTTTTTAGATCTGAGATCACCTCAGTGGCTTACAAGCAACTCACTGTACTTTGGTACCAGACTAACTAAATTTTTAATTCAGTAACGAAAAGTTTTTGGGCATAATTAAGTACTTGCGAAGTTGGTGTGTGATCAAGATGGTATTAACCACTACAAGAGTTGGAGAATAATGTATCACTGTATTTCAATATAGCAAAATCTTGGCCAAGATAATTCATGAGATGAATTTGATATTTTGAAATATAATGTGGATAGCTTGATCAGAGTTGATAGTTGAACTCTGAGGTGTCCTACGAGCATTTTGATCAAGAAGATGAATTATATGAAAACTATGTTCACATGGATTCTAAAGATGTTGTTCTACATATTTGACCTATTCGACCATCGAGTATCATTGCTAGATGATCATTTTAATTGGTATAAAAATTTATTTCTATGCTATCGACTTAGATTCAGACCTATGGGATCATACATATTAGAATTCATGATTTGATCGGATGGTTGATCAATGATTAAAAATCATTCTAAGATTAAACAATCAATACAATTGATGTTTAACCTAGTACAAATGTTGCAAGAGGATCAATTAACAATTTGATTGCTAATTAGCTTAATTTGATTAAGCTGAAGGGCTAAGATTAAGTCTAATTAAATATAATTTAATTAAATTTAGTTTGAACTTGATTGAATCGAGTCTAATTAATTTATTAGATAAGCCAAGTGCAAGGAAGAACTAGTCCTAGTTCAACTAGGACTTGGGTCAATCCAAATTTTTAATTTGATTAAAAAATTAAATTAAAATTTAATTTAATTAGATTCTTAATTGATTAAGATCTATTCTAATTAGATTTAATTTATTTTGATTTAATTTGGTTCAAAAATCATATTTGACCAAGTCAAATTAGAAGTTCTAGTGAGACTAGGACTTCTTTACTGGCGCCACTTGATATCTCACGCCCACCCCATGCCCACCATTCCTATTTTTTAGGATTTTTTCATGAAAAATTCTTTCTCTTAGGTCTTCACACATGCTCACTTGCTTTTCTTCTCTCTTACATGGAATTAAGTTGTAGACCAAGTTAATAGAAGGCGGGTTATTGTGGTTTTGAATTCTATGTAATAAAATCCTAACAAACCAAAACTCCTCCCTTAAGATGTCGCCCACTTCCTATTTTCTCCTAAAATTTTTGGTGGAAAAAAGGATACTTTTTGTGTGACAAAAAAGGATAGTCCATGCTAAAGAAAAAGGAGGGGGCACCCAAGAGTTGGGCACCCCTTGTCTTGCCCAATTTGGACATTCCTTATCTGGGTATTTGACCTAGACAAGGATTCTTCCATATCTTCTTATTTAAAATAAATTTTAAGCTAATTTTTTATGAGATTCTAGATCTTGGAGAGGGCTTTTGGGCATGTGAATACCAGGGTGAGAGACCTCCTGGGCATGGGGTTTTCATAGACACTAATCCACATGTCTAAGTGAGAGAATAAAGAAGAAGAGGGTCTTCTTCTAGGGTTGCTTTGTTCTTCTCTTCTCTTTCTTTTTTTAAGATTTTTTTGAGAGTGTCTCAGATCTAAAATCTTTCCTTCTCCTTTTGATCTTTGGAGGAGTCCAAATTTAAAAGAAGAAAGCACCGAATCGACTATCGAAGAAGGATCAGTATAGTATTAGCATACTGTGCTGATTTCCTGCACAGAATTTTTGATCGAAGTTCGTAGACTCATGTGGATATCTCTTAAAGATCGAACATGTGTGCGGCTGAGAGCATCATCCTCAAGCCTGAATTAGCAAGTTAGAATGTTTAACTTACACAGATAACATAGATCTGATCTATTATTACATACCTACATTAAATGTAGCGTAGATGCATGTTGATATGATCAACATGTTCTTTTTTTTATATATTTTTAATTTTTTATTTAATCTCATGCTATAATCATGTAATAGAATTTTAGATCTAGGAATTCTTTAGTTTTTATGAATAAATTTTAATTATTTTAGTCTTTCGCTGCCTAATCTTGAAAAAGTTTCAAGATCTAGTCCTTAAATCCTAGATCTGGTTCCTTCAGGCTTCACTAGTGATACTATACCCATCGAAGTGGTCGTCATCTTACTTGTCATGGTTGGATGAGAGCCTCAGCACTCTACAATAAATGTCGACTTTTCAGTCATTAAGGTGCCATCGATGTACAATGCCATCTTGGGGTGATCTAGGTTGAATGCCTTAAAAGCTATGGTATCGATCTATTACCTGCTGATGAAGTTACCAACAAGTACGGGATCAGAAAAGTCTGTACAGGTCAAGCATTAGCCTGGCACTGCTACTCAAATGGTCTCCAAGGAATAAGTCCCCTATGGCCCTTCCCATTGAGGGGCTAGACACCCATGATGAGCTATCTAAAGAGCATAGGGAACTCGTGATTTGTCAAGGATGCTAAATGATGGGGATGAAGAGCATATGGTTCAAATGGGATTGAACTTGAACGAAGTACTCTAAAACCAACTAACATCCTTTTTGTAGGAAAACATGGACATCTTTGCCTAATCAACAGTAGATATGTCTGGGATCGATCCAAAGGTAATGGTCCATCAGCTGAATACTGATTACTTGCATCAACCTATGAAATAAAAGAAGCAGAGCTTTGCACTAGAGTGCTAGAAAGCCATCATCAAGGAGGTTGAGAAACTAATCAATGCTGACTTCATCAGAGAGGTGACTTATCCAGAGTGGCTCGCGAATGTAGTCCTTGTAAAGAAGGCCAACGAGAAGTGACAGATCTACATAAACTACACCGACCTCAATAGAGGTAGTCCAAAAGATAGTTACCCCCTCCTTTGAATTGATCAACTCCTAGATGCCATATTGGGCCATCAACTCCTCACTTTTATGGATGCCTTTTCTGACTACAACCAACTTTGGTGGCTACTGAAGATGAGAAAAAAACTATTTTTATTACTGATCAAGGTCTATTTTGTTATAAGGTTATGCCCTTTAGACTGAAAATTGCAGGTGCCACCTATCAATGATCGGTGAACAAATTCTTCAAGGAGTAGATTGATCGAAACATGGAGGTATACATAGATGATATCTGGTCAAGAGCCAGGCATCGGGAGATCATGTCACCGACATGAGGGAAACCTTCAATGCTTTTTGGAAGTACTGGATGAAATTAAATTCGATAAAGTACGCCTTTAGTGTCACCTTCGATAAATTTTTCAACTTCATGGTCTTATGTAGAGGCATCAAAGCCAATCCAGAAAAGATCAAGGCCATTCAAGAAATGAACCTCCCAAAGTCCGTGAAAGACATCCAGTACTTGGCTGGGAAAGTAGCCACTCTTAATCGATTTATTTTCAAATCGGCGGAGCATTGCCTCTCCTTCTTCAAGATCCTGAGGCAATCAGTAAGCTTTAAATGGATGGAGGAGTGCCAGCAGGCATTCAAGGAGGTAGCTACCTTAGCTCATCACCACTCCTTGCCAAACCTAAGCCAAATGAAGAACTGTACCTCTACCTAGCGGTTTCCTTGATAGCAATAAGTTTGGTACTTGTTTGTGAGGAAGGGTTCAAAAATCAATTTATTACATCAACAAGATCCTTCATGATATGAAAACTAGGTACATGAGATTCGAGAAATTGATCTATGCCCTCCTTATTTCTATCTGAAAGCTCTATCCTACTTTCAGGCTCATATATATACCATAATACTCTTGACTAACCAACCTCTTATATCAGTCCTTCATGGGCCAGATATGACAAGTCGATTGGCCAAATGGACAATTGACCTCACTGAGTTCGATATGAAGTTCCAATGTCATCCTTCTATTTAAGCTCAGGTGTTGGCCAACTTTGTCCTGGAGTGTATGATCCCACAAGAAGTCACCAAGGAGGACAAGCCAGCAAAGAAAGCTTTATCAGAAAGAGAATCTAAGAAGCTGTGGCTTATTCATATGGACGGATCATTAAATTCTTCTATGTAGAGAGCAGTGCTAGTCCTCACTAGCATAGAGGGCATCGTTGTAGAATATGCTTTATGCTTTGAATTTTCAACCACCAATAATGAGACCAAATATAAGGCTCTTATAGTGGGACTGAAAATCATCAAAGAACTTGGGGTACGAGAGTTGAAAAACTATAGTGATTCCTAGCTGATAGTCGGGTAGGTGAGACGGGCTGGACTATGAGGCCTATAAGGAAAATATGAAGAGGTACCTATAGAAAGTGAAAGTCCTGACCTCTACATTTTCTAATCTTGATATCAAGCAAGTACCCGGGTCAGAGAATTCAAGGGCTGATCTCTTGTCCAAATTGACAACTTCTGCACTAGGAGATCTATCCCAGGGATCTCTTTTCGAAGTCATGAAAGAGCCTAGCATCAAGGAAGCCGTCCAATCTCACAGGTCGATAGTAAGTCATGCTAGATGGACCCTTACATCCACTTCCTTCAGGATGGGATGCTACTGCCAGACCCAAAGGAAGATCAGAAGCTTAGGCACCAAGTACCCCACTATGCCCTCTATGAAGGTAAGTTGTATAAAAGGTCCTTCTCCCTGCCGCTTCTTAAGTGATTGCATCTCTCCAAAGTTGACTATGCCTTGCGAGAAGTCCATAAAGAAATGTGTCAAAACCATTTGGGCAGCAGGTAACTGGCCTACAAGGTACTGCGGCAAGGATACTATTGGCCCATGATGTAGCAAAATGCGATCGATCTGATGAAATGGTGTGATCAGTGCTAGCGTAACACCAATATCCAACATCAACTCGCCATACTGCTAAATCCTATTAGTGTCCCTTGGCTTTTTATATAATAGGGGATGGATATTCTTGGCCGCTCCCATCGATGTCAAGACAACAAAGGGTGGACGAGCTCCACCATGTGCTGTGGACCCATAGAACTACTCAAAGATTGTCCATAGAGGAAATCCCCTTTAACCTCACCTTTGAGATAGAAGCAGCCATCCTTATGGAGCTCGCACTCCCCTCCCTTAAGGTCAATAGCTATAGTAGCCATGATAATTCCAAATTACTCAGAGCAAACTTGGATCTACTTAAGAAGGTCCGAGAAAAGACTTGGATAAGAATGGCAACTTACCAACATAGGGTGGCGTGATATTACAACTCTCACATCCGAGGCAAAGAATTTAAAATCAGCAACCTGGTTTTGCATCGAGTTGAAATATCATAGCCCATCAAATAGAAAAAACTATCCCCAAATTGGAAAGATCCTTATCAGATCAATAAGGTAATCAAACCTAGGACCTATCGCTTGAAATGGCTAAACAGAACCCCACTACAATAGCCTTGGAGCTCGGGCAACTCGTGGATGAACTATCAATAAATGTAAAGAACCTCCCCTAATAAAATTTTCTTACAATGCCGGATGCACGTCATCACCCAAATGATGTTATCATGATGACAGATGCACATCATCATCCAAACAATGTCATCACAATGCCAGACGTACATCATCACTCGAACAAATGTTGTCACGATATCAGATGCACGTCATCATCCAAATGACGTCATCACAATGTTGGATGCATGTCGTCATCTGGACGAACATCCTCACGATGTTGGACGCACATTGTCATGATATTGGATGCATGTCGTTACCAGGACGAACATCATCACCATGCTTAAACGACGTCATCACAATACCAGATGCACTCATCACCTAGACAAACATCATCATGATGCTAGATGCATGTCGTCACTCGAACGAACATCATCATCCGAATGAACATCATCATGATGCCGAATGCATGTCATCACCCAACGACATCATCATGATGTTGGGTGCACGTTGTCACCTAAATGACATCGTCACGATGTCGGCACATGTCATCACCTGGACACACATTGTTGTGAGTGGATATTCTAATTTGGAATGATTTGGCCACAAATGTGAAAAGGTGATGGTTCAACTATGAAGTGAATATGCAAGAGCAGAAGTAATTATTGACTTCGAAGAGTCATGAAAATTTACAACAAGGCATTACAAGGTCAAGGAGATAGAAAGATTTACAAAACCAAGTCAGCGAGCAAATGCACAAAATCATGACTGATCTAGACCACTAGGAAAAAAATTTTCCTCCACCACAGGACCTTCAACTTCATCTACTGAGCCGATAATGACACTAGGGAGCTCCGGACCGTGAAGGGCCTCTTTGAGTAGGTCAGTATCAATTTTAGAAAAAAGCTGCTTGATCAGCATTTTGCATGTGTTGAAACCGACCGGATAGGTCGCTAGAGATGACTGCAGTGCCCCCTGAGTGAATTTGACCGACTCATAGCAAACTTCATTTTCATTCGTCCAATCCTATGTCCTTAGCTAGGCCTCTCGCTAATATACTCGCCACAAATTACTACAAAGTCTCATTACCGTCGACCTCTCCTTATCTAGGGAATGTTTCAAAGAACTGGTCCTAATTTACAATGTCTAGATCTCATTTCGAAGTGCAAGTATCTTCTCGGCGCCACCCCATCTTCCCTCTTTGACCACCTTTCCTGAATCAATCATGTGCTCAAAGGAGGATATCGTATCCTATGCCATGTGAAGTTTATTTCAAAGTTGGGCAATCTTCTTAGTGGCTCCCTATTTTGCCTCCTCGACAGCCTTATTCGACGCCTCAAATAACTTAATTAATCAGCTGGGCCTTCTCCAAGAAGTGAGATTTGTCCACCTAATAGCTCCTTTGAGGCACTCTATCTCCATGAGGGCCTCGGCATACAGCCTCTCTCTTCTTGAGGTCATTCAGCTCGCTCCGAAAGCCTTCTCCCTAGCCTTGCCCGTCTCTTCTTTAGGAGCTTTGAAGTAGGCCCCAATAGGTAGACTTACAATCCATGAAAGAGGCCTGGTAGTGATCGCTTGGCCATAATGGTCAAACTACCCAAGGGATCAACGGGTGACCGAAGATCAAAAAAAGGCTCCGAAGATAATAAAAAAAGTTCTTTCATTAATTGAAAATCATTAGTACATAGTAGAAGAAACAGTAAGAAACCAAAAATTATAAGGCCGAAGCCTTGATTGAGGTAGAGATCACCTCAAGCTTGGGAGCCTCTGAGGTACCCATAGGAACCCCCTTTGTCCACTAAGGTTGCACCGCATCAACTGCCACAGACCTCACTCAATGTTCTCCCTCTGCAACAAGCTCGATGACCGCTAGTTGCGGTCCCTCGTTGGTTGTAGGTTCAGCAAGTATATGATATTATTTCGATGCATAAATTATTTTATTTTTTCAATTATATAGGATTTTGATACCTTTGAAAGCTTTGATTTTGTGACTACTACACAAAAGTCATAATTAAAATTATATTTGGATGAGTCTAGAGTTGACAGAAAGTTCAATTTGAATATCCTTGATTTTTTAAAAGCCAATTAATTTTGATATCCTCAACTCTCTCTTGTAGCATGCTATATTTTGAGTATTCCAATATCTATAGTTGTCTCTAAATCAGCTTTTAGTATTGATGGATGAGTACTTGATAAGTTTCATAGTGTACTTAAATCGAATATTGCTAAGGCATTAATTTGCACTCGAGATTGAGTGTTTGGAAGAAAAGATACATATTTCATACTTTTATTAATTATATTGTTATTATATTTTGAATGGATTCATTATTAACTATTGCAATATTTCAATATAGATGTTTTGGAACCCAAGTTAGATGAGATTGTAAAAGATGTGATGAACTCAAGTTCTATCAATAAAGCCCAATCAACTCAATGCTCGACCAATATTGATGCCAACCCATAAATCATAATGACATGAATCATGGTCATAGATAGCTTTTTGTATTATGGTGCTCCTGTTTGTTGGATATTTTATCTTGTTATGTTATATTTTGTTTGGAACTCTTTTATTTTTTATTTGAACATGGATATTGTCATAGTTTGGGACTCTTTTTTGTTTGATTATAGATTGTATCAATTGTGTATGGAGTTATGAATTATAATGATGGTTAATTTTATGGTGGTTATAGTTTAGGTTCTTCTTTCATGATGGAATTAATTTTTAGATATGTGCATTTATAGAATGCAGTTTTATTTTCAGTAGCACTTTGTTTTAGGATCAAGAAATACTCAAGGATTGTGGTTTGACTTCTCAAGTTTTGTATGTCGCTAGATATATTGACATATCATTATAGAATTTATTGTATTGTATACGTTACCATCCAAAAAAAATTATTATAATTTTTTCTATATTCAGATTTCTATTTTCTTTTAGTATTTGATGTATTAAACAGGTTGGATCGGCTGGGTTGGGCTAATAGATTCTATTTTAAATAGATTAAACAGGTTGGGTTGGGCTAACAGATTATATCTTAAATAGGTTAAATAGGTTGGGTCAAGTTAGGTTAATAGGTTACCTATTTAATAAATAGATTAAATAAGTCGGATTGGGTTACCTATTTATTAAACAAATCAGGTTTAGATTCTAAATTTTGACATGTTTAATAAATAAGTCAGGCTCAGATTTAGGATTTTTCTGACTTAGCCTACATCTGACTCAACCTATTTATGATCGATCCGATCCAATTACCACCCCTAACGAGAGAAAAAAACTTTGAAACTACTCGTGGGCCACCCTATGGTCCTGCAAGGCAAAGCTGGAAGGGCCAATCAAAATGGTCTTGGACCCTTGGCTGCAAGGTGGAGCCAATCTCGAGCTGCTTCCTTTGGCTTGGAAAGGCAACTCAAGAACTTGAACAATAGGGTATGAGGTCTGAGCCGCCAAACACACTACCGGTGCATGGGCCCCTATAAAAGGTGAGGATAGCAAATGGGCCATCGACATTCGGGCTTGCATCGGAGGAACTTGCAACTCAATAGATGTAGAAGCGTTCCTTTTGATAGACCACATGGCTTGGATAGTTAGAGCTTGACGTGGCCTCTTCTATGCCGCTATGCCCAAAGATGAACTTAGGGCCTTCCACTTTTTGAAGCACAATCTCTTCATCACTTCAGCCTCTTCGGGCCTCATTTCTATAACTAACCTAAGCAAATTAAGGACAAAGGAGAAAAAAGAAAGGAAAAAAGAGGGAAAGGATGGATCGGCTAATCCAATCCTTACCTCGAGGGTCGACGGGGCAGAGGTCAACGTTAAAAAGAGTCTGCTCCGACAGCTTGGGAATCTTATACTCACGTAGCACAACCGAGCACTACCTGTTTGCATCTCCCAGATCAGGGGCCTAGAGGGTTGGACTCCCTAGGTCAGCCCTAGCTCACGAAACCTCAATCTCTTATGGTTGAGCAAGAAACATAAAGCAAGTGCTCCATACAGTTGTGGACTGATGAAGGAGTGCCCCAAATTAAGGCATGTACCCCCTTTTGAGAGGACAAGTACGACCAATTATCAAAGTAAAGATGCTTTTTAAAGGTGAAAAAGGATCGGAATAAATTAAGGGATGGTGGGACCTCCGTCAGGAAGCAAGTGGCCAAAAAATCGATGAGAAAATGCCATGAGTTTGGAACCATCGAACCCAAGACCATGCCAAAAGAAAGAAAAAGTTTTATGATAAATAGATAAAGGAAAAGCCTGAGATCTGCCCAAAACAACTCCTCGTACAATGCAAGCCGATCGGGAGGAGGGTTGCAGATTGTGCCAAATGTCGGACCTGGGAGCTCCAAATCAAACTCGAGTGAAATGGAGAACTGGGCCCTAAGCAAGCTAAGATCATCAAAATTCAACATGGAGTAGTATCTTTCGGGTGCAAAGCTTTTGCCCCCGAACTTGATACTCGGGTCTCTAGGTCCACTTTTCGAAAGAGAATTGAAAGGCTCCCTCATCACAATCTCTTTCCTCGGCCTACCCATCTTAAAGCTAATGGAATAGGATGAGAGAAAGGAACGAGAAGAAGAACAAACAAGCCAATGCTAGAAAAAGAAAAGGAAAAAAGTAATTGAGGACAAAGCTTCGAAGAGGTGCATTTATAGGCACGTCTTGTGCTAAGTACTTCTATAAGTAGAGATCCCAGATGGCTGTTGATCTTGTGCTAAATCGGCTTAGATCGCTGATGGCTATACATAACAAGGTCAAATCAGTCGAAATGATTCTTTCAAGAGGTGCATTTATAGGCACGTCTCTAAAGGTGTGTATGACACCTCAAATTTGGCTAAAATCTTTAAATAACTGCCATCTGGTAGCCTTCGTATGATGCCCTCTCATAGATCTCGCCAATCTCCTGACACAATATTTCAAAAGCTGCAAGCCACTACCCAGCCCACTAGAAGTATAGTGCATGTCTTCAACATGCACAACATAATTGATACTCCCCACGCCTAGCCAAGGAGTAGGGGCATATGTTATGGATAATACTCTGGTGCATGATCCCAAAGATTGAAAGTGCTTCAATGGCTGACCTAGGTACTAATCCACAACCTCGTTTTCAACATCCCCCGATCAAAAGCTACTGATTTCCTCTTTGGCCACCCATCTCAGCATCTATAGTCGATGCCTTTTCCGGCATGCAGGCTCCCACCTCCAAGAGAACCCCCAAATGCCAAACCTTTGTCTAGCTCTTATGCATCGACCCTCATATTGACCCCGACCTAAGCACTCACTGCTAGTTCTCACCCCCAATGGTATACTTGTGGATCATCAAGTTATGTCAAATCCACTTCCTACTCCAATCGTGATATATGGGAAGATTGGCCAAGGACCACTGTGCGGCCTTTCCAAATCGAGTCATTAAGAAAAGTAGCCAGCCATGCATGGGATAGGGTCATATTGATCTTCTAGCCCCAGATTCTCAAACCCTAGCCATCAAATAAAATGACTAGCCACACATGGGATCAAGTCACTATTGAAAAATATGTTCCAAAGTCAATCATCAGCCTCTTGACGGTTGAGCTATATTGTATCTGTAATTGATTCATTAATAAAATATATTTTTGATATATTTTTCATCATAAAAAATTCATCTTCTAACGAACTTCATTATTGTGATGAAGTTCTTAGGATAATTTACTTCGATAAAAAGAGGATTTATCAATTAGTTCTTAAATCTATTCATAATTAAATAATATATTGTTAATTAGGACGACAGCATCTATCGAGCATAGGTCGTTGTATGCCATATGGATTGATTGTCCTCTTAACCAAGAAGTATGGAGACACTAATATGGCATACAGGTGAGATGTATGGATACATTGTCATTAAATATGACCAACTTTAGAGTATTTTGCTATCGAGAATATCTCTGATGGGATATAGGTATAAGTTTTTCTTAGACCTGAGATCACCTTAGTAACTTGCAAGCAACTCACCATGCTTTGGTACCAGACTAACTAAATTTTTAATTCAGTAATAAAAGACTTTTGGGCACAGTCAAGTGCTTGTGAAGTCAAAGTATGATCAAAATAGAATTGACCACTCCAAGAGTTGAAGAAGAATATATCACTTATTTCAATATAACAAAATCTTGGCCAAGATAATCCATCAGATGGATTTGATATTTTAAAATATAATGTGGACACCTGATCAGAGTTGATAGTTGAACTCTGAGATATCCTACGAGCATTTTGGTCAGAGAGATGAATTATATAGCAACTATATCCGCATGGATTCTAAGAATGTTGTTCTATACATTCGATCTATCCAACCGTCAGGTACTATTGCTAGATGGTTATTTCGATTGGTACAGAAATCTATTTTTATACTACCAATTTAGGTTCGAATTTATGAGGTCACATACATTAGAGCTCATGATCTGATCGGATGGTTGATCAACGATTGAGAATTATTTTAGAATTAAATAATCAATATGATTGATGTTTAACCTAGTGCAAGCATTGTAGGAGGATTGATTAACAATTTGATTGCTAATTGACTTAATTTGATTAAGCCAAAGGATTGAGATTAAGTTTAATTAAATATGATTTAATTAGATTTAGTTTGAACTTGATTGGATCAAGTTCAATTGACTTATTGGATAAGCTAAGTGCAAGAAAAAACTAGTTCTAGTTCAACTAGAACTTGGATCAACCCAATTTCATAATTTGATTAAAAAATTAAATTAAAATTAAATCTAATTTAATTTAATCTAATTAAATTTTTAATTAGATTAAAATTTAATTTAATTTGATTGACTTAGTTTTGATTTAATTTGGTTTGAGAAACCATGTTTGACCAAGTCTTAGATGAAATCCTAGTAAGACTAGGATTCCACCTTGTGCCACCTTAGCCCTCCACGCCCCATGCCCTATGTCTTCTCTTATTTTGTGCGACAAATCCCTTTCTCCCTGGTCTTCATGCATGCCCCCTCTCTCTCTCTCTCTCTTTCTCATATGGTAATTGGGTGGAGAACCAAGTCTAAGAGGGAGTTTATTTTGATTTTGGATTCTATAAAATAGAATCCTAATAAACCTAAACTCTTCCCAATAGGTGCCGCCCCCTCTCTATTATTTTCTCTCTTATTCCATGTGAGAAAGGCCCTTTTTTGTATGCCCCTCCTTACTGGTACATGCCAAAAATATTGGAGAGGGGCGCCCATGAGTTGGGCACCCCTTGACTTATCCTGTTTGATCTTTCCTTGTCTAGTATTTGATCTAGACAAGGACTCTTCTTTTCTTATATATTTTGGATGAATTTTGGCTTAAAATTTTTGTGGAATATAGA
This sequence comes from Cocos nucifera, assembly GCA_006176705.1. NCBI lineage: Eukaryota > Viridiplantae > Streptophyta > Magnoliopsida > Arecales > Arecaceae > Cocos > Cocos nucifera. The sequence goes on from QRFJ01000128.1 coordinate 2,020,009, forward strand.
CCATTAATAGAGCTTTGAGATATGCAAAAATTAGGGAGAGAGAACCTTTGGGCATGGGGATTCCATAGACACCAAACTTGGTATCTAGGTAAGAGAAAAGAGAAGAAGAAGAGGATCTTCTTCTAGGGCTATTTTGATTTTCTCTTCTCCTCCTTTTGAGATTTATTTAAGAGAGTCTCAGATCTAAAATCTCTCTTTTTTCTTTTGATATTTTGGAGAATCTAAGTCTCAAAGAAGGAAGCATCGAATCGACCGTCGAAGAGAGATCATCACAGTACTAGCATGTTATGTTGATTTCCTACATTAAGATCTCAGATCGTGTTCATGGACTCGTATGGATGACTCCTAGAGGCCGAATGCATGTGTGGCTTATGACTTTATCTTCAAATCTGGATCAGTAGGTTAGAACATCTAACTTGCTTAGGTATAAGATCTAATCTATTATTCTATAGTTATATTAGATATAGTATTGTAGCATGTTGATGAGATTAACATGTTAATCTTTCCTTTATGTTTTTAATTTTTAATTTAATATCATGTCTTAATCATATAATAAATCCTAGATTTAGGGTGTTTTCATACTTATTTAAATAAATATTTGATTTATTTAAGTTTTTTGGTGCATGATCTTAAAAAAGTTTCAAGATCTATCCATGAAATCCTAGATTTGGTTCTTTCAGTCACATCAACCACCAAATCCCGGGTCCCCCATTTGGGGCAATTAATGAAAATGGCTGAAATGACGCCACTCACCAAATTTGGAAAATCAAGGATGAAAATCTTAAGGGCAGCCCTAATCTTGGCTATAAATAAAAGACAATTAGGAAATCCCAAAGGTACGAAACTTTCTAGCATGCTCCCTTCCATTTATTTTAGATTTTTGACTTGAGTGTTAGAGGATCCCAGTCAGAATTATCCTTGAGCAGGGATTTATTTTGTAGGTCTGGTCATCGTCACTTTTGTTATTAACAAATTTAACTAATGAATAAAATTTTAAAAGCCTTACATCATAATTAGTCATGAATCTAATTCAAAAAAATTGAATTAGATTGGAGGTCAGTTATGGCTAAACTATTAGGTTTATATTGGGTAAACTATTAGGTTTATATCAAGCTAAATTTGAGCAAAGTTTACTAAAATCAATTCCATCTGCTAATATTACTACCAAAATTTGAGCTGAAGAGATCAGACAAATTGGTAAATTATGAGGTCAATTGTGGCCTAGCTTGGATGAAGAGAAGAGATTGGAGCTTGAAGTTCAACTTGAAAACAAAGACAAGGCAACACCAAGGTTGTCAGATTTTGCCTAACAAGCCTAAGTCGAGTAAGAATTATGGAAACAATGGAGATTTGAGAGAATAGTAAGAGAACATCAACATAAAAATAAATATATCTAGGATTTTCGAGCATAAATTTATATGGAATGAGAATCAACGCCCATTGTTGAGTAAGGCAAATATGTGCCTTAATTGCTCGGTAATTACCTACACATTACACATGTTATGAAACTTAATTATATCGATCTTACAGTAATTGCTCCACATGCGTGATGAGTTGTAATCATCCTCAACATGTGTCACGCTCCCAACACGAGGTCTATGATCTAGGGGCTACGATAATCACTCACATAGTCGGGAAGAATTGTTCCTACAAGCATATAAGGTATTCCAACATGATATCAAATGCATCACAACCGAGATACTTTAAATAACTAAATTCTCAAATTCAATAATTAATAAATTTAACTAATGAATAAAATTTTAAAAGCCTTACATCAAAATTAGTCATGAATCTAATTCAAAAAAAATAATTATATTCAATAATCTAATCCAAAATATATTATATTCAACTCATCGGCCTTTAACTATAGTTACACTTAAATCCTATGGTTAAGTCAGAATAGAATTGTACTTATACTATGCAGAGTGGATCCTATCGCATTTATATCCTACGGAGTGGATCAGAGTATCATACTTATATCCTATGACTAAATCGGAATACCATAGTTATATCCTGTGGTGGAGTCAAAATATCATACTTATATCCTATGTAATGAGATTAGAATAACACACTTATATTCCATGGCAAGGCTAGAAATAGAATTATGAGCTCAGTAATAGTCAGAGTACCAATGTGTAGCCTCTAATTGGTAGGGTCTAAAAATATCATTAGGTTGAGAGTAGTCCAAATCTGCTGCATATGAAGTTTCTTTTCATAGAGTAACATATATTCTGTAATCTAACTAAAATACATACACGATATATGATTGATAAACAATTATAGTAATAGTCCAAAAAATATTATTTTAAAATTAAGATATTGATTTTTCATTCAAAGCATTATTTTACAAAATTCATAAAGCATATATAAATTAATGAATAATTTATTTGATGCCAAAATAATATTATATAAATAAAAAATCTAGGAAAAGCATATCATTGTTTACCTTGCGAGCGAAATCAATTGATAGATCTAATTAATTCTAAAAATCCTCTTGGAGCCTAATATTAAAAAAATATTTTTTAATTAGATTTTTATTATGATTATTTTTAAAATAAAAATTCTTAATTTTAAAACCCTCATATGATAGGCCAAGTTATAGCACCCGATGTTTGATTTGTTCAATTAAGGATATCCAATTGATCAATTATAAATCAAAAGTCATATTAGGATATTAGGATGCAATTGATAGTGAAATTTAATACTAGCTTAGCCGAGGTAGGGACCGACATATTATTGTCTAGCAGCCATGGATGAGGATCATTTTTATTAGGGTTGGATCAAAATCGTTGAAGAAAAATTTTTACTGGATCAAATAATTCTAAAGAGACGTGAAGAGAGAAATAATCTAGAGAGAGAAATTTTATAGAGAAAAAGTGAAGAAAAAAAGTAGGAGAAGAAAGAGAAAAGAGAGAGAAGGAGAAGAGAGAGAAATCCTCTCCTCTTTTTATCTTTTCTTCTTTCTTTTTCTTCTTTTCTTGGTCTTTGGTAAAATAGGGGGCTCTCGAGTGGTGTGGCCGGGGCTAGAGCCATGGCAGTAGAGCTAGAGGTACCCCAACCATCAATTGGCGGCAACGAATGGTGCCAAAAAAGAAATAGAAAAATCAAAAATATCAAAAAAAAAGAAGGGTTATTATTCCCGTCTAAAAATCTGGCAATGGCCAGACATAAACTATGATTCAATGACTAAGGAAGAGGGTTGACTCTAGCATATATGATGAAAAATACCCAAAAGAAGAAGAAGAGAAAGAGGAATTTCTTTTGGCGATGGCAAGTGGTCGACGTTGGGAGATTCAAAAGGGGCTCGATCCCTTTAAATAGAGCAGAGGAGTCCAAATCCTCTTAGTGTCGGATTGCTTTGATGATTTTGGAAGGAAGAAGACTCTTGATGAGAGTCTTCTTCATCACTAATTTTTTTCTATACTTTAAAACTCGTGTGGTTTCTTTTGGGACATTTTTTGGTGGTTGGGCTGATTAAGTGAACTAGGTCTAGTTTAATATCAGTTCATTTGGATCAAAATATTACAATGTGCTTCAAAAGTATGCAAGATTATAGCCATTCCTTTAATGAACTTTAATCATCTTAAATATGCTTTAATCTAGAGACATATGGCTTATTATTGTTGGTCGTCCATATAAGTTGGCACTTCAAATGATTGCTTAGGTTGGGAATTCGATTGATGCTAAGGTCAGCACCTTGATTGATTGTCGGGTGAATAATTTGGCTGGCTGCTGAGGTCAATAGTAGTCACAAGTCGATGAATATATGCTACATCATGCAACATATTATTTAGATTATTGGACTTTAAGAAACTAGTTTGCTAGTGATTTAAATATCAACCTAAACACCGTCCATGCAAGAACAAAATTGAAATTTTGTCCACATAAAAAAATATTTCACAAGGCACACTAAGTCTACCATGCACTCGCTATCTATTAAACTCTATTATCATTATACCTTTAAAACATTTGTAAATATCATATTTTTGAAAATAATCAATGATTTTTAAAAGAAATATAAAGAGTATAAAAGCAAACTATGCACTACATATTGCATATATAAACTACCTAAATTTATTTTGGTTGGTTTATAAAATTCAATCCTATAATAAACTCGAGCATACCATGTGATTGACTTTAGTCAAATTTTGGTCACGTATACTTCTTATAAGACCCATCTCTGGATCCAAAATTTTCTAACCAATATATGAGGGCCGGAAGCCCTAACCACTAGTTTGTTTCCGATCCTTACCTCAAGGGTCGACGGGGCAAAGGTTGATGGGGTAAGGTTCAATGTTAAAAAGAGTCTGCTCCAATATACTACTACAAAATAGGGTTATGACAGCGGTTTGTGACCGCTGTTATAGCCCAAAAAACTACTGTCATAAGCTATAATAGTGGTTCTCTAACCGCTGCTATTGCAGCCATCGCCGTAGCTCTATGGCAGTGGTTGTTGCAGCGGTTATTTGAACCATTACCACAGATAGTCTATTGCAGTGGTTTATAAATCACTGCAATAGATTGACCTATAGCAGTGGTTATATAACCGCTGCCATAGATTATCTATAGCAGCGATTACATAACCGCTGCCATAGGTTATCTATAACAGCGGTTTCTTAACCACTGCCATAGATCTAATGCAGTGGTTGGCATCGTTTGCATCAAAAATCTATGGTAGCGGTTGGCACAGATATGGCAGTGATTATAAAACTACCATCGTAGATCTTGAATAATTAAAAAAAATTAAAATTTTTATTTTTTATATATTTTACCTGATAAATATAGATATATAACATAAAAAAAATATAATAAATATAAAAATTATTCTAAAATACTAAAATTTTATTATCGAATAAAATTTATTATGATATTTTTTTAAAAAAAATAAAATACATCAAAAGTCTCCTAAATCTACATCATTATCGTCGTCACCAGGAGCCGAAGTCGGAGCCAGAGCCGGAGCTGGAGCTGGAGCTTGAGCCAAAGCTGTAGGTGGAGCTAGAGCTAGAATACGGACCAACATATCCTCGAAGCTCATGACTTCAAAATACGTGCTAAGCGTCAACATCATGTCTCTCATGATGCCCTCCAGATGAGATGCGCGCTCCTCAGCCCGATCTGCTCGCATCGCAGCATGATCTGCCCATGCCAATGCCTCCTCAAGCTTCTTCTGACTAACGACATCAAAAGTCTATGAGAAGATGCTCGCCTTGGACTAGTAGCTCATCGACGTGTGTCTGGGCCTGCATCGAATCCTCTCAGAGTACTCAAGCCCCAAGACCTGAGATAGATGGTCATGGGGCTTAGAGATATCCGGGTCCTTTCTCGCGAGCGCATCTAACTGATTCTATAATTATAAATTAAAATAAAATTTTATAAAAAATACTATAATACTAATCATATATACTAATATATTTAATACTTACAAAAATACATCCAATCGTGGCATTCTTTGGCCTGTTCGTCTTATTTGTGTGGCTGGATCGGAAGATCTCGCTATGGCTGAGCATCACTCCATCTCTTATCAGCTATAATAAAGAATAAATTTATTAAAAAAATAATAAAAAATATAAATTTAATTTATCTAGTAAGATTTAGAATTAATTATCTCTCTATGCACATGATCGATCATAGACTCATGGCCAAGAGTGTGCGTATATTCTTGGACTGCATGGTTCTTTTGATTCTGATGAAAGATGGCCTAATAAGTATTCAAATAAATAATAAATATTTAAAAATATTTTAATAAAATTTTAAGCGTATTAAAAAATTTAAAAGTTAGAAATTTTATCTCAAACTTCTGACTTCTTCAGTGTCTAACCATCCTCTCCCACTGACTCGGAGGACAATCCTGTATCCAGAGAATAAGCTCCTTCGGAGTGTCTCGTCGGTGCTCGAGCCATTCTCTATGGAGCTTGACCTTGTAACTCTGGTATAACTTTCTGATCTTTCTCAGTCGGATATCTCGAGCCCTCTCATGATCGAAAAAGTCGTACCTCCTCTACACAAAGTTATCAAAAATCAGTTACAAAATTATTCTAATCAAACATATATAGTGTAAACATATAAAATACATAAATATAACTAAGATACGCGTACTTATCCATATCTCCTTCCATACCCGGTCCATAACGGCAGCATCCATCAAACGCCAGTCTTTAGGCTCTATGGGAATGATGTCCGACCGTCTCACAAGCACTCCAAAAAAATAATGCATCTTCCACACGATCTTTTCTACAGGCCTCTCCTTCACATCATAATAGATCATCATCTAATGCTGGCGGTTCCATACGTGTACCATACATGGCACAGCCGTCGACATGGCACAGCCGTCGACATGGCACAGCCGTCGACATGGCACAGCCCAAGGCTACCGCCATGGCACGATCCAAAAATTATGGCATGCAGATAATTATAATATTTATAATAAATATTTATAATATTTATTATAAATATCTTATAAATTATTATAAATATATATGATTAATAAATAATACTATAAAATTAAAAAAAATATATACTTGTGGCTATAAAGAGCGGGTCGCACTGAAAGCTTAGAGGATCATCGACGATGATGCTAGAGGAGGACGATGACACTAGAGGTAATCTATAAAATAAAAGCAAGATAGTGAGTTAAAGAAGAGAGAGAAAGAGAAAAGAGAGAGTAGGGGCGGTCGGGGATGAGGGACTAGAGGGAGGGGGCACAGTGATGAGGAGGCTCTGGAGGCATAGTGACAGAAGGGTCAACGACCAGAGGAAGAGTGTGGGGGTGGGGGCCGAGTGGGGGTGGGGGAAAGGGGTGGCTGGGGGCTGGGGGGTGGCGAGGAGGGGCAGTTAGGGATGGGGGGAAGGAGGGGCGGTCGGGGGGCGGGTGGGGGGGTGGGGTTGGCGGGAAGGGGCGGTCGGAGATGGGAAGCTGGGGGGTGGCAGGGTGGTGTAAAGGGGCGGCCGGGGATGGGGGGAAGGAGAGGCAGTTGGGGAGAGGGTGGGGGTGGCGGGTGGCAGGGAGGAGCGACTAGGGAAGGGGGGAAGGAGGGGCGGCCCAGGGGAGGGTGGGGGGTGGGAGGGCTGGGTGGGGGGTGATGGATGGCGGGGAGGGGCAGCCGGAGATGGGAGACTGGAAGGGGGAGGGGAAGGAGGGGCAGCGCTGGTCGAGGGGGAAGGAAGGGCGGTACTGACCGAGGGGGAAGAAGCCTCACCGACGATGGAGAGGAGGAAGAGAGACAGAGAGAGATCGAGCGCACATGGAAGAAAAGCAGAAAAAATATGAAGATTTTTAACCTAACCTACGACAGTGGTTATCGAACCGCTGCGATAAATCTAATATAGTGGTTATCCAAAATTACTATCATAGATCTACGGTAGCGGTTCTATAACCACTGCTATAGATCTATAGCAGCGATTTTTGATAACTGCTGCCGTAGGTTGAAAATAAATTTTTTTTTATTTTTTTTCTAAATATTATATAATTTTAAAATTTAATATCCATCTTTATCGTTCATTATCTAAATAATTATCATTAGAGTATCGTTGCAAAAGATCGCCTCGATCCGATGGCCCTAGCTTCATCGATCAGAAAACTTTAATTTCGATGATCACGAATGATGATGCGATGATCTGATAGATGAAAATTTTTGATGGATCTAAAAACTTACAATGATGATTTCGATGATGTTTGTAGCATACTATCAAAATTTTACTTTAATTAAATATCGTTATCATTGTCAATTTAGTACGGAATGATTTTGGCTGTTAAATTAGAAACAAGCGATCAAAGGAATAAACGACGTTTGATTATGAGATAATTTTTTAGTTAAATAATTTTTATTATAATTTTAAATATTTTATATAGTGATGACAGTAAAATTTAAATTATTTTCATATAAACTATTCATGTTAAGCAGATATTGTAAAAGCACGAGCATAACAACCAATGAAGTTCAGAAAGGTTATCAGAAGACGTATAGTTTTAGATCGTTCTTTATCTCACGAGTTGAATTTTATAATCACCACCATAAAAAAAGATTAAAGTAGTATCTAAGATCATTTATAAAAAAATTATCTCATAATCGGATACCGTTTGGACCTTTGATCACTCGTTTATCATTTAACGGTCGAAACTAACCTATACTAAATTGACCAAGAAAATGATATTCGATTGAAATAAAACTTTGATGGTATACTAAAAATATTATCGAGATCATTGTTGTAGATTTTTTAGATCCATCGGAGGTCTCCATCTATCAGATCATTGCATCATCGTTAGTGATCGTCAAAATCAAATTTTTTTGATCGACAAAGTTAGGGCCATCGGATCGAGGCGATCTTTTGCGATAATACTTTAATGATAATTATTTAAATAATGAATGATAAAGATGAACATTAAATTTTAAAATTATATAATATTTTTAAAAAAAATATGATAGCGGTTATAATTAATCGTTGCCATAAATATGCTTATAGTAGTGGTTCCTACTAATCGCTACTATAGATCCAACTTATGGTAGAGATTTTACTAACCGCTACTATAGATCGGACCTATATCTATAGTTACAATGAACCGCTGCTATAGGTCGACCTGTGGCAGCAATTTTTTATAACCGCTGCTATAGGTCCGACCTACGACAACGATTTTTGTTAACCACTACGATAGATCGAACCTATAGCAGTGGTTACAAAAATTGCTACCATAGATTCGATCTATAGCAGCAGTTAACAAAAATCACTGCCGTAGGATCTATGGCAGCGATTTTCGAAATCGCTGCCACAGTATGCGCTACCATAGATCCTTTTTGTAATAGTGATAGCAACTTCGATAGCTTGAAAATCTTATACTCATGCAGTGCAACAAAGCACTATCTATCTGCATCTCCCAGATCAGGGGCCTAGAGAGTCGGACTTCCTAGGTCAGCCCTAGCTCGCAAAACGTCAATCTCTTATGGTTGAGCAAGAAACATAAAGCAAGTGCTCCTTGCATCCATGGACTGATAAAGGAGCACCCCAAATTAAGGCATGTACCTCCTTTTAAGAGGACAAGTATGATCAATTATCAAAGTAAGGATGCTTTTTAAAGGTGAAAAAGGATCAAAATAAATCAAGGGATGGTGGGACCTCCGCCAGGAAGCAAGCAGCCAAAAAATTGCTGAGAAAATGCCATGAGTTTGGAACCATCGAACCCAAGGCCATGCCGAAAGTAAGGAAAAGTTTTATGATAAATAGATAAAGGGGAAGCCTGAGATCTGCCCAAAATAACTCCTCGTACAAAGCAAGCCAATCGAGAGGTGGGTTGCAGATTGTGCCGAACGTCGAACCTAGGAGCTCTAAATCAAACTCGAGTGAAATGGGGAACTGGACCCTAAGCAAGCTAAGATCATCAAAATTCATCATGGAGTAGTATCTTTTGGGTGCAAAACTTTTGCCCCCGAACTTGATACTTGGGTCTCTAGGTCCACTTTTCAAAAGAAAATTGGAAGGCTCCCTCATCACAATCTCTTTCCTCGGCCTACCTATCTCAAAGCTAATGGAATGGGATGAGATAAAGGAACGAGAAGAAGAACAAACAAGCCAATGCTAGAAAAAGGAAAGGGAAAAAGCAATTAAGGATAAAGCTTCGAAGAACCAACCTGTGCAACTAAAAGAGGATAGCCTGAAAACCACTAAGAGTGCTTCGAACCTTAAGGAAAGAACACAGCTGTGACAAGGAAGAAGATTTAATAAAAAATGATGAGAATAGAGAAGAAAAGTGCTTCTATAAGTAGAGATCCCAGATGGTTGTTGATCTTGTGCTAAATTAGCTCAGATCGTCGATGGCTACATGTAGCAAGCTCAAATCGGCCGAAATGATTCTTTCAAGAGGTGCATTTATAGGCATGTCTCTAAAGGTGTATATGACACCTCAAATTTGGCTAAAATCTTTAAATAACTGCCATTTGGTGGCCTTCGTATGATGCCCTCTCATAGATCTCACCAAACTCCTAACGCGATGCTTCGAAAGCTGCAAGCCACTGCCCAGCCAATTATAAGTATAACACATGTCTTCAACGTGCATAGCATAGTTGATACTCCTCACGCCTGGCTAGGGAGTAGGGGGCATCTGTTATGGATGATACTTTGGTGCATGATCCCAAAGATCAAAAGCGCTTCAATGGCTGACCTGGGTACTAATCCAAGACCTCATTTTCAGCATCCTCCGATCAAAAGCTACTAATTTCCTTTTCGGCCACCCATCTCAGCATCGATAGCCAACACCCTTTCCAGCATGCAGGCTCCTACCTCCAAGAGAACCCCCAAACACCAAACCTCTATTTGGCTTTCATGCATTGACCACCACATCGATCCCGACCTAAGCACTCATTGCTAGTTCTCACCCCTAATGGTATACCTATGGATCGTCAAGTTATGTCAAATCCACTTCCTACTCCAACCATGATATATGGGAAGATTGGCGAGGGACTACTGTGCGGCCCTTTCAAATTGAGTTACTAAGAAAAGCGGCCAGACATGCACGGGATAGGATCATATCGATCTTCTAGCCCCAGATTCTCAAACCCTAGCCATCAAACAAAATGACTACCCATACATGGGATCAAGTCACATCAACCACCTAGTCTCGGGCCCTTGTTTGGGGCAATTAATGAAAATGGCTGAAATGACGCCACTCGCCAAATTCAAAAAAATTGAGGGTGAAAATCTCGAGGGCAGCCCTAATCTTGGCTATAAATAAAAGACAATCAGAAAATCCCAAAGGTATGCAACTCTCTAGCATGCTCCCTTCCATTTATTTTAGATTTCTGATTTAAGCATCGAAAGGTCCTCGTCGGAATTACCCTCGACCAAAAACTTGTTTTGTAGGTCTGGTCATCATCACTTTTATCGAACTTTGCCTCCCTCCAGCAACTTCGATCCGAGTGGGAATCTGTAGCAACAAAAGCAATTTCTAATCCATCCATCATAAAGTGATAATAAAATTTCTTCTTTTCTTAGCCAAAGCCACTCTATGGAAGTAAGTGGTGTTATAATCATCCTCCTTTTGCCATTGGAGCCAAGATTGTTGCTTCTAGCAAGGTTCCAATAGAGAGGATTGGAATTTCTTTAAAAGCACGATCATCAAGCAAGAGATTGGCAATGTCAATGACTAACTTGTTGCTTCACTCATGTTAGTGACTTCCATCTGAGCATGTTTGATGTCTTTTAATATGTTGTCTACTCAATCTTGAAAACATGCTTGTCACATAGATTTTGCACTCATGTAGCAATAGCATAGCCTCCTCTTGAAACGGTTCCAATACTACTTGAATTATATCATTAGTATTAGGTTCTTTAAGCCACCAACTTTCAAATCTAAATAGCTTTAGTACGTAAAAGGAGAACATATAGGTTAGACAATGGGGACATGATTTGAGACCACCTTAAGGAGGGCAAATTGGATTTAGGGAAGAGGATTTCCCACATCAATGACAAAAATAAAAAAAAGGGAACCAACCATACCATGGAAGGATGCTTTCTTATAGTAAAGTCTCTATCATTGAGTTCAAATCTAATTAAATCTAGCTCACCAAGGACATTACAAAGACTAAGTCATTAGCCACACATTAAGAACATCCTCTAATCAAAATAGGATCTTACAATGTTGAAATCACCATCCAAAAGCAAGACACTAGGGAGGAGGGATTTAATCTTTCCCGATTAATTCTAGAGCACTTGATGAAGTGATCTGCTATTGGGCCATAAATTTAAATGAAGGTCCAAGTGAGGTTAAGAGGGTTGAAGAACATGCAGGATTTTATGTATATATTTTGAAACTTTTTTAAATTTAGAAGCAGCAAAAAACATGGATTAAATAATTTAATCTAATTATGCATGTGATCTAATCACTAAATCCTACATCTAGGATCTATGACATGTCAAGATGCAATCATAGATCTGAAAATAAATCAAGCATGATTGGCATTGATCAAATCAATACCTAAATCTAGAATAGTTCTAGAAAATTCTAGATCATATCTAGATCAGATAAAAGATCAAATCTTATACCTTGCATGGATCGAGAATACCGCAGCTGAAAACCATTATAGTCCTTTATTGCTTGGAGTCGCACAGCACGTCTGGTCTTTATAGGTAATCCACATAAAGCTGCAAATACATATCAATGGTTCGTTGAATGAAGATCCGCTCGAAGTGCTAGCTTCTCGCAGATCCCTCCTGATAGTTAATCTAAAAATATTCTTTGGATCGCTTGGATACTCCAAGAGATGAAGAACACAAGGAGGATTGAGGAAGAAATCAAACTTTTGGATCTTCCAAAAATTAAAAAAAAAAAGCTAAGAGAAGATACATCTTTTCTTTCAGGACATCAACTATTGATGTCTAGAATACATCTTCATATCAAGACAAGAGGAGATCTTCTTCTCTAGAATTTTCTCATGCTTTCATATCTCTTATTCTCTAATTTTTCTATGAGAAAAATCTTATAAATATTGAGAAGAAAATATTTTTCAAAGAAATCCTAAGAGAAGACCATCTTTTCTTCTTATCAGGGCACGAACAATTTATGTCCAAAAGAAACTACAGATGCCCAACTTCTTGGATGCCAACCTCCCAAGTCCCTCTCTCTTTTCTTTTTTGATTTTTCAAGTAAAAAAAAAAAAGCCTCTCAAAAGGTGGAGAAGAAAAATCTTAAAAAAATCCTAGAGAAGACAATCTTTTCTCTCTTTTTCTTCTCAACAGGACATCAACTTTTGATGTCCAAAAGAAGGCTTATTCTCCAAGGATGTTGGGGAGTCAAATCACCCATGCCCACTCCTCTAGAACGTCTATCTTTTTCATGGAAATTCAGAGGTATTTGACACCCACCCCTCCTAAAAAGAAGGCACCCCATAACAAAATATGACTAGGTCAAAAGATCTAGTCAAAGAAGGCAACACATGGAGGTTATGGGGGCATCCAACTCTTGGACACCTCCCCCTAATTTTTTGGCATGAGAATTAGGATGTCATGCACACAAAAGATAGGAAATAATGTAAGACAAAAAATGATATAGGGCATGGGTTAATTTCCATAAAGAGAGGAGAAGGGTTTTAACAAATTAAAACTCTTTATTTAGTTTGACTCATTCAAATTAACTTCCAAATAAGACTAATCAAATTTGAATCCAAATTTACTAGGATATAGAGTGTGGGTAATCAATCTTAGGCATAAGAAACTCACATAAAAAATTTGGAATAAAATAAAGGGGGGTGGGATCTTAGGTGGTGCAAGGAAGAAAGAAGGAATCCTAGTCTAACTAAGATTCTCTTATATTGATCAAGTCAATACCTTTTGAATCCAATTCAAAATAGTTTTAAGTCAACCTAATTAATAGATAATTTTAATTTAATTAAAAATCTAATTAAATTAAATTTAAATCTAATTTAATTTTTAATTAAATTAAAAATTAAGTACACTCAGGTCCTAATTGAATAAGGACTTGTTCTTCCTTGCAATTAGCTTATCCAATAAATTAATTAGACTTAATTCAATTAAATCTAAATCAACTCTAATTAAATCTAATTTAATTAGACTTGATCTCAGCTCGATTGCTCAATCAAATTAAGCCAATTAGCAATTCAATTACTAATCAATCCTTCTATAATACTTACAATTGATCGATCAACAATCGCATTGATGATTCGATCACTGAACAATTCTTAATCATCGATCAACCATCTGATCAGATAACAATCTCTTATATGTATGACCTCATAGGTTCGAACATAAGTTGGTAGCATAGGAATAAATTTTTATTTCAATCAAAATAACCATCTAGCAGTGGTACTCGATGCCTGGATAGGTCGAACGTATGCAAAGCAATATTCTTAGAATCTTAACCTATGGTTATCGTATAATTCATTTTTTTGATCAATAATGCTCAGGATGACATCGAATTAGCTGTCAACACTCATATAAGTCATCCATATTGTGTCTCAAAATTTTTTAAATCTCGTAACTCCTCACGAGGATTATCCAGGCCTAGATTTTGCTAAATTAAAATACAGCGAGATATTCGCTTATTAAAGTTAATAAAAAATGGTCAATCCTATCTTGACTCATACACCGGCTCTATAAGTACTTGACTATATCCAAAAACCTTTCGATCCTATATTAGAAATATAGATAGATTGGTACCAAAGTACAGTGAGTTGCTTGCATATCACCCTGGTGATCTCAGGTCGAAGAAGACACTTATACCCATCGGTCTTCACTAGCTACTCTTGATAGTAGAGTATTACATTAGTCATGTTAGTATAGATGTACTTTTACATCTCACCTACATGTCATATCAGTGTTTTCATATCATTTGGTTACGAGGATAATTAACGCATATGACATACAGCGACTTACACTAGATAAGTAATCGTCCTTATTAGTAACTTATCATTTGATCATGAACATTTTAAAAATCATTCGATAAATTTTTTTTTATCAATTTAGTATGGTTCTAAAGATTTCATCATAATTTAGAAGTTCGTTTAAAAAAGATAGAACTTTTATGATGAATAAGCTAAATAATTATTATTATTTGATAATTCATATACTAATTACAATCATCTACAACTTAGATAATTGACTTTAGGATATATTTTCTAACAACTTTTACTTGGACTAAAGCTAATCAGAATAATATCAAATACCTATCTTTCACTTGAGTTCGTAGAACTTCTTAGTTCCGAGGCTTTTAGCAAATGGATCGGTCAAGTTCTTATTTTTTGTTGATCTTCTAAAGGTCGACCTCATCCTAATCAAAATCTAAGATGATAGCGATATAGAGTATGCTTGTCCTATGGTGCCCCTTTAGTTTTTTTTTTAGTGATGACTCTAGTGCTACATTAGGACTGGACCATTGGTGGAGAGTGCCACTCCGCACTTGCTAATGAACTTATACACTACACAGCCTATATAGCAACATCACATGCCATGATGTACTCAATATCACTAATAGAATATGCCATAATATTCTGCTTGAAATTTTTTCAGTAGATTGCTCCTCTAATATAGGATAATTTCATGATTCAACACTCTCCTACTATAGTCTTTATTTGGAATCAAAATATTTCATACATTTTAAGTCAGTTTCTCCATATGTGAGTCACTAGATCTTAGTATTTTTTAAATACTTAAGGATTGTCTATATAATCTTTCAATGATTCTTATCCGAATTAGATCGGTATCTACATACTACCTCTTATGAGTATACCATATCTGATCTTGTATATGGAGAAATAAGAAGACAGCTAAATCTTTATTTCTTGTAATGCTGGAATGTCATTTTCGATTAAGAGAATGTCATTCATAGACAGTACAAGAAATAACACTACAAAACTTTTTGCCCATTTACAAATACAGGTTTTCTCTTTATTCATAACAAAGACATACATTCAAAACGTATGTATTGCATCCCTATAGGTGATCGGATCCTTATTGTTCTCATCGAGCTTAATAGGAATGCCATTTCGAATCTAGATACCGAAGTATCTGTCCAGCTAATGCGGTACTTTACCAGATCTTCTTAAAGATACCAAATTAATGAGCTCCAGATTTAATCTAATCAAATTTGATTTTGTAGGTTTAATAAACTACTACAAAAAAGGGCTACGGCAGCAGTTCGTAACCACTGTCATAGTCCAAAAAATCACTGCCATAGGCTTTGGCAGCGATTTTTTAACCGCTACTACTACAGCCATCGTCGTAGCTCTATGGCAGTAGTTGTTGCAACGATTGTTTGAACCGCTGCCATAGATAGTCTATTACAGTGGTTTATAAACTACTGTAATAGATCGATCTATAGCAGCGGTTATGTAACCACTGTCATAGGTTATCTATAGCAACGATTACATAACCGCTACCATAGATAATCTATAGCAACGGTTTCTTAATCGCTGTCATAGGTCTAATGTAGTGGTTGACATCGTTTGCATCAGAAACCTATGACAGTAGTTGGTACGGATATGGCAGCAGTTATAAAATCACTATCGTAGATCTTGAATAATTAAAAAAATTAATTTTTTTATTTTTTTTATATATTTTACTTGATAAATATAGATATTAATATAAAGAATATAAAATTATTTTGAAATACTAAAATTTTATTATCAAATAAAATATATTATAATATTTTTTAATAAAATACATCAAAAATCTCTTAAATCTACATCATCATCATCGTCATCGTCATCGAGAGCCAGAGCCGGAGTCGGAGCTGAAGTTGGAGTCAGAGCCGAAGCTGGAGCTGAAGTTGGAGCCGGAGCCAGAGCTGGAGCTAGAATGTGGGCCAACATATCTTCGAAGCCCATAACTCCAAAATACGTGCTGAGCATCGACCTCATGTCTCTCATGATGTCCTCCAGATGAGATGTGCACTCCTCAACCCGATCTGTCCGTGTCGCAGCATGATCTGCCCATGCCAACACCTCCTCAAGCTCTTTTCAACTAACAATACCAAAAGTCTGTGAGGAGACGCTCGCCTCGGACTAATAGCTCATCGGCGTGTGTTCGAACCTACATCGAATCCTTCCAAAGTACTTAGGTCCCAAGAGCTGAGATAGATGGTCATGGGGCCCAGATGTATCCAGGCCATCATGACCTGCAACGTTAGTGAACATTAATCAATATAATATATTGAATAATAATATTAGTATAGCATCAATAAATAGTCTCTATTATGTACACTAATTAATTAACGGATCTATCGTTATGCAATGTAATAAACAAAAGCAATAAGATATAAATATCCAAAAAATATTATGCAATAAATTCTACAACATGAATTAAATTCATAAATAATTAAGGATGAGTAACAGTCGTAGATCCGATCTCTTGCATAAATCTTGGTGTTAATCCAAAAATCTGAAAGAAAAATAAAGTAGATGATGGTGGCACTTTAGGGCTTAAAGTTGGAATCTCAGAGAGACATATCAAATTCTTTTCGCTCAGAAGCTGAGCCGACTTTATGCTTGAGATAGCTGGCTCCATGCTTGAGACATTCAGCTTGGATCCTACCCCAGTTGATTCAATCATAGCCCGAGCTAGCTCGACTGCGTATCCGAGCCAACTTGACTGTGTGCCATCCCCTCGATCACTCCCTCTCTCGATCTCTCTCGTTGGCGACGGCAGTGAGGCTAAACCCCTCCCTTCCAGCTTTTCTATCTCTCAATCTTTCTCTCTCCCTCTCTCGATCTCCCTCGTCGGTGAGGTCAAACCCCATCCCTCTCTCTCTCACTCTCTCGATCTCCCTTGCCGGCAAGGCCGAACCCCGTCCCTCCCAGTGATGCCAACGAGGTCGGACCACCTCCCTCCCTCTCTCACTCTCTCGATCTCCCACTCTCCCTCTCTCGATCTTCCTCACCGATGAGGTCGGACCTCCTCTCCCCTAATAATGGCGGTGAGGCCGGATCCCTTCCTTCCTCTCTCCCTCTCTCGATCTTCCTTACCGATGACGACAGTGAGGCCAGACCCCCTCCCTCCCTCCCACTCTCGATCTTCCTTGCCAGCGATCGGCCCTCCCTCTCTCAATCTATTGGTCTCCCTCTCAGTCACTCCATTTTTTAGTTTCGAATCCCAGAATCGGATCTGGCCTTCCAAGATCCATTAGGGTCCGGGTCTGATACTTTAAGTACAGACCCGTTGGATATTCGGATTTGAATTCGATATCAGTAATTAAAATTGGGTCTGAATATGAATATCTAAATTTTGATCTGAACCAAATCCATTGACAGATTTAGTTCACAACCGTCGACATATCATAGTCTAAGGCTACTGCCATGGCACGATCCAAAAATTATGACATGTAGATAATTATAATATTTATAATAAATATTTATAATATTTATTATAAATATTTTATAAATTATTATAAATATATAATTAATAAATAATATTATAAAATAAAAAAAATATTATATCTGTGGCTATAAAGAGTGGGTCACACCGAAAGCTCCAAGGGTTGTCGGCGACAATGCTAGAGAAGGACGACGGTACTAGAGGTAACCTACAAAATAAAAGTAAGATAGTGAGATAGAGAAGAGAGAGAAAGAGGAAAGAGAGAGAGAGAGAGCAAGGATGGTTGGGGATTAGGGAGCTACGGAGAGGGGGGCATAGTGACGAGGAGGCTTGGAAGGCATAGTGACAAAAGGATCGATGACTGAAAGGAAGAGTGTGGGGGGTGGGGGGCTGGATGGGGGGTGGCGGAAAGGGGACGGTCGGGAATGGGGGCTGGGGGTGGGGGGTGCCAAGGTGGCGAGGAGGGGCGATCAGAGATGAAGAGAAGGAGGGGCGATCGGAGGAGAGGTTCGGGGTGGGGGAGCTGATGGGGGGTGGTGGGAGGGGCGACCAGAGATGGAGGGGGCTGAGGGGTGGCAGGGTGACGGGGAGGGACGATCGAAGATGGGAGGCTAGGGATGGCAGGGTGGCAGGAGGGGTGGCCGGGGATGGGGGAAGGAGGGCGGCCGGGGGAGGGTATGGAGGTCGGATGGGGGTGATGGGTGGTGGTGGAGAGGAATGGCCAAGGATGGGGGGAAGGATGGGCGGCCGGGGGGAGGGTGGGGGGCCGGATGGGGGGTGAAGGGGAGGGGCGACCGAGATGATGGGGCTGGGGTGGTAGGGTGATGGAGAGGGGCGGCCGAGGATGGGGGAAGGAGGGGCTGGGGGGGCGGGTGACGGGGAGGAGGGGGGATGGGGGCGGAGGGAAGGGTGGGGGTGGCGGGTGGTGGGGAGGGGCGGCCGAGGATGGGGGTCGGAGGGGGAAGGAGGGGCGGTGCCAGTCAAGGGGGAAGGAGGAGCGACGTCGGTCGAGGGGGAAGAAGCCTCACCAATGATGGAGAGCAGGGGGAGAGATAGAGAAAGATCGAGCGTGCATGAAAGATAAGCAGAAAAAATTTGAAGATTTTTAACCTAACCTATGGTAGCGATTATTGAACCACTGCCATAGATCTACAATAGCGGTTATCCAAAATCGCTGCCTTAGATCTACAGCACGATTTTTGATAATCATTATCGTAGGTTGAAAATAATTTTTTTCTTATTTTTTTATAAATATTATATAATTTTAAAATTTAATGCTTATCTTCATCATTCATTATCTAAATAATTATCATTAGAGTGTCATCGCAAAAGATCACCTCGATCCGATGGCCCTAGCTTCATCGATTAGAAAAATTCGATTTCGATGATCACGAATGACGATGTAATGATCTGATAGATGAAAATCTTTGATGGATTCAAAAACTTGCAAAGATGATCTCGATGATTTTTATAGTATACTATCAAAGTTTCACTTCAATCGGATATCGTTATCATGATCAATTTAGTATGGAATGATTTCGACCGTTAAATTAGAAATAAGCGATCAAATGGTTAAATGGCATCCGATTATGAGATAATTTTTTAGTTAAATAATCTTTGTTATAATTTTAAATATTTTATATGGTGATGATAGTAAAATTTAAAATATTTTTATATAAATTATTCATGTTAAGCAGATATTGTAAAAGTACGAGCATAACAACCAGTGAAGTTTCAGAATGATTATCAGGAGACGTATAATTTTAGATCGTTCTTCATCTCACGAGTTAAATTTTATAATCACCACTATAAGAAATGAATAAAATAGTAGCCAAGATTATTTATAAAAAAAATTATCTCATAATCAGACATCGTTTAATTCTTTGATCACTCATTTATCATTTAATAGTCGAAACTAACTTATACTAAATTGATCAAGATAACGATATTCGATTAAAGTGCAACTTTGATAGTACGCTATAAATATCACCGAGATCATCGTTGCAAGTTTTTGAATCCATCGGAGGTCTCCATCTATCAGATTATCGTATCGTCATTCATGATCATCGAAATCGAATTTTTCTGATTGATGAAGCTAGGACCATTGAATCAAGGTGATCTTTTGCGACGATACTCTAATGATAATTTTTTAGATAATGAATAATGAAGATGGATATTAAATTTTAAAATTATATAATATTTAAAAAAAATATGATAACAGTTATAATTAACCACTGTCATAAATAAGCTTATAGCAGCGATTCCTACTAACCGCTGCTATAAGTCCGACTTATGACAGCGGTTTTACTAACCACTGCTATAGGTTTGATTTATGACAGTGGTTACAATGAACCACTGCTATAGATCGACCTATGGCGGCGATTTTTTATAACCACTGCTATATATCCGAAAATCGCTGTCGTAGGTCGAACCTATAGTAGCGGTTATAAAAATTGCTACCATAGGTCGACCTATAGCAACAGTTTACGAAAACTACTGCCGTAAGATCTATGACAGCGGTTTCGAAAATCGCTGCCATAGACCATTTTTGTAGTAGTGATAGATTGTGTCAGTTCACTCTACCAATCAAACTTTCTCAAGTTAAACTTGACATGCATCAGTTTCTTCTCCAAAAAATTTCTTTTTCAAAAAGACTGTTACTACTGATGAACATCTTATGTTGTTCAATATGGTAGAATTAATAATTTCTTATAAACATACACCTATGAGACCAGTTTTCAAGTTTATCTATATACAAATATTTGATGTAAGCTAGACAATCCTAAACCCGAATGTAATAAAGTCTAGATCTACACTTAATCCATATCTCATATGGAGTCTTTGCAACAGATTTATTTAGAATAATTTTCAGAGTAAAACAAGTAGTCATGAGATCATAACCCTAAAATAGGCAGACTAGTAAACCTCATCATGGATCGAACTATATCTTACAAAGTTCAATTTTTTCTTTTCGATACTCTGTGTTTCGAAAGAAAGTCCATTGAAAGAGAATCCTATTTTTCTCTAGATATGTCAAAAATACACTAGATAAGTATTTATCTCCTCGATCTGATCGAAGAGTTCTAATATCTTTTTTAGTTTTTTTTTTATTTTATTATCGAATCATTTAAATAATTTAAATGATTCAAACTAGACGTATCCATACCTAGATAGGTCGTTTGCAATCATAATGAAATATTGATATTCTTAACATTATCTAACTTGGATATTCATTAGATGTGTATATTACACTTAACAGGCTATGTATATATCATTTTCTTATTGTCCACATATTATTATAACATCATTCACAATGATATCATAATAATCTTCTTTTATTAATAAATGATGATCATCTTTGGCTAAAAGATCATCAAAGATCACATTCATTATAAACAATGGACAATAGTGACAGTCACTCTAAATGACAATATTTATTTTGAAAATTAGCTTGATAATTCTTAAAGCTAAGATTGAAACAAGATTTTCATTCTAGACATTCAGAAATCTCTCATCATTTTTAAATTTTCTATTTGTAGTCTTTGCAATAAATTGCATGAAACTACCGGTATCCAATACCTACACAGTAGAATTAAAAAATTTAAAAATTATAAGGTGCTATCATATAACATCCTTGATAAGCAATTTCTTATTTTTTCTTGTTCAGCCTGTCGAGGTTAAGAAAAGTAAGACAATTCTTCTTCCTATGATCTAGCCTTTTATAATAGAAGCATTCTGTTTGATTCTGGTTAATCCTAGACCTTTTGTTTTAACTGAACTTACAAGTCCCAGCATGAACTCTTTCGTGCCGCTACACCAAATTCTACTTCAGATACAAATTATCAAAGTTGGATCCCATAAGTCAATCACTGTCTGATAGTGTTTGGAGCAATTAGGGTTTAGTCTTAATCTAAATAGAAAAGAGAACAATGACCTATTATGAATTATTTTAAGCCTAGAGATTTGAACTTTAGTCTAAAGATTCTTCTAGTATTTTATTTGAATTGATAGCCTCTACCTCCAATTCGAAAAATTATTCTAATTCTTTAGTAGGTATTAGAATCCACATAGACTGCACATAAGTCCAACTATGGTTGATCAACCCATGTATATTTAAGGATAAGTTCATGATCAATTGTTTCCCTAAATAATTTTTAATAATTTAATTTTATCCTAGAAATCTAATTAGTAGGCTAGGGCCTCCACTACAAGAATCTAGTTAGGTCCAACCATTAACATGATCACACTTGATGCATCTAACCAATGAATGATTAAGTTTAACTATGGTTGGTCAACCTAACCACCATTAGAGAGACACTTCCAAGTTATCATATTATGAATGATAATTCCATTAGGCAATAAGCACCAGGCCTATGGACCTCCAATGATTATTAAGTTAATGGACCCATTATCATTCAACTTAATGGAAGGCTATGACTCAGTTATTCCTATAATTTTATTATTTTAAGAACCTAATAATTTTAGAAGATTTAAATTATTAGTGATTTGAGGATAGAGAAAATATTGACTTATTTGCTCCCATTGACTTCACCAAGTCAAATCCTCTTACTAACTTCTTAAGTCATTGATGAGGACTCGGATCAATTACGATCTATGGGCATCTAAATTAATCTTACTGAATAAAATCAGTCTCACTGATTTTCTATGTGATATGGATTAGCATGAATTAATGAGTAATCTAATCAAAAGCTGATTAACCACACTGGCCAGATAAGTGAGATTGATGGAAGGGTCTGTCAAAGCTTGCCTTAGACACCATAAAAAATAATTAGGCAAGTGGACTATCAATTAAAAATCATCGGTCTAGAATACCAAACTTATCTTAGATATCAATTAATTTATTAGTTTTAATTTGGTTTGTCTAAAGACTTGGGCTCGACCACTGAGCCATGATCAGTCTCTATTTATTAGATGGATGTACTTTGATCAACTACAACTATTGAATTGATCTATAGAAAAAAATGACCTAATCCTAATTAATTATTAATTATATTTGATCGATTTTTTAACTTAGTTCATATTTAATCTAACCCTAGGTCTAATCCATTTAATGACCTAATCAAAGCTAACCCATTATCCTTTAGCCCATATTTTATGAAATTATCTTAGGATCTTCAAATTACAAACCTAGATCCTAAACAATCACTTAATTCTTAAGTAAGTTTAAGACTTATGGGTTGGGGTTCAGAACCTCAGAACTAGTTTTTGATTTCAACTTTTGAAATATTTTCAAGTGTTAATAATTTACATTGAATCAAATTTAATTCATGATTTTAGATTTGATTTATTTCAATATTTAGATCATATCCTAGAATTTTGAATCTAGAATTTTACAGAAAGTAAATTTTTAATTTAAATTTTATAAAATAAATATATCAAACATATAAATTCTAGATTCAAAAAATAAAGCTACATATTAACATATACAACTAAAGAATGTAGATCAAAACATGAAACACATCATATATAGATCTCATCTAAATGATCAAAATTAGATAATAAATTATTTAATTTTAGATTTAAAATTAAAAAATAAATTATAAATAATTTTAGATCTTATCTAACATATTTATGATTTAAGTTATTCAGATCAGCACATACTAGGACAATCTCTTCAGTGTAAGAGATAAACCTTATAGCAATACAATCTTATAATCAATATGTGCGATCCTACATTATTTAGATCTAATCTAAATAATCTAAAATAAATTTAATATTTATTTATTTTAAATTTAAAATAAAAAAAATAAATCATAAATTTTCTTAGATCACATCTAACTTATTATAATTCAAAAATTCAAATCAGCACATAGTAGGACAATCTTATGTCAGTATGTGCGATCTTTAATTTTTATTTTTAGATTTAATTTAATATAAATATGATCATGTCATACAAGAATCTAGATGCTCTGATACCACTGTTGAAAAATATATAGGATTTCATGCATATATTTTAAATTTTTTTTGAATTTAAAAGTAGCAAAAGATATAGATTAAATAATTTAATCTAATTATGCATGTGATCTAATCACTAAACCTTACATTTAGTACCTATGATATGTCAAGATGCAATCATAAATCTAAAAATAAATCAAGCATGGTTAGTATTGATCAAATCAATACCTAAATCTAGAATAGCTCTAGAAAGTCCTAGATCGTACCTAGATTTGATAAAAGATCAAATCTTATACCTTGCATAGGTCGAGAATACCGTAGCTGAAAATCATTATAGTCCTTTATTGCTTGGAGCCACATAGCACATCCAGCCTTTATAGGTAATCCACACAAAGCTACAAATACAGATCGGAGATTCGTTGAACGAAGATCCGCTCGAAGTGCTAGCTTCTCGTAGATCCCTTCTGATAGTTAATCTAAAAATATTCTTCGGATCTCTTAAATACTCTAATAGATGAAGAACATAAGAAGAATTGAATAAGAAATTCAACTCTTGGATCTCTCAAAAAATCAAAAAATAAAAGCTAAGAGAAAAGCCCTAAGAGAAGATGCATCTTCTCTTTCAGGACATCAATCATTGATGTCTTAAACACATCTTCATATCAGGACAAGAGGAGACATTTTCCTCTAAAATTTTTTCATGCTTTCAGATATCTTATTCTTTGATTTTTTTTATAAAAAATCTCATAAATATTGAGAAGAAAAAGTTTCTCAAAGAAACTCTAAGAGAAGACCATCTTCTCTTCTTTTCTTCTCATTAGGGCATGAATGATTCATGTCCAAAAGAAACCATAAACGCCCAACTTCTTGGACGCCAACCTCCCAAGCCCCTCTCTCTTTTCTTCTCTGATTTTTTGTGTAAAAAAAGGCCTCTCAAAAGATGGAGAAGAAAAATCTTAAAAGAAATCCTAGAGAAGACAATCTTCTCTCTCTTTTTCTTCTCAACAGGACATCAAATATTGATGCCCAAAAGAAGGCTTTTTCTCTAAGGATGTTGGCACCTCAAACCACCCACACCCACTCTTCTAGAACCTCTATCTTTTTCATGGAAATTCAGAGGTATTTGATGCCCACCCCTCCTAAAAAGAAGGCTTCCCATAATAAACTATGACTAGGTCAAAAGACCAAGTCAAAGAAGGCATCACATGGAGGTTAAGGGGGTGTCCAACTCTTGGATGCCTCCCCCTAATTTTTTTGGCATGAGAATCAGGATGTCATGCACACAAAAGATAGAAAATAATGGGCAACAAAAAAAAGATATGAGGCACGGGTTAATTTCCATAGAGAGAGGAGAAGAGTTTTAACAAATTAAAACCTTTTATTTAGTTTGACGCATTCAAACTAACTTCCAAATAAGACCAAGTCAAATTTGAATCTAAATTTATCAGGATATGGGGCATGGATAATCAATCTTAGGCGTGAGAAACTCACATAAAAAATCTGATATAAAATAAGGGGGCATGGGATCTTAGGTGGTGCAAGGAAGAAAGAAGGAATCCTAGTCTAACTAGGATTCTCTTATATTAGACTAGAATTCTCTTATATTAACTAGGTCAAAACCTTTTGAATCTAATTTAAAATAGTTTTGAGTCAACCTAATTAATAGACAGTTCTAATTTAATTAGAAATCTAATAAAATTAAATTTAAATCTAGTTTAATTTCTAATCAAATTAGAAATTAGATGCACTCAAGTCCTAATTGAACAAGGACTTATTTTTTCTTGCAATTAGCTTATCTAATAAACTAATTAGACTTAATCCAATTAAGTCTAAACTAATTCTAATTGAGTCTAATTCAATTAGACTTGATCTCAGCCTGATTGCTTAATCAAATTAAGCCAATTAGCAATCTAATTGCTAATCAATCCTCCTACAATATTTACAATTGATCGATCATCAATCGCATTAATGATTCGATCACTGAACGATTCTTAATCATCGATCAACCATCTGATCAGGTAACAATCTCTTATGTATGTAATTCTATAGGCTCGAATCTAAGTCGGTAGCATAGAAACTAATTTTTATGCCAATTGAAATGACTATCTAGTAATGGTATCCGACGTTCGGATAGATCAAATATATGTAAAGCAACATTCTTAGAATTATGACCTATGATTATCGTATAATTCATTCTTTTGATCAATAATGTTCAGGATGACATCGAGTTAGCTATTAACACTTATATAAGATATTCATATTATGTCTCAAAATTTTGCAAATCTCATGAATCTTAATGTGGATTATCTAGATCTAGATTTTGCTAAATTAAAATACAGTGAGATATTTATTTTCTGAAGTTAATCAGGAGTGATCAATCCCATCTTGACTCATACATTGACTTTATAAGTACTTGACTGTACCCAAAAATCTTTCGATCCTATATTAGAAATACAGATAGGTTGGCACCAAAGTATATTAAGTTGCTTGCAAATTATCGTGGTCATCTCAGATCAAAGAGGATACTTATATCCATCGATCTTCACTAGTTACTTTTGACAGTAGAGTGCTACATTGATCATGTTCAGTATAAATATACTCCTACATCTCACCTACATGCCATACCAGTATCTCCATATCATTTGATTATGAGGACAACCAACAAATATGATATACAGCAATCTACACTCAATAAGTTATTATTCTTATTAGTAACTTATCATTTGATCGTGAACATTTTAAGAACCATCTAATAAATTCTTCTTTATCGATTGAGTGTAGTTCTAAGAATTTTATCATAATTTAGAAGTTTATTTAAGAAAAATAGAACTTTTATGATGAATAAGCTAAATAATTATTATTATTTGATAATTCATATACTAATTACAATCATAGATGATTGACTTTATGATTATTTTCTAATAAAGAGAGGCATGAAAATATTTAACCAAAAGAGAAAAAGCTCATTATTGGACAAATTTCTTAGGGCCTATTTGATTGGGGGTAATTTGATAATGAAAAATAAATTTCATGTCGGATTACCATGTTTGATATGAAAGTGGATAAAAGAGATGGTAAATTAAATGGTAAGTATTGTAGGGGTGGTATTTATTTTCTCATATTGGATTATTGAGTGGTGGTGATATAAAAATATTATTTTCTATAAAAATTATCATTAGTTATATATCATATTAAAATTATATTAATATAATTAATATTAATTATATTAATATAAATATATTAATATATTTATTAATAAAATAAGTATAAATAAATATTTATTAATTAATAATAAATCTGATATGAGATTTGCTAATAATTAATATATTTCTTAATATAACAAAATAGACTAAGATTATTTGTAATAAGAAATATATTTTAATATATATAATTAATTTAAAATATTTATTAACTCATATAAATATATTTTAATATTTAAAATAGCCAATATTGATAATGTTTATGTATGTGGGACATAAATGACCAACAAATAGATTGACAAAAATTATTATTATCTTAATTTATTTAAGAGCATTGTGATTTGGTAATATTCCTATATAGGATTGTAACAACCTAGGATTTAATTCAAAGAAACTAGTTAGAATATATTATTTGGATTCTTTGATCCTACATAAGTATTCAAGATCTTTGCGATGAATAATTAATATGGAACAAAATATACGTCCACACGAATCCTCACATACTTCCTCCATTTAAGTCTTAGCATCTGGGTTGAAGGTTCAAATTCTTGTATCTATTCATAAACATCATGATCGGCCTGTAGTTAATTCAATGAACTCATGCTGCAGTATCCCCTAGTCCATATGAGTTATGGGTCAGGTCCACTTTGATACCATTTGTAACAATCCAAAACTTCATCTAAAAAGACTAGCTGGAATGTATTATTTGAGTTTCTTAGTATGTATGAGTATCCAAGATTTTTCTAGTAAATAACCGATGTTGAACTAAATACACATCCATATGGGTCCCCACAAAGATTACCTCGGACCAAGCTATCCTAAAATTAGTTTGATTCCAAGACATAGAATCTATGTTGAATCACCATTTAGTGGGGTTACTAGGTATGGGTCTCTCTTGTGTACAAAATATCAAGTCCATGTATCTTTTCTTATTAATCAATTTCTTGATGCTGGAGTTGATCCAAAGAGATACCACTTTCTCATAAATTTATCTTGAATCGGGACATTTTGGCTTAACTTTATCTCAATTTTACTGATGGGCAGCCCCCTTTTTCATCTTAAATTAGTCAACATACGTGAAATTGCTGAGTTTTTGTGGAGGATTATAATAAATTTTTTCAATTGATGCAATTTTACAAAGTAATTTTTTCACCAATCAAATATCATAAAATTTATTTTTCTCTACAATCATTTTTTTTAAATAAATAATTTTTTTAAAAAATAAAATTACTTTGTAATCTAATATACCCCAATCAAACAACTCTTTACCTATTTATCCATGTACGTAGTCATTCAACAAAAACCTAAGAAAAGGAGTGCTACGATCATAAGTCTTGGTTTCTTGACTGGGGATGAGATCACAATTAGAAAAATAGATGACATCAAAGATCGGTCTCCTTTGAATATAATCATTATAATATAATCATTACCGCCTTTTATAAAAACAAAGATGTGTAGTTTAGGGTAATAACTTTATTTTAACATAGTTGGTGGGAATTGCTAAGGGTAGGACCTTTTTAGGATTCGAGGCGACAAATATTGGGTTAGTTGCTAGGGTAAGGTTTAGCAGAAGAAGTAATTAGCCCCCATCAAAATGATAACTTGGAAAGAAGACTATTTATTTAAATAAATAATTTTTAAAAATTTAAATGTCCATGATTATTTATTCATGCATTAGTGACTTAAGATGATTTTTCTTTACTATCCACTACAGTGACTATTGGCAATTGTCATAAAACTATTACTTCAGTCTCACATGACATTTTGAAGATAAGATGAACAAATTATTTTAAATTTAAAAACTTGCATTTTTCTTCACATATATTTGCCAAGAGTTTTTGATAAAGAGCAAGACTTGAACCAAGTAGAATGCACGGGTAAAAGATGGTTATAACATAGGGATTAATTAAGTCTAAGTACCTTCCAACATGGAATTAAACATGCCGGCTGTTTCATAAGAATTGTAAAGTTTTTATTTTAAAAGAATATACATCATATTGGGTAAACTATTAGGTTTATATCAAGATAAAGTTGAGCAAAGTTTACTAAAATCAATTCCATCTGTTAATATTGCTACCAAAATTTGAGCAAAGAGATCGGATAAATTGGCAAATTGTGAGGTCAGTTGTGGCTAAGCTTGGATGAAGAGAGTAGATTGGAGCTTGAAGTTCAACTTGGAAACAAAGAAAAGGCAATACCAAGGTTGTCAGATTTTGCCTAACAAGCCTAATTAAGTCGAGTAAAAATTACGGAAACAATGGAGATTTGAAAGAATAGTAAGAGAGCATCAGCATAAAAATAAATATATCTAAAATTTTTGAGCATAAATTTATATAGAATGAGAATCAACACCCGTTATTGAGTAAGGCAAATATGTGCCTTAATTGCTCAATAATTATCTACACATTGTACATGTTATGAAACTTAATTGTACCGATCTTATAGTAATTGCTCCACATGCATGATGAGGCGTAATCATCCTCAATATATGTCGCACTCCCAACATGAGGTTTGTCAGCCAGGGGTTATGATAATCACTCACATAGTCAGGAAGAATTATTCCTACAAGCATGAAAGGTATTCCAACATGATATCAAATGTATCACAACCGAGATACTTTAAATAATTAAAATCTCTGATTCAATTATTAACAAATTTATCTAATGAATAAAATTTTAAAAGCCTTATATCACAATTAGTCATGAATCTAATTCAAAAAAAATAATTATATTCAATAATTCAATTCACATTAAATTATATTTAACTCATTGGTCTTTAACTATAATTACACTTATATCTTATGGCTGGGCTAGAATAGAACTGTACTTATACTATGCAGAGTGGGTCCTAATGCATTTATATCCTATGGAGTGGACTGAAATATTATACTTATATCCTATGACTGAGCCAGAATATATACCCCAGTTATATCTTGTGGTGGAGTCGGAATATCATACTTTCCTATGTAACGGGATTAGAATAACATACTTATATTTTATGGCAGGGCTAGAAATAGAATCATGAGTTAGGTAATAGTCAGAGTACCAATGTGTAGCCTCTAATTGGCAGGGTCCAAAAATATCATTAGATTGAGAGTAGTCCAAATATGATATATATAAAGTTTCTTTTTATAGAATAATGGATATTCTATAATCTAACACACACATACACATGATATATGATCAGTAAACATTATAGTAATAGTTTGAGAAATATTATTTTGAAATTAAGATATCATTTTTCCATTCAAAGCATAATTTTATAAAATTCATAAAGCATATATAAATTAATGAATAATTTATTTGATGCCAAAATAATATTACATAAATAAAAAATCTAGAAAAAGTAGATCAATATTTACCTTGTGAGCAAAATCAACTGATAGATCCAATTAATTCTAAAAATTTCCTTAGAGCCTAATATTCAAAAATTATTTTTTTAATTAGATTTTCATTATGATTTTTTTAAAATAAAAATCTTTAATTTTAATGCCCTCACAGGATAGGCCAAGTGATAGCACTCGACGTTTGATTAGTTCAATTAAGGATATCTAATTGATCAATTATAAATCAAGAGTCATATTAGGATGTAATTGATAGTGAAATCTAATACCAGCTTGGCCGAGGTGGGGACCGGCATAATATTGTCTAGTAGCCATGAATCAGGATTATTTTCATTAGGGTTGGATCAAAATCATTGAAGAAAAATTTTTACTGGATCAAACAACCTTAGAGAGACATGGAGAGAGAGAAACAATCCAGAGAGAGTAACTTAATAGAGAGAAAGTGAAGAGAAAAAAATAAAGAAAGAGAGAAAAGGAGAAGAGAGAGAAACTCTCTCCTTTTTTTTATCTTTTCTTTTTTTTTATCTTTTTCTTTTCTTCTTTTCTTGGTCTTTAGCAAAATAGGGGGCTCTTGAGTGGTGTGGTTGGGGCTAGAGCCATGGCGACAGAGCCGGAGGTACCCTAACTATCAATTGGCGACGACGAATGGTGGCAAAAAAGAAATAAAAAAATAAAAAATATCAAAGAAAAAGAAGGGTTATAATTCCTGTCTAAAAATCTGGCAATGGCCAAACGGAAATTATGATTCAATGACTAAGGAAGAGGGTTGACTCTAGCAAATATGATGAAGAATACCCGAAAGAAGAAGAAGAGAGAGGAATTTTTTTTTGGCGATGGCAGTTGGATGTTGGGAGATTCAAAAAGGCTTGATCCCTTTAAATTGAGCGGAAGAGTCCAAGTCCTCTTAGTGTCGAACTCCTTTGATGATTTTGTGAGGAAGAAGACTATTGATGAGAGTCTTCTTCATCGCTAATTTTTTTTCTATACTTTAAAACTCGTGCGGCTTCTTTTGGGCCATTTTCTAGTGATTGGGCTGGTTAAGTGAACTAGGTCTAGTTTAATATCGGTTCGTTTGAATCAAAATATTATAATGTGCTTCATAAGTATGCAAGATTATAACCATTCCTTTAATGAACTTTAATCATCTTAAATATGCTTTAATCTAGAGACATATGGCTTATTGTTGTTGGTCGTCCATATAAGTTGGAACTTCAGTTGATTGCTTAGGTTGGGAATTCCATTGATGCTAAGGTCAGCACCTTGATTGATTGTTAGGTGAATAATTTGGCTGGCTGCCGAGGTCAATAGTAGTCACAAGCCGATGAATATATGCTACATCATGCAACATATTATTAAGTTGGATTATTGGACTTCAAGAAACTAGTTGCAAGCGATTTAAATATCAACCTAAATTCTGTCCATGTAAGAACAATGCTAAAATTTTGTCCACATAAAAAAAAAATTCACAAGGCATACTAAGTCTACCATGCACTCGTTATCATGATCTCAAATAATTAACATTATCTATTAAACTCAATCATCATTATACCTTTGAAACATTTGTAAATATCATATTTTTTTAAATAATCAGTAATTTTTAAAAGAAATATAAAAAATATAAAAAGCAAACTATGAACTACATATTGCATATAAACTACCTAAATTTATTTTAATTAGTTTATAAAATTCAATCTTATAATAAATTTGAGTATGTCATGATCGATTTTAGTTAAATTTGGGCCATGTATACTTCTTACACGACTCATCTGCGGATCCAAAATTTTCTGACCAATATACGAAGACCAGAAGCCCTGACCACTAGTTTGTTTTCAAACAAAATTGGCTTAACAGTGACCTGGGCAAACAGCATAAAGGCCGTGGAATATTCTCCCTCTCTCCAAAGCTTCTTAAAACGGTGAAAGCCGCGGGAATCCACGCGCCCATACCGATGTCTCCACGTGGTAATCATCATCGTCCACGTGGCAAACTGAGGACCGGTTCCCCACCTTATCCAGAAATTCGAAGTGCGCGGCGTAAGGGCTTGAAGATTCCCGCGCCAACTCGACACGCGCCGTCCAAAGCGTCCCGCCAAAATTTAAATTATCTCGGAAAAATTCCATCCTCTCCGCACCCGCGTCTTCCCTCGGAAGCTTCAAATGCCCCACCCTAACGGCATCATCACATGTTAGACCTTTTTGATGTTGGTGGGCAGATAACGACCGTCACATCCGTTAGCCGGCATCGAGCCAATAACGATTTCGTTCCAGAATCCTAAAACGGAGAGACAAAAACTCAAACCATCAATCCGGTAACAAGTCTCTAAAACTCACCAGCGGTGACCCGATCCATTCTCCTTCCCCGTGAAGCCTCGCCCACAAAATTTCAAATTCCCCGCCCTCCCCCGCTCCTCCCATTCCCGAAATTTCCCTATAAAAATCCGCCAACCCCCTCTTCTTACCACCACGACAATTCGTCCTCCCTCCGGTTTCCCAAACACTCCCATCATTAAGTTTTCTTATTCCAAGTAATACCCTCGACCTCGACCATGCCGTCGATGCCCGCTGCCGCCGGCACCATGGAGGAGCTGGAGGAGCCCCTCCTCGCCCCTAACCCCGATCGCTTCTCGATGTTCCCCATCCGCTACCCCCCGGTGTGGGAGATGTACAAGAAGGCCGTCGCCTCCTTCTGGACCGCCGAGGAGGTCGACCTCTCTGCCGATCTCCCACACTGGCTCCACACCCTCACCACCGACGAGCGCCACTTCATCTCCCACGTCCTCGCCTTCTTCGCCGCCTCCGATGGCATCGTTCTCGAGAACCTCGCCGTCCGCTTCATGTCCGACATCCAGATCGCCGAGGCACGCGCCTTCTATGGCTTCCAGATTGCCATCGAGAACATCCACTCTGAGATGTACTCCCTCCTCCTCGAATCCTACATCAAGGATCCGTACGAAAAAGATCGCCTTTTTCGCGCTGTCGAGACCGTCCCGGCCGTGACCAAGAAGGCCCAGTGGGCCATCCGGTGGATCGAATCCTCCGAGTCCTTCGCGGAGCGCCTCGTTGCATTTGCCGCCGTTGAGGGGATCTTCTTCTCCGGTTCCTTCTGTTCTATCTTTTGGCTCAAGAAGCGTGGCCTCATGCCGGGGCTCACCTTTTCCAACGAGCTCATCTCCCGCGACGAGGGCCTCCACTGCGACTTCGCCTGCCTCCTCTACTCCCTCCTCAACCGCAAGCTCCCTGAGGACCGCATCAAGTCGATCATCGCCGATGCTGTGGACATCGAGAGGGAGTTCGTTTGTGACGCGCTGCCGGTGGCGCTGGTGGGGATGAACGGCGGTTTGATGAGCCAGTACATTGAGTTCGTGGCGGATCGGCTCTTGGGGGCTTTGGGCTGTGGGAAGTTGTACGGTGTGGCGAATCCGTTCGATTGGATGGAGCTGATATCGCTTCAGGGGAAGACTAATTTCTTCGAGAAGAGGGTCGGAGAGTACCAGAAGGCGGCGGTTATGTCAAGCTTGAACGGGAACGGGCATGGAGGGAACCACGTTTTCAAGTTGGATGAGGATTTCTGAATGCATCTTTCTTTTCTCTCTGTAATCATATCTTTAATGCATCCTGCTTTTTTCCTTTCCCTTTGGTTTGTTTCGTTGGCTGAAGAATTATGTTTCGTTATAAGGAATATATTAATAATACTATTAGTTATCGTTTTGAAAGCCATGGAGTGTTTTTTTTATTTCTGTTGGTATGGTGTGGGAAAGTTTTGATTCTGTTGAGATGTTTGATGTTTGAAGTAATACCTCCAAGAGATGGAGATATTGTTTGTTTTTCGCTACCGAGAAGGGGAAACACCAAAGAAAGGATAGGGGTCTTTGGAGGATGATATTGGAAATATAGTTTCACTTTTGTAATTGGTATTTTCTGTCTTGTGATGCTAGTTTTTTAGTTGCATAGTATTTTGGTTGATTCAAGTTGAGATGGTATTTCTAGCAAATGTCTGCCATCATCCATGCCTGCCTATCATAAAATTAAATTAGTGTAGTTCTTGTAGGAGTAAATTGTAAGGATTATCCTATATGGAGAAGAAATGAAATATTTGCAAGCTTTATAATTGGGAATGCTAAGAGTCGGACTTAAATAAACAATTGGATCAAAAAGTGAGCTATAGTGCTTGGGCCACGTAGGGTTCTTTCTAGTCAAAAGATGAGCAGTTGGGGCATTTGGGCATCTTGTGTCTTGAAACTTTAGATTCATTTTTTAATTTTAAAATTTATTTTTTAAAATATAATTATAGATTTGAATTTTATTTTTCAGATAATTATGTACAAACCGAATTATAAAAAGATAATTGTTGTCTCTTGGTTGGTTACTTTTAGTCATTATAAAAGATCATACTTTTTTAGATTAAAAATATCTTTTTACAACTTCATTGAGAGTTTAGATAGCTTTGTTGTATCCCCGAAGAGATTTATATTCAAAATAAGTGGGGGGCAATATCTCTCTTAAGAAAGTGTATTAATCACACCTCAAAGTATTAGCGAATTTGTGTTTCCATACTATTCTAATAGTTCTTGTACAAGAATAGTGAAGCATATTTTAGTGTATTTGGTAGTGATTATGAAGCATGAGAAGATTATGTCACTAAAGCAAGATTTGATTGTGAAAATTTTAATTTATTTTTTGGATGTCGTTTTGCCCAAATTTATCTATATTGTTGGAACAAAAACTTTCAATTTCTTATTTCCGACATTTTAATCCCTGAAGCTTAGACATATGTAACGAAATTTTTTTTAAGAGATCAGTCAGTGGCCTTCTCAACTAGTTCCTTATATATATATATATATATATATATATTTAAAGTGTTTGGTTGGAAGAAGATGGATTATTGAATGATTTTTATTTCACTTCTTTGATCATAAAGGATGGATAAATATAAATATTTTAAAATTTAATTTTTATTTTATTTCAATACTTAAATTTTATTTCTATTTCAACTTCGGTTCCAAATCTTTTTATGAGCCGAGCACATTGAATGATATAATTATTTTAATTTTTATTCCGACTTCAATTCTGGTTGCTAGTCGAACACGCCCTTAATGTATTTTATAATATGATTTCCGTAGAGGTCCATTTTAATGGCATAATGTGTAATTTGGACGTCCAGGTTCAAACGAGCTGGACGCTTGGACTGAACAACTTTTATTCCCGCTAATATTCCGTTCAATTTGGAGGACGTCAGCGTTGCCAGCACGCCCAAATTTAAAGGTCGCCACCACGTCTCCGTTCAATCCGGTTGGGTTCATACGGGTAGGCGGGTTGGCTGCTGGGTGATTAGCCACTCGTCCCAATCGTTATCATCTTCGGCTTCCATCTCTCCCCTCCTCCGTCCGAGCCATGACGAGCGCTTCCGCTCCTCCGCGGGCCCTTCGGATCTCGGAAATGCTCTCCAGGGACGAGCTTTTCCACCTCTTCGCTCGCTTCTCCTTCCTCACCTCCCAATCCTGTCCTCTCTTCCGTGCGTGTTATCTTTCCTGATTTCTTGTTTGCATGCATTTTTGGTTCTCAGATGTCAAGAAACGGATTGCTGATGCCATGAAGGCCAGGCAGGTAATTCTTTTTTTTTTTTTAATCACCAGCTGATTTCTTATCATTTATGTTAAATGGGAGTTCTTGAGCTCCATCTTGTGTTAAATTTTTTGTTTTGTCATTTTGATTAATGACGCTAAGAATCAACATTTTCTCCTTATTTATTCTTTTCCCCCTTTTTCCCCATCAATGGCCGTAACAGACTGTGGATATCAGTTGCCCATTAGCTGCTCGATCATCGGTCTTGGTAGATAGATGGGTGTTGGGAGAATAATGGATGCATCAACTGTCATTCCATTGCCATGGAATTATTCATGACACGTGTCAGCAATTAATAAGATAGATTTATATTGTTATACATGTATATCACCTAGCTGTACATGTATCAACATACATGTATAAAGAGGTTGCTGATGGAGATAATAGAGCAGGTGAGAATCTAATTTTACGTGTTTTTGTCCACTGAACACTAATCAACCATAAAAAGTATTATTTCTAATGCAAAATGAAACCCATCTCCATTAATTTCTTTCAATTTCAATCATCTTAGTGTTCATGAAAATCTAAAACTGTTCCATTAAACCATTTTGTGTTTCTTCGCTCGAAACAAATGCAATTAGTGTAACCCCATGGAATGTATCTTCTTAGAAAATTGCAATTCTGGCTGTTTGATCATGTGCTTGTTATCGTGAAGATAGCAGTAGATCACATAGCATGATTTGCTCTTACTCAAACCTAAGAATGGTTAGAGGAGGATGAAGGGGAGCAAATAATTTGGTTAAAAGCGAAGAGGATGCTTGCAAAGCATACACAATGAGATAGTACACGCACTAAGCATGCTGCAAGGAAAAATTATATTATGATCAGTTAGACATCAACATATTTAATTTTAATCATCAAACAACAATCATAGATGCCCTCACCCAAAATTTTAAAAAAATAATATTATGAACAAAGTTAAACAAATTCAATTTTGATAGTGAAGCAATAATTAAAGACTTCCTCATACAATACAAAAAAAAAGAAAAATCAGATGTACCAATAATGAGGGATTAGAGGAAGAGATTGAAAGAAAAGTTAGTTTCCTTCATGGTGGAAACTTGATAATTTATGTAGTACAATAAGAAATATTTATTTAAAACTAATAAGTTGGAGAAAAGAAAAGTGCGACCTTCATTTTAACCCATGATTAGGTGAAACAAAATAGAAATGGAATATTTCTTTTAAATTTTCATGGAATGCTTTGCTTATTAAAAGTCCATTGAGATTAAAGCTTTCTGTCAATAACTAATACCGGATCCATTATTTAGATGTAAGAAGAGACAAATCGATCCATGTGATTCATATTTTAATTGACAATCACCTTTTCTCAGGAGAAAAAAAAAAACTTGGAAAAAACACTTTTCTGCATAGGGACAGAATGGGTATTCTTTATTTTCCCCCATAAGATGTGGCATCACCTTCTCATGGTTCATGGATAATGATGAGGGATGACAAAAGAACCAGATCTTTATCCCATTCTAAGTTGGATTTTTCTGATGTTCTTAATTTTTCTTTTAAATTAAACGATTCTGCCCTCCCATATCTGTTAAACAACAACAAGATGTTAGAATGGGATACGTGAGGGGGAGGACGCAAGGGATATAGAAAATTTTTTAATTATTTTTAGTATCAAATAGTCCTTTCCCACATCCACTAAATGGCTGCTGAGTGGTTGTGGTGATCCGGGGGTTGGTGGCAATAATTGGAAATCGAGATAGAAAGAAAGAGGAGGGATAATCGATATAGTTAAGTAGTAATAACATTATGGATGAAAGATTAATACATTAAAATAAAAAATGCAAAAACAAAAAGATATAATGATCATAAGTTTGGAAGATAAATTAGGTGAGAACTATTTGGGTAGAGAGGGAGAGGAAGGGGGAGACATGCATCTTCGATTTATTTTCTTTGCCTTGCTACATGCTTGTAACATGAAATATGGATGAGTAGATAAAGTTGAAAACCAATCACTTCATTCTTAAAAGCTTAAAAAATTATGCAGTAATCTATATAATCTTTATTTAAAACTGATAAGGTGAAGGATAAAAATATAGAAATGGAACCCTCATCTAGAGTCATGATAAAACTTATTTAAATCTAACATGGAATCTTTATTTTGAGTCATGCTTTACGTAGGTTATCGGATATAAATAAAAATTTGAGAAATATGTTTTGTTAAAGCTTGTGACACCTTAAAAGTATTTGCCTCAGAAGGCATTAAATCTTGGAAGATAAATCAGTAATACACTTGACAACTTACCATAAATACATAATTTTCTTTTGGTACTAATGGATCAAAAATGAAATACGGTAGAATTTTTGAGTAATTTTTGACATCATGATATGGGTCTTTGGAATGATTATATGCATCACTCTTAAAATAAGTTTAGAAAAAGCTTAGGTCTTTTTTTTTACAATTTTTTTTAAAAAATGACTTCTTAAGTTTTTAAAAGAAGAACAAATATTATGATTATACATATGTATATGTGTGTGTGTGTTACAGGAGGTGGTAGCTGTAACTACAACCATCAAAGAGGAAATACTTCTGGAAATGGGAATTGATCGATTGGTTTTTTAGTGATAAAACCATGATATTATTAGATGATCTGCTGTGGGTTAAATTATTGTGTTGCTTTTTGTTCGTAATTGCACTTTATTATCAAGGCTGGTTATTAGTTTATAGATTGCTGATTAAGATGATTTTTTTAAGCATCAATATGCTCTTATGACATGGTAAGGATTAAGGTTTTAAATGTCATGGGAGAAAAGTATTTCAGTTTCTCCATAGAATGGGATGCTCTACTGTTCCACCCTATCTCGGTAGTGATTTTGATCATGCATCTTGATAGATATCCTTTATTTCTCCCTCCCTATTCTTTTCTTTCTTTCTTTCTTTCTTTCCGTTATTTCTTTTTTCTATCTTCCTTTCTTCCTTTTCTTTTTCTTTGTTTTCTCATCCCTTTCTTTCTTTCTTTTTTTCTTTTTCTTCTTTTTCTTCTTTCCTTTCTTTGTTCTTTCCATCCTTTCCTTATCTTCTCCCTTTTTTTAAAAAAAATTTTCTTCTTCTTCTTTCCTTTCATCTTTTCTTTTTCTTCATCCTTCCTTTCTTTCTTTCCTCTTTCTTCTCTCCCTGTGTGGATGGGTTTTAGAGTCCTGATCCATCCTGATCCTATTTTTCTTATAAGAACGGGATGGGATGGCCTCGATACCTTTAGTCCCGTCGGGACAAATTCTTGGCAAGGATAAACTAGTAGAGTTCTATGCACTAAATCAGTACCTGAAACAACTTTCTTGCCCATGTTTTCCTAAAATACTTGCTTCTAGTCGTACTCTTTCTTAGTGATATCAATGAGTTAGTTGTTTCATTAGAGCATTCAAATTAATAATATTTTTTGCATCGTTGATGATTTTCCTAATTCTATTACTATATTTTAGGCATGTTTCTTGAGAACATCTCAAGCATAGGTACTTGACAAATGTATTACCCTTTGACATTCGGGTGAAAGGGCATGGGCAAAGGGCAAGTAAAAATGTAGACACTAGAAACCAACCATTTTTGCATCAATGGCCAGTCTATTGGATCATTACAAACTAGTTGACATATCAATGTAGGAAAACATAATTTCTGTTGGTGCAGAAAACTGTACTGACGTCGAAGTTGCTGGAGTGGGAAGAGACGAGGCCGCCAACGGGACCTGCAAGAAGAAGTCCAGATCGGATATGGGTGGCTTTGGCAGGATCCTCCGACGCTTAAGTTAGTCCTCCGGCCAACAAGAATGGTATGCTCAGGAGGAAATGAACAGAGTATCTAGCAGAGAATGAGAGCTTAGAGAGAACGTATTTGGAGGATCCCTTATATAGGCGGAGTTCGTAATAGATTGATGGCGATAGCCGTAACTGCCTGTTAGTGGGCCATTTGGGGCCACGTAAAGTTTGTTACAAAGGGTGGTGTTTGTTGTCGCGACTTGCCAGTTCGTTAGAGATTAATAGCCATAATTTGGTTAGGACTGTTACGCTTGTGAGCAAACTGTTTAGGGCTCTGCGCTCCAACAGTTCTGGAGAGGTTTGGCCATTTTCGAGGTTGTTCGTAGGTTGGCGGACATTCGTTGGGTTGGGAGTTGAACTTGTGTAGACGATGAAGTCCTTCTACTGTCAAAGTCTGCTCAATCGATTCTCGGAATGTAAGGTAGTTAGCTCAGCCACCAAAAGGGGCTTCGACTGAAAGGAGTTCGATTGGAAGGAGTCCACTCGACAACTGGAAGAAGTCTGTTTAGTGGCTGAAAGAAGTCTATTTAGTGGTCGGAGGTAACTTGTCTGGATCAATAGCAATCGGGACGTGGTGATAGCCTGGATAAGCGGACACGCTTAGAATGCTCTGGTGAGCCTTAACTGCTCCTTTGAAGTTCAGCTATCTTCAAGATCGTCCGCGAGCGAATAATTATTCTAAGTGGAGAGTTGAAAAGGTAGTGGATTCATCGATTCGGGACTACGGCCAGGCTCTATAGGGTTGAAGTTCGGATTTATTCTAGTCTGCATACCTAAGGTTCTTGGCATAGGAATGCCAAGATCTGCTACTTATGGCAAGGTATGGAAGTTCGTCTGAGGAGAAGCTTGGCTGGTCAAGGACTCCTAACATCAGACCCAACCATAACGGTGAGATTCGGCTTAATGGAGATCCGATTGAAAAGGAGCTCGGTTAGCTTCGAGGTCGGTCGGGCTAGACTACGCAAGGATCGAATACTTAGCTAACCGCTTAGGCGACTGTCTTCACTGTTTAAGTTCGTCCAGATGAGATCCGAGATGTCCTTTAGATTTTGTAGTTATCTGAAAGATCTGATAATCAAAGCTGAGAAGATTATTCGGCATGTATGGGTTGAAGGTCGGCCGTCCTAGAGTGAATTGGAGTCAAAATTCATACTGGTTGAAGTTCAGTCATGGTCGCCATAGTCGGACGGGATCACCCCAAGATTGGACATCTTGCTGAACTTCAGCAGGAGCGAATTTATCACCAACAATTCTCAAGTCTTGTTCCATCTATTTTGTGTCGTCCTATTTGGCATAACTTACTTAAGCCTCTATAGCTTAACTTATTTTATCCTCTGCTATTGCTATCGCTATCGCTAAACTTCTTCAAACATACCTATTCTAACTCTATAGTTACACCATCAACATCTTCATTGTTATTATGCTGATCCTTGCTAATATGTTGGCATTCTCATCCATATAGCACGGGTAATCTGATAGTCCAACGAGATTCTTCCATATGCCATCCATTGGATGTATTTGAGAATATCTTCATTTTTTTATTCAATGAAATTGATTTAAAATTTTCTCTTATTATCCTTGATTACATTAATATAAGATGGATTTGAGAATTGGTAAAGGAAAACAGCCAGTGGATCATACTCACTTTTGATCAAGGCTACAATGTGGTATTTGTGAAGATGAACATATGATGGTAGTTACCAGTAAGATTGGAACCAGCATTCGCAGAATCGTCCGAAATCGAATGGTGTGGGCATGCCAAACTGGATCGGTGGGGATGATTCCGATGGAGAAAATGACATACACTAGTACCGAAAAAGAATGAGAGAAAAATAGAGGTAGAGAGAGAGGAGGAGAGGAAGAGACCATCGAAAGCTGACGGTGGCCTTCTGTAGCCACTGGAGGGTGGCGGTGGCCCTCTGCAGCCACCGAACGGCAAAGACCATGCTGGTGGAGCTGCGGTCGTGGAACAGAGGCGATCGTTCCTGTTCCTTCATTGGGTTTTTTAAAAAGTTCGATGAATAGTGAAGCTAGCAATCAGTTTACTGGCTTCACTTGTTTTTAATTTTTTAAAAAAACTCAAGAAACGGTGAAGCTGGCAAACCCATTGTAGCTTAACTATTATCAGGCCTTTTTAAAAAAGCCTATGAAATAGAAATGATCGCCCCTATTTCATGCCGCGGAGTCATAAGCGGCATAAATGCCGCCTAACGGCCATGGCAGCCAATTGAAGACCCTCCGGCAGCCTCTTCGGTGGATCTCCTCTATCTTTTTCTTCCTCTCTTTCTTTCTTTTTCTCCTCCCTCAGTCAGTTCGTACCGATTCGATCTAGTACGAAACCATACTGAATTGTGCCGTCGACCAATTGGAACGGTCATCGATACCAGAACTGAGAACCTTGATTGGAACCATGTTGAAAATCTCATATTATTTCTTCATCTCTTTAGCCTATTGAGCTAAATTATTGGCTTACTTCTTTACGCTATACTAGGATAATCTCTTATCCCTTGGATGGTGCAGCATTAGGACAAGCATCACCCTAATCCCTGTATGGTTATGATGGAATGTTCCTTCTGTGATGACTTTTCCAAGCTCACATAATATAGAGTCCTTGTGTCCTCCATTTACATACCGGGCACCATCATATTGATTATTTGAGTAACAAGGCTTCTATTCTAATATAGTTTTACTGGTAACTGCAAATCTAGGTACCGACATCATTTCTTTTGGGGACAAGAGAAGTATATCCAACTGAGATCTTGACCACACAAGAAAGCATGAAAGCTACAACATATTAAATTCCTGAATAGCTTTTAATTGTGTCAATACTTCAAACTTGTAAATGATCAGATTTCAATTCATATGTATAGAATCTGGCAACTTAAACATTCATATTCAGATCATAGGAGCTATACAACTCAAACAGATGTACTTGCAAACCAGATACAAGAACAGGATATTATAGGTGGGTGGGCATTGCATGTATTTGCAAATTATAGCCCACAAGTTGATTATTTCTGCACAGGAATTTATAAGATGTCATGAAGTTAAAAGTGCTTAATATAGTTAACAGATTTAATTCCATTATCCAATATTGAACTATTAAATTCTATTATTCATGGCTAAAACCAAAACTATATGCAGATAACAGAATTAAAAATTATCATGGAAAAAGAATTCTAAAGGACATTATGGTGTCTCACTGGAAAAATGGGACTTGAACTAAGACCATAGTAAAGGACAAGACCTTATATGATTTAGGCCCTATTTGAGGTTGTTGTTAGCAGTAGAGCTTTTGAAAGTATAATTTTTGAGAAGTAGAGTTTCTATAAAAAGCTATTTATTATTTGGTAATCATATTTATAAAGTGCTTTGAAACTTTAACATATGTTTGGCAACTAAAATAAAAAAAAAAAATTTTGATATGATAAAATGATAATAAAAGATATTGCATAATATTATATAATAAAAAATAATATAATATAATATGATATATTATTATATTAATTATTATATTATATAATATAATTGATGCATGTCGTCAGGGTACCAAAAATAAGTTCAATTCTAACTTAATATGTAGCTAGGATGAATCGGGATCGTATCTACGGGGATCTCAGATAATTATTTAATAGAAGAAAAAGAGAGGATTGATTTTAATTGCTTACTAAGAAAATAATAATTTTAGTTTAATTTATGAAAGAAAGAGG
Source organism: Cocos nucifera (assembly GCA_006176705.1). Classification (NCBI taxonomy): domain Eukaryota; kingdom Viridiplantae; phylum Streptophyta; class Magnoliopsida; order Arecales; family Arecaceae; genus Cocos; species Cocos nucifera. The sequence goes on from QRFJ01000128.1 coordinate 2,063,381, forward strand.
AATAGAAAAGAAGCCTCGAAAATTCAGAATTCATCATGTAAAATAGATTTTATTTTCTTTTATTTTTATATTACAATGATGAAACTTAGTAATTAAGGTGCAGCATAATTTACCTCGAATAGGCATAAATCATACTCTTAGATCATGGCTCATCCGTCTAGAGTATAGATTATCTTAACTCAACTACAAGTTAGAAATTTGAATTTGAAATATACCGATCTATCACTCCTAAAATGCATCGTATCCATAGATCACGGTATATTTATGAAGGGTATAAGTCGTACATGCCGAATCCAAATCTTTAAAGAAATAAAAAAAATATTTAATAAGAATAAAGCATAAAATAATTTTTTTATTTTATTATATGAAAAATAAATATAAGAGAAAAAATAAATTTGAGTTGTAGACTTCATCGTCTTTTCGAGTTGAAGGGGTTTAGTCTTTTATGGGACTCTTGTGCACTGATATCTTAGGGCTGAGGAGATGGATGGTTTGGAAGGTTGAATATAGGAGAGGAGAATGGTGTGTGATGAATGATGAAAGCTTTTGAATGTTTGAAGGGTTAAATTAGATGAGATGTGGAATGAAAATGATGAAAGAGATGAAAAATGATGGTATATAGCATGTAAGATCCACTTCGCTTTTATGATTTTTTTTAAAATAAAGCTTCACGCCGCGTCCGTATCGCGTAAATGCTTCCGCTCCATGTTCTCGCATCTGCTCGGTGGCTCCCGTGTTAGTTCCGCCTGCTTCACGACATCTTCATTGCCAACTTTCAACTCGCGCGCAAGCCACGTGAATGCCGCTTTTATTGGCCTCTGTCAACCATGCATTTAAATCTCTTGGCACCTGGTCCAGCGTCCGCGTCCAGTTTCCAGGCCTAGCAGCGCTTGATCCCAACATCAAAAAATCGCGGGCCATACCAACTCACGTACCAGCATAAGCCACGTGACACTTTTTTATTTAAAGTTAACTCTCAGCACCAAACCGCATGGGCCCCATCCAAAAAGTCACGGTTTTTATCATGTGAACCGGCCTTCTTTTAAGCCACCGGGAGGGTTGTGTGCTAAAAGCCATGCACGTTCCAAGCTTGCGTACCATCTATCGGCTTCGTAATGCCACAGCCCACAAGCCCAGTACTATAGCCCACATGCCAAATCTTACATTAAATATATTTTAAAATTCGTGCATATCTACTTAGTCCATCAGGTATTATGATCTTAAGACTTGGATATACACCTAATCAACTTAGATTCAAGCTTAGACTTGATCACATAGTTGATATATAATTAGATCTTTATACTTAATAATTTCTAAAAAATATAAAATAATAAAAATTAAATAGCATAGGTATAATACTTCTTGTGGTATAATTAATGTATTGATCACACTTCTCAATTTGAACTTTACTCATCCTCGAGTAAAATAGATAAATTAGCATTGTGTATCCGCTCGTCTTTGAATTGAAAGTTACTCTAAGCAGTTCTAAAGTCAGTTGATGCTCAACTAGATCATCAAAGAGATACTTCATTGGATTATCAATTTTATCCATTCAGTGGTCGAGTGAAGTCCATAAAAATTTTTAGAGATATTCTTTCATAAACTTCCTACTCTACTTTTTAAATCCTCTAACTTGATATGAACTGAGCTTATTATCTTCTTACAATTTAGTCTCATTTATTCTCTTCTATCTCTCTCTCTCTCTCTATTTTTTTTAATACTTTCTTGCTGACCCTTGTAGCAAGTTTGCAGCCAACGACTCCCAAATCAGTTGGCTTTAGGGCATTAGGTGTAGAACACCATTCGGACTTACTAACTCGAGTCCAAGAAAAGATACGATTTTATACTCAGTTTCTTACATCCCCATCTTTTGACGCGAACCACAATGCTTACTTAGACGAAGGGGCCTGGTTACTTAGTAAGACAATGCTAATTTTTTTAAAAAATATATATATATAAGCAAATACTAAGAAAAATTTTTGTATACTTCAACCTTTCCACTCAACTTCTATGAAGTAGATTCTTTATTGAGATCAGTAAGAAGAGGATTCTAGAATCACTCTAGAATTTGCTCTAATCTAAACCCTACAAGTTATTAAGCTTCCTTAATAATTTATCCCTTAATATCTCTAAATTATCTAAATCGTTAATTATTCGTTAATTAGAATGCCCGATTTACTTCAAATCAAGATAAAATTTGGTATACAAAATTGATTACGATCATACCTAAGGACTTGATTAATTTAATTATCCCCCCAACTTTATTTCCATTGTCTCCAATGGATGAAGAGAATAATAAAGTAGAATAGAGAAAGAAATTGCAAGGAAGGATACCATCTGGATTTGATGTGCTTGTTCGTTATCGGGTAAGGGGTTCTTCCTTTGTAGGCATGATTGATTCATGATTCCATCCGGGCCTTGGATGAGATGCTCCCCCAATTTGATTGATTGTCCTTCTTGGATTTTTCTTTGAAAAGAAAAGAAGCTAGATAATTAATTAAAAAATGCATAAACTAGGTTGCCTCCCAGGAGCGCTAAGTTTAAAGTCTTCAGCCAGACTGAGTTGAGTATCATGGTGGTGTTTTGATTGGATCCACTAGATTAACATATTCAATTAGTTCCCCATCATTGATTCCATCTATTTAAGGTTTCAATTGTTGGCCATTCATTTTAGAGGTATTCCCTTGTTTAGTATCTCTGAGTTCTACAGCTCCACCTGAGTCACAATGAAGGGTCCATCCCAATGTGAGCAAAGTTTTTCGGAGAAAAGACGTAACTTAGAATTGAAGAGCTACACTTTCTGATTGGCCTCGAATATTTTTCGTATAATAAATTTATCGTGGTATGCTTTAGTTCGAGCCTTATAAATTCTAGTACTCTCATATGCTTCATTGTGTAGTTCTTCAAGTTCATTTAGTTGAAGTCTCATATTGGAACCCGCATTTTTCATATCAAAGTTAAATTGCCGTATAGCCCAAAATGCACAATGTTTCAATTCCATCGGTAGATGACAAGCTTTACCGAATATAAGCCGATAAGAAGATATTCCTATGGGTGTTTTAAAAGCAGTATGATAAGCCTATAATGCATTATCCAAGCATGCTGACCAGTCTTTTCTATCGCATCTTATCGTTTTTTCAAGAATATGCTTGATCTTCCTATTGGAAATCTTCACTTGGCCATTTGTCTGGGATTGATAAGATGTGGCAATTTTATGGGTTATTCCATATTTTTTTATTAGCATCTCGAAGTGCCTATTTGTGAAGTGTGTACCCCTATCACTAATTATGGCTCTTGGAAATCCAAACCAACTAAAGATGTTATGCTAAATGAACTTGATCACGACTTTGTGATCATTAGTTTGGGTTGCCATAGCCTCTATCTATTTTGATACGTAGTCCACTACTACCAAAATATACTTGAATCCAAATGAGGAAGGAAAGGGTCCCATGATATTAATTCCCCAAATATTGAAAATTTCAACTACAAGAATAGAGGATAGGGGCATCATATATTTTTTCAAAATATTTCCTATTTGTTGGCACCGCAAACAATTACGACCGAATTCATATGCATCTTTGAATAGTGTCGGCCAATAAAACCCACTCTGGAATACCTTTGTTGCAGTTCTCCTTCCACTAAAATATCCCCCACATGCTAGTGAGTGGCAGAATGTAAGAATACTTTAGACTTCACATTCGAGAACACAACGCTGGTTTACTAGATTCGGGCAATATTTGAACAACTCTAGTTTTTCTCAGAAATAGTACTTTACTTGGGAGAAAAATCTATTTTTTCTCTTATTGGGTCCAGTGAGACGGGATTTGTCTCACTGCTAAGTAATTGACTATATGAGCGAACCAAAGAAGATCAGTGGAAGAGATTGAAAAGAGCTGTTCATCTGGAAATATATCTCTGATCATTTCTCTGTTGTGTTCTACCAAGATCCTAGAAATGTGATCTGCTATCAAGTTTTTGGAACCTTTTTTGTCTAAAATTTCTAAATCAAATTCTTGTAATAGAAGGATCCAGCATAATCAGAAGCATCACACATAATTTTAAATGGTAGGGTCCAATCCGGAGGTTTTATGATCGGTGTAGTGGTTAAGGCAGTTCTGAGTTTATTATAGGTGGTCAGGCAATCTTCATGAAAATCGAAAGAATTTTCCTTGGCAAGCAAATTGCATAAGGGTTGGAAGATTTGTTTAAAATCCTTAATGAAGCACCTATAGAAACCTGCATGGCCTAAAAAGGATCACACTTGTTTAACTAAGGTTGGGGAAGGTAATTTTGAGATTCCTTCAACCTTTGCTTTATTTACTTTGATCCCTCATTTAGATACAATATGTCCGAGCATGATTCCCTCACAAACCATAAAATGGCTCCTCCCAACTAAAAACCAAATTTGTCTCTACACATCGTTGAAGAACCTTGGCTAAGTTCTGAAGAGAGTCATCAAAGGTAGAGCCAAATACTGAAAAATTATCCGTGAAAACCTTTAGAAATTTATCGACTATATCAGAAAAGATGGCTAAAATGCACCATTGAAAAATAGCTGGTGCATTGCAGAGATCGAATGACATATGTCTGAATGCAAATGTTCCATATGGGCACGTGAAGGTGGTCTTTTTTTGATCAGCAAGGAATACTAGGACTTGATTATATCTTGAATATCCATCCAAGAAATAGTAGAAACTTTGTCCTGCTAGCTGTTCTAAAATTTGGTCAATAAAAGGCAAAAAAAAATGATCTTTTCTAGTAATGACATTCAGCGTTCGATAGTCCACACATACTCGCCAACCAGTTGTTGTACAAGTAGGAATTAGCTTACTCTCATCATTCTCTACTATGGTAATACCTGACTTCTTAGGTACTACCTGGGTTGGACTAACCCATTGGCTATCCAGAATCGGATAGATAATTTCAACATCTAAGCCATTTCACCACTTATTTTTGTACGACTTTCCGCATATTCGGATTCAATCTTTGTTGCATGTCTCTATGTGGTTTTGCCTTAACCTCGCAGTGAATGTGATGCATGCAAACAAAAGAATCTATATCCTTCAAATCGGCAATCGACCATCCTATAGCCTCTTTGTGCTCTTTGAGCATCCCTACAAGTTTGTCTTCCTGGTCAGTAGATAGGTCAGACGCAATGATCACTGGGAGGATATCATTGGGTCCAAGAAATGAATATTTCAGTGTGGCAGGAAGAGACTTTAGCTTTAGGATAGGTGGTGCTTCTAAGGATGGTACTAAAGGATTTGATTGAGTTGGTAATTGTTCATACTTTACAGTCCAAGAAAGAATGGTGCTAAAATTGGGAGGTTCTAGCAAAGCATGTATTTCCTCAGCGTATCCATCGATATCAAAATTATCCATTCCAAAATGTGTTAGGCATTCCTGTAAAGGATCTGAGTTGAGCAAGGCAGGGGTTTTATCTTCTACAACTTTCTTTAACAAGTTGATCTCGTTATGGTCGTACGTAGGTGGTCCTTGAGATGCATTGAAAATATTCAACCTTAGTATTTTGTTCCCAAAAGATACATTCATAATCCTAGTCCTACAATTTATATAAGCATTAGCAGTTGCTAAGAAGGATCTACCCAGGATGATTGGTATTTGGTTGGGGTTGTTACCAGATTCCATATCCAACATAAGAAAATCAACAGGAAAGTAGAATTCATCTACTTTCATCAACACATCTTTCAGCATTCCATGGGGTACCTTAATGGATCGATCTGCTAGTTGTAAGATCACCATCGTGGGTTTTAACTCTCCAAACCCAAATAGGTCATATACAGAGCTCGGGAGAAGATTGACACTTGTACCCAAATCTAATAATGCTTTCTTAATCATGAGGTCCCCTATGACACAAGAAATAATGTGGGTACCTGGATCTTTTGGTTTGGGTGGGGATATTTGTTGAAAAATTGAATTGGCCTGCTCAGTTAGGTGAACTTTTTTTGATATCTATGCCTTAAATTTTTGTTTCTGTGTCATAGGTCTTTTAAAAATTTGGCATAGGTTGGAAATTACTTAATGGCATCGAGAAGAGATAAGTTTATTTGAACCTATTTAAATAGTTTTAGCATTTCATTCATTTTTATACCCTTCTTATCAAGAGGCAGAAGGGATTCTAAAGCACTAGGAAATGGAGCTTTAAGTGCAAGTGCTGAATTAAGAGGGTTTTTTTTCTTTTCGGATTTCTTCTTTTCTGGTGTGACTAAAATTGGTTGCTCTGATTGTTAGGTTACTTCAGGTTGATTTAAGGTTTTTTTGCTTCTAAGGGTCATAATCGATTTAGCATATTTGAAAAATTTTTAGGATTAATGGAGCTTTCAGCCATATACTGCCCTTTTGGGTTATTGATGGGCCGACTAGGTAATTTACCTTCTTCCCTCCTACTGAAAGCTGTTGGTAGTTGACCTATTTGGGTCTCTAGCTTTGCTATTGATTGTGTATGGGAGTGAAGGAGTTGGGTATTCATTTCTAGTCCTTTAAGTGCTTGCAACACCTTTTCTTTGAAAGCCGAGCTATGGATACTCGAGGTGGGTTGAGGAAGGTTCTGGTGTTGTGGTTGGGATCGATGCCTATAAGTCGCATCCGGGTAATCTGCTCTTTGTTACATTGGAGGAACCACTGATTGTAGTTTCTACGAAAAATTCAGATGGTTTCTCCATTCTGGATTGTATGTACTAGAATAGGGGTTGTTCCCTGATCTATGAGTAGTTTGGGCTTGATGGACTTGCTCTTGTACATATTCAGAAAACTATGGTGCAACTGGACAATCACTCATATAGTGAGTGGGGCTCAAATATAATGCACATATATCTTGCATCTGACTTGATGGAGAAGGAGAATGTCCTATACTTAATAATCGATCTAACTTTTGGGATAATTCATCTATCTTATGATGGATATCTATGGCGTTTCCTACTTCATAGATTCCACTCCTCTTTGGGTTTAACATAGGTTTATCTCTAATGGAGACAGACATATGATATAATGAATTTTCACTTAAAATTTCAAATAGTTGCCATGCTTCATCCTCACTTTTCAACATAAATGTACCACTGCATGATGCATCGACCATTTATCGATGTCTTTCAGATAGTCCATCATAAAAATATTGGATTAACCGCCACTTGGGTAAAGCATTATGGAGACATTTTCTAATAAGATCCTTTAACCTCTCCCATATTTCATGAAATATTTCTTCATCTAATTGGGAAAAGCTAGTTATGTCTTTTCTTATTTGATTAGTTTTTCCTATGAAAAAATATTTCTTGAGAAACTCCCCTTGGAGCTAGTCCCAGGTTGATATTGTTATGGAATCCAAAGTATGTAACCAGTATTTGACTTTGTCCTTAAGTGAAAAAGAAAATAATTTCAATCTAAGGGCATCATCGGAGAAATTATGAATCTGACAGTTGAGCATAACTCAAGCAACTCTTCAAGATGTTTATAAGGATCCTCGTTACTGAGTCCATAAAATGAAGGTAACATTTGGATTATACCGGACTTAATTTCATATTGGATGGCCTCTATGGGGGCACTTGAATACAAGGAGAGTAGGTATATGTGGAAGGAGTAAAGTACTCGTTCAACTGCCTAGGTGGATCATCCTCCTAATTTCGGTCCATATTTTTATATTTGTTGGCTCTAAAGGTTTCTTTTATTTCTGGATCAAAAGGTTGGATTTCTGGTCGTAACAATTTACGACCAAGCATACATCCTACAATTATATCTTAGAGCAAACACAGAAAATTTTGATTTTTATAATTTTTTTTAATAAAGTGAGAAAAGAGTGAAGGAAATCTAAATAGAAGAACCTAAGAATCTTAAATCTATGAGAAGGGAGAAAATTAGTTAATGTTTATGTGTTAATTACAATCAAATTAAACAAGCATGGACTCTCTATCCTAGGGTTAACCTAGATCTAGACAACTCCTAACTTTCAAGGCCGCCTTTAAGCACTTTAAGCCCAAGATTGACTAACTGACTCAATTAAGTAAGTATAAGATGTGGAAGGTTTTCTGCTCGTTGCTTTCCTTAGACACCAACTGAGTTGGCCAGATCAGTCAATGGAATCAATTAAAAACCACTTTCTTAAACCACTTGCCTTAGACATTGAGTAATTAACCAATCTACACTCGGTCCAACTCTAGGGCATTCTTGTCCTATTAAGCTTGAAATTTTTAGGGCTGACGTCTAATTGATTTTAAAATTAAGGTTTGAGTTAATGCACAATGAAGGTTATGATTTTTAGGCCAAGAAAGGGTGATCAAATTTTCATTTTATCTAATTAATGGGTTATTATCTTTAAAATTAATTATGGAGATGAGATGCAACAAACCAAGATGTCCAATCTTCGTGATTAGCACATAGTCAAGACTAAATTAAATCAATTTATTTTTCTTTTTAGATTTTATGATTAAGTCTCTAATTTTCTAAATGACTTATGAGGTGTTAATGTAAAAAAAAAATTTAAAAAAAATTAAAATTTTTTTTTTGAATTACATTAGAAGTTAACTCATGAATATTTAAAAAAAAAACTATAGCAATTTAGCAAGTAAGCAAATATTTATAATTTTTTTTTTAAAGTTACAAGAATAAAAAGCAAACTAGTAAATAAAGTAGTTAACTAAAAGACTATAAATTAAGAGAAGCAATAAATATTTTTTTTTTTTACTTCTTTTTGCTTCCTTCTTTGCTTCCTTCTAGACCTGTAATAATAATAGGTAAATATTAGAAAATGATTAAAATGGCAAGAGATCATAAAATAAAGATTTTTTTAAAAAAAATTAATCATGCCAAGGTCCTTAATAACAGTAGCAAAATTTGATGCATGTCGTCGGAGCACCAAAAATAAACCAAATTTTAGCTTAATATGTAGTTAGGATGAATCGGGATCGTATCCATAGGAATCTCAAATAATTATTTAATAGAAGAAAAAGAGAGAATTGATTTTATTTGCTTACTAAAAAAATAATAATTTTAGTTTAATTCATAAAAAAAGATCGAATAGGAAAGAAGCCTAAAAAATTCAGAATCTGTCATGTAAAATAGATTCTATTTTTTTTCATTTTTATATTGCAATGATGAGATTTGTAATTAAGGTGTAGCATAATTTACCTCGGATAGGCACAAACCATATCCTTAAATCATGGCTCGTCTATCAAGAGTATAGATTATCTTAACTATAAGTTAGAAATTTGAATTTGAAATACACCGATCTATCCCTCCTAGCATACACTGCATTCATAGATCACGGCGTGTCTATGAAGAGTATAAGTCGTCCATGCCGAATCCAAACCTCTAAAGAAATAAGAAAGAATATTTAATAAGAATGAAGCATAAAATAATTTTTTTATTTCATTGTATGAAAAATAAATATAAGATAAAAAAAATAAATCCGAGTTGCAGGTTTTATGGTCTTTTTCGAGTTGGAGAGGTCTTGCCTTTTATAAAATTTTTATGCACTGACAGAGGAGATGGATGATTTAGAAGGTTGGAGATAGAAGAGAGGAATGGTGTACGATGGATGATGAGAGCTTTTGGATATTTGGAGGATTAGATTAGATGAGATGTAAAATGAGAATGACGAAAAAAGAGATAAGAGAACGATGGTATCTGGTGTGTAAGATCCACTTCGCTCCTATGATTTCCTTTTAAATAAAGCTGCGTCCGTATCGCGTAAATGCTTTCGCTCCGCGTTTGTTCCGCCCGCTTCACAACGTCTTCGTTGCCGACTCCCAACTTGCGCGCAAGCCGCATGGATACCGCTTTTATTAGCCTCTGTCAGCCGTGCATTTAAATCTCTCAGTACTTGGTCGAGCGTCCGCGTCCAGTTCCCGTTGATCCCAACTTCAAAAAGTCGCGCGCCATGCCAACTCACGTACCAGCAAAAGCCACACGACACTTCCTTTATTTAAAGTTAACTTCTCGGCACCAAACCGCATGGCTCCATCCAAAAAGTCACAGTTTTTATCATGTGAACCAGCCTTCTTTTAAGCCACTGGGAGGGTTGTGTGCTAAAAGCCATTCACGTTCCAAGCTTGCATACCATCTATTGGCTTCATAATGCCACAGCCCATAAGCCCAGTACCATAGCCCACATGCCAAGTCTTGCATTAAATATATTTCAAAATTCGTGCACATCTGCTTAGTCCATCGGGTGTCGTGATCTTAGAACTTAGATATACCTAATGGACTGAGATTCAAGCTCAGACTTGATCATGTAGTTGATATATAATTAAATTTTTATATTTAATAATTTTTAAAAAATATAAAATAATAAAGATTAAATAGCACAGATATAATACTTCTTATGACATAATTAATGTATTGATCAATAACATAATATTATAATATAATATAATTATAATTATAATATAATTTATAATTTAATATAATATATTGGTTATAATGTAATCTAATAATAGATTATAATATAATATATTATTTTATACTATTCTAATAAAATTTTATTATATTATATTATTATAATATAATAATATTATAATAGATTATATTATATTTATAACTTAAATATTATTATATTTTAAAATATTTTTTATTATATAATATTATTATCTTATAATGCAATACACTATTGTAATTATAATATATGGATTATAATTATGATTATAATGCAATATTGTAACTATAATATAATATGTTATTATAATTATGATGTAATATATAATGTTAATAATATAATGAATTATGATCTAATCTAATAATAAATTATAATATAACATATGATGTTATATTATTATAATATAATAATAATATAATAATATATATAATAGATTATGTTATATATTTCAATAGTATAATATTACATATTATATTACAATATTGTATTACATTATGTGATAATAACATAATACAATAAAATAATATTTTAAAATATAATAATATTAAATTATAAACATAATATAATATCATTATAATAATATAATATAATATAATATAATATAATATAATATAATATAATAATATATAATATAATTATATATAATAGTATAATATAATATTATAATTATGATGTAATATATAATGTTTATATAATATAATGGATAATAATCTAATCTAATAATAAATTATATTATTTTATATAATTAGAATATAAAAATATTATTATATTATTAGTTATTATTAAATTAAATTATATTTTTATAATATAATAATACTATAATAGATTATGTTATATATTTATGATATATTATAATATTAATTTATTATTATATTATATTATATTTATAATATAATGATATAATATGATATGATATAAGATATAATTATAAGATTTATTAATGGATATTTTGGTCTTTAAAAAAATTTATTTAAATCAAAATAATTTTCCGACATTAGCCAAAAAGTATTTTTGGGAAAAACTTCAAAATTATTATTTTTTTAAGTAAACATTTTCAGCTTTTTCGACAAAGTCAAAATAGCTTTCTGATTTTTTACCAAATATCACTATATTATTCAAAAATGCTTTTGGAAGGTTAGAAAATACTCCAAAAGCTTAGCCAAATAGGATCTTAATCATCTAATAATACCGAAAAGTTGAGTTCTTTATTTCATAGTCTAGATTCAAAAGTGTAGAACAGGGGATGAGGAAAGAGGGGAGTGGAGACAACTGCTTAAGAAAATTTTCTGAATTTTATTAGATGAACAAACTGCCAAACAAGGAGAAGATTAGAGTCTACAGTTCTCTTAAAGAACTGCATGCAATAAGGGGGAATGAAAAAATGATGCCATATTGCATATCTTAAAAGTTTTGTGCTTGCATCGAGTTTGTTGGATTATAAAAAAAAAAAGAACAAGCACAGAAGGCATATAGGGAAACAACCAATAGAAATTCTGGATGTTTTTTCTTTTTTTTTTTGTTTTCTTTTTTTAATGTGGGGTGGTGGAAGTAAAAAGAAAATAGACGAGTGGAAGGGGGAAGAAAAACAAAAAGGAAATTAACTTGGCCAATTGGTTTCTTCCTTGGCTTGCCTATATTTTTGGCCATTGCCCCTCTTTGCTTGCTGTCTGTTGCCCTTGTTCACTGCCTCCTCTCTCTCCCTTTATCTCATTGTTTTCTTGCCCTAACTATTTTCCTCTCATCACAGAAATGAAAAGGGCTTAACAAGTTATGAATGGAAAGGGTTTAAGAGTATTTGAATGGATGGTGTTTCTTTACAGATGAGGTAGGATATTGGGAGTATTACCATGCTCCCAACACTAAGCAGTCAGTAAATTCTGACCAAGTTGTGATAAAGATAGTCCTATCTGTTTCTCTCTTCAAGCTTTATTTGTTTACTTGAAGAGAGATGAAAGTTGATTTGAATTCTCTTTAATAGATAGAAGACCACCACAAGCACTACCATGCAGCCCCTATGCACTTAGGCAGCCTATTGGTGCCCAGGTGTCTGCCTAGGCCTCAACCTAAGTGCTCAAATGTTCGTCCTGCTTGAAACTTGGGAAAGCACGAGACACCTGGGTTGCTGGGCTGCCTAGTGCGCAGGAAGGAATGCTTGGTTATCCATCATTGACAACTTTACTTTGCTGCTTCACACCAGCTTCTAGATAAGTCTCTTAAGCATTTCAGAATACCCTTCCCTTGTATTATTCGTTCTTCTTTCTTTTTCCTCCATCACTTAAGCATTTTGTAATACCCTTGAACTCCCATCCCTATTACTTTTTTCTTTGCCTCCACTAGATATTGAGTCTTGAGGGATGCTAATAATGCAGGTGGTCTAACATATTGATTTAAACTATTGGCATTTCCATCATCATTATCTTGTGAAAGCATAAAAAAGTTAATGCCTTCCAATTTCAGTATCTAAGGTATATTCTTTGGTGGCTTATGTAGTTGTGAAAGTTGTCCAACTTTGTCATCTACCAGTCATGTGCTTCACTACTTTTCCTCCTCATTATTGTGATAAATGATGAAATCCAATTGTTAATATGGTAATTTTTACTATCCATTTACATTTTTTTTTCTCTTGGCCATGATGCAAAAAATTGCCATCATTATAGGATGAGGCTTTGAAGCTAATATAGACATGTCCTCGCAGATTTATACATGCTTTTCATATTTAGCATACTTTTTATACTTAGCATCTATTGGTGCATTTTTAGTCCATGATTAGTTGTGAGCAAGTTGCACTGTGCCGACCCCTATGAACAATACCATACAATGCTAGTATGGTCTCCATGTTTGATTTGGTCCGTACCAAGTGAAGCCATCCCATGCTGCCCAAAACTAAAAAATGTACCATGCTCTACCGACTCGTATTGCTCAGTTTCAGGTTGTGCTATGATAAAAAAAGAGAAAAAAGGGGTTGAAAATTGTCTCGGTATAGGATGTATATTGTAGCGTACTCCACCATACCATACCAAACTCGTAGCATACCAGTATGGTATCCAATACCGAGATTATGGACCTTGGTTGTGAGTTGATGGTTTAGTGGGAGGCGGGAGGAGGGATTGTAGGGGATATAGGTGATAGATATATTTCTATTTATCTTTCATATATGTAGATATGCTAATATTATAAATGCATTAAGAGAAGTAAATTTTTTTTGCTGCCTAGACAGTCGATTCATTGGATGATGCATACTTTCTAGCACTTGGTAGTTGGTGCTTAGTTACCATTGTTATGGTCAACGAAGGATCTATATCATCTCTTTGTATATAGCCTGTAATAGTCATGTAACATATAGAAAACACGGTGCAATTTTTTTTTCATTTACTATTAGGTATATATATTATTTTAAAGTGGCTGTACTGTGCATCTCTCTCTCCCTCTTCCCCCTCCCCACCCCCAATTTTTATTGGTGGTTCTTATTTGACGCAAGATCATAAGTTCATAACCTTTACCATTTTAGCCTACCAGAGATCCAAGATATGGGATTACTTTCTTGGTAAAGTTAAACACGCTCTAGAATGACATGGACTTAATGATCTAGTTTTACTGATTTGTTGCAAGAAAGTATCTCCCTAACCTGGCCATTGCACTTGCAATTTAGTCTATTTTCACTTATTATATATTTTTGTTATTCCACATGTTGTGTTATTAAAAGCAATTAAGAAAAGATTGTTTTTTAGTCCAGAATTTCGTGCAATCTAAAAGAAGATGAATTTTGCTAGAGAACCTAGGTTCAAAGATGTGGATATGAAAATTAATATTTTTTCTCTAATCTTAGAAAAAAGTGAGAAACATTAAGATAAGATAAATTTCACATAAGCAATATCAATATAATTTTGTTCCATGCATATATAATTTAATGAGAAATATATATATATATATATATATATATATATATAAACACTTAATTGTTAAATCTGTTAATTGCTCGAACAATAATCAAAAACCTTTAGCCTTATTCCATGTATTTGAGTTTGAGTCTTTAAAGTTTGAGCAATGTTCTTTTATGTCTGCATTGGCCAATGCATCCTACATCGTGGCAAGTAATCTAAATCTTGATGTGGTTTGTGAATGTCAGAACTAGGATTTGATGGTGACCAATGGTTGCTTTATATTGAATGAAAGAGCACTTTGATAGTTTTTAGGAAACAAAATATGGAATATGATATGCAATGACACTGGATATATCTAACCAGGTAGTTCTTCCTTTATATGTGATTTGGAAGGTATGACTAGCCTATTTGATTTTTTTTTTTTTTTTTTTTTTGCAGAATAACTTACTAAGATTATGGTAATTTTTACATTTGAAATTATTATACCAGAGAACCTTTTTTTTATGATAAAGTTTGAATGCTTAAGCATTCTATCATCTTGAAATATTTTGAGAAGCCGTGGCCTTGCAGGTAATCAAGGTTTGTAAGCAATTGGTTGTCCCTAAAACTGAAGGTCAGCATATAGATATTAAGAATGACAATTTACTTTTGGGTAACTGTAACTATTTTCTTCATGAGTCATCTGGGGTGGTAGGATCATTTCTCCGCCAAAGCTTTAACTTATTTTTGTTACCAATCCTCTTTGACTTGGCAATAATTACTATTCCATTATTCTTTGTTGTATGGGAACTCCATAAATCTTGGGAGTATGAAATTCCAAGAGATTTATTAGCGAACTAAAACCAAAAGATGTGATTCATCATAGGATGGAAGTGTCATAGGCAAGATGAGTAAAAAGAAGGGTAAGGATTATAATCTATCAGCATATGGGAAAAAACCATATTTGCTAAAAGTGGCTAAAGAAATATGAGAGTTATAAGTACTTCAGGAAGTAAGACTTTAGGAAATGCATGGGTTACTCCAAAAGGACTTTATGGAAACATTATGAGGCCAGATCCCATGGAAATTTATATTTGATTTTCAAAATGCGACAAGTTAACTTTATTGTGTTTCTCATTGCTCATGTTTTTTCTGCACTAAGCGAAGTCGAAACAACTTATTTTTTAAAAAGGACCTTGAAATGCCATTTCATATTAGACCTAAGCAAATCTGGCTTGGCCCACCTGCCTGATCTGCCGGCCCAATTTTGGACAGGCCTAGGCATAGATCAGGCTGGGCCTGGAACTTAAGGTCTTATCGAGTTTCGGCCGGGCCCAGGCTAAACTAAAAGTATGTAGGTCCAGCCCAACCTAGCCCTTATACGGTAGGAAAAAAGATATCTCTTCCACATCGTCAACTCAGTTACCATTTCTCCTCCCTTCGGTTGTTTGTTTAATAATATTCGAGCATATTTGGGTGTGTGGAGATACAGAAAAGTATATCTCGTAGAAATCAGGGATTCCACACGGAAGCATCGATAAATTCTCATTTTAATTTATTTTTATAAATTTATTTAAATTATTTTATTTTAATTTCATTAAGATTTAATAAAAAAAATTTATTAGATTTCAAAAAGTTTTGTTAGCTTGTTTTTTATTTTTCTATTTAAAGAATTATTAATTAAAATTTTAAAATTTTAAATTTTTTTATTTTTTAAAATTTTTTTTATTTCACATCAATTTAGTGTTCCTACGATTTTTTTTCTCGTTTCACAGTTTATTTGTTGCAGTGCCGCTTCGTTGCTTTTGCTTCTTCCACCCAGCCCCTTTTGCCGACCAATAGCAAAAAAAAAAAAAAGAAATTTAACATCGTCTTCCCTGTCTGTACCTTCCCTCTCCGTCTCTTTCTCTCTTTCTTCTTTTTCCCGTGTCGCAGCCCATCTTTCGCTTTGCCGCCCCGACCGTCGGCTGAGACACCTGCGCCCGCGGCCCCATCGCCGTCTCCTCGCTTTGCGCCTCTCGCCGTTGTCCACGCCGTCGTCCGCTGCCCCGACCGACGATTGTGCTTGTGAGAGGCTCCGATCAGCAGCCGCGCTCCTTCCCCGACGTCGATGAAAGCTCCTCCGCCGCCAGCCTCCACCGGACCCTCCGTCACTGTCGCCCATTGCCGGACCGCCATTGTCACCATCTCCGACGACTCACCGTCGACCGCACACCGCCTCCTCCGCCTGTTCCCCTCTCTATCTCTTTCGGTCTGCCCTATCCAGTAGATTCGTCGCCGTCGCTGCTTCCCGTCGCCTTTGTCGGCCGATCGCTAGCCGCCGTCAACCAATCGAGCCCCCTCCGGCAACGTCGATCCGCCTCTTCCTGTCAAACGACCGAGCCTCCCCCCAGTGCGTCGATCCGCTTCATCTGTGTCGCAGACCGACAGAAACGACAGAGACCCCTCGACCTTGCTGTTTTCCCATCGGCATCATCCCCGTTGCCGGCGCCGGCTGCTTCCTCTCCGATCTTCATCGGGTGTGGAGCTTGGAACGGCTGACCGTCATCGTGGACTCCGTCGCCCACCGCCATCCGACCGGACCCTCATCGAAGGCCTTTTCCTTCCGTCGCCAGTCGCCAGCGTCCACCGCCCTCCACCCTCCACCGAAGCCCGCCTGCGGCTGTGAACCAAAAACCAAAGATCGCTCGGTATAAAAACCAGAGACCGCCGGTTCTGTAGACCCGGTCCACAGACCGGGAAAAAAAACTTGGGAGATCCCTTGGCAAGTGCCACAGGATGAAAGGTACGCTCTTTCTCTATTAAATTTTAAATTTTTTTAAATCATTAGGTAATTTAAATTGCTTAGATTCTTAATTTTATTTTTTTCATATTTTTTTATATATTTGCTGTTCCTTGTATTAAATATCTGCATATTCAGTTATTATATGAATTAGAAATATAGATAATAAGTTAGACCCTATAATTTTTACTATGAGCATTATAGTTAAAACTTTAAGTATATATAGTATTGATATTAAATTTTTTTATCATGCCTATTGATAATTTAAAAGATGCACAAATTGTAATGAAAAAAGAATTAGAATCTGTTAAACATACCTAAACAGCCTTCCAAGAAAATTTAAATCAGATCTGCCAGTCTTTGGATCAACTTCGCACTGAGATTAGTTAACTTCGTGCTACCCAAATAAACAGTCGCGTAGATATAGCAAATCTTATAGGTCAACAAATAGAATGCTAATTATTCCTAAAAGATTCAAGAATAGGTAAACAACTTATAGAAGATGATTCTTCTAGTATTCAACTTATTCATCGATCTTCTTCATGAAATCTTAAGTCTACTGATAGCCAAAGTCATGTCATACATACTAGTCAGTTTTTTCAGGCACCCCCGGTCTATACAATAGTCTCTTCGATTACGCATCACTCCACAAGCAATTTTGAGGATTATTATTATCATAGGATAGATGAATATGATAGAGAAGGCCATGAAAAAGAAGTAGAGCCGCGAAATCTTACACTTAAAAATCCTAGGCAGCCTATTAGGTATGCCCAAAATCCTGAATACTTTAGACCCCAATAACATAGAGTATATCCAAATAGATACGAAGATTTAGAAGAACCACTAAAAGGAGTTAAAGTAGAAGTTGCTTCTTATGACGGTAGATTGGATTCAGAAGTCTTCCATGATTGGTTATTAGATTTAGAGTCCTATTTTGAGTGGTATTACATTTCAGATGCCTCTTGCATCCGTTTCACAAAAATGAAACTAATAGGATCTGCCAAGCGGTATTGGTAAATTGTTGAAAGAAATTTAGAGCGAGTAGGACATCCTCCTATAGTACTTTAGGAAGAAATGAAATTTAAGTTGCACAAGAAATATGTTTTCATTTATTATAAAAATTAATTATTAGATCAATGGTACACTCTTAGACAAGGAAATACTAGTATCACTGACTACATAACTTGTTTTGAGGATTTACAATTAAGATGTGACATATTTGAGGAGTCATGAAAACTGGTATCTAAATTCATTAGTGGTTTTCTGAAAAGGAAAGTTTTCTTATATTCACCTGATTCTGTAGGAGACGCTTATCATAAAGCCCTAGAAATTGAAAAAATTTCATAGAACTTTATCTCAAAGAAGAGTTTTTTTTTCAAGTAAAACTGGGCAGTCTAAACCTATCTCTAGTAGTCGTACAAGAAGTGTATCACAAGTGATCCCGATTCCCACAGATACTAGGATCCGAGAATCTATATCAAAAATGTTTCAGTCAGCTAGTTCGTCAAACATAGAATATCATTATTGCCATAGAAAGGATCACATAGCTGCTTGATATCCATATCGTATC
This sequence comes from Cocos nucifera, assembly GCA_006176705.1. Taxonomy (NCBI): domain Eukaryota; kingdom Viridiplantae; phylum Streptophyta; class Magnoliopsida; order Arecales; family Arecaceae; genus Cocos; species Cocos nucifera. Next base: position 2,081,977 of record QRFJ01000128.1, read on the forward strand.
CTGACTATAGAACTAGAATATGAGAAAACAATACCAACAGAAAATACACTAGAAGATTTTAATCCTCTAGAACCAGCTAATTCTGAAGAAGAGTACGAGAAAGAATATGAAGAGTCAAGAGGTCATGTTAATATCATGCACTGTATATCACCACTCCTGCTGATTCTGAAGTTTGGAAACGCACTAGTATTTTTCACACATATGCATAGTGTGGGAATAAGATGTGTAAACTTGTCGTTGATGGCGGTAATTCTATGAATGTAGTATCTAAGTCTACCGTTAATCGATTAAAACTAAAATCTCAACCTCATCCTCATTCTTATAGAGTTGTCTGGATAGACAAAACATTTCTCCCAATTAATAAATGTTGTATCGTAACAATTATAATGGAAGCTTATTCTGCTGAGATTATGTGCGATATCTTACCTATGAAGGTTGCTAGCGTCTTATTAGGACGTCCTTGGATCTATGATGTAGATGTTCATAATTTTAGTGGAGAAAATACCTATATAAATATACATAAAGATAAGAAAATTATGTTAAATTCTGCTAAACCTAGTGAGTCCCGACCTTTTAGAAAAGACAAGAATTCATCTCAACCTCCTAAACAAAAAAATTATCATATTTTAACCCATAAAAAATTTAAAGAAGAAAGTTCAGAGTCTTAGATTATGTTAGCAGTCATTTCTAAAAGTGAAATTAGATTAACTTTAGACATCCAAGATAACCCATCTCCTGAAATTGAATAATTAAAAGAAGAATTTAAGGATGTAACTCCAGAAGACATACTTGATGACCTATCTCCTATGCGTGACATCCAATATGCCATTGATTTAGTCCCACAGTCACCGATATTTAATCTTCTACATTATAGGTTGAATCTTAAGGAGCATGAGGAAATGAGAAAATAGGTAGTAAAGAAGACCACAGCTTTAGTTGTTGGTCGATTCTCCAAAATAGCACATTTCATTTCTTGTTAAAAGTATTTTGATGTTTCTTTCATTGCAAAATTATTCTTTAAAGAAGTCGTTCAACTTCACGATTTGCCTTCTTCCGTAATATCTGACTATAATATTAAATTTATGAGTTATTTCTGAAAAATCCTTTGGAAACTATTTGGGATAAATTTAAATTTTTCTTCATCTTTTCATCCATAGATTAATGGTCAAACAGAGGTTGTAAATAGTAATTTTAGTAATTTACTTAGTTGCCTAGTTCGTAATAAACTTGGGACATGGGAATTGTTATTGCCTACCACAAAATTTGCCTATAATAATTCAATAAATAGATCTACTAGTAAAAGTTCTTTTGAAATTATTTATGGCTTCAATTTCTGTCAACCTATTGATCTTGTTCTCCTATCTATAAATAATCGTATTTCTGAGTCTGCCACTTCTTTTGCTAAACACATTCATGATATTGATAGGGATATTAGTTAAAAGGTTACTGTGAGTAATAAAAAAATATAAACTTATTGATAATACTTACCATAGAATAATGAAGTTTAACGAGGATGACTATGTGAAGGTTAGTATTCGTCATAAACATTATCTTTTAAACTCATTCAAAAATTTACATGCCCAAGCCACTAGTCTATTTTGTATTCTTTTTAAATTTGGATCTAACGCATACTATATAGAATTACCTACTGATTTAAAATTTACTCGAATTTTCAATGTTGAGAACTTGCTACCTTATCGAAGCACATTTGAGCCTCCTACTATGCATGCAGATGATAGCGGGGATTACACTCCATCTCCTCTAGTGTTAATTACAGTTCTTCCATCACTTCCATCATTTTCATCAGATCAAATTGAACGTATTATCATAGACGAGATTGTTTTTATTGCTGATGGAGGATTTCATCGATTCTTGATTAAATGGTACGACCGTCCAGACTCAAACGCTACTTAGATCCTTGAAGAAGATCTACGATGCATTGATCCAGAGGTTTTAGAAGCTTACATCAATTACTCACCAGCGTCGAGTTTTTTCCAGCTAGGAGAAAATGATAGGAATCAGGGATTGTGCACGGAAGCGTCGCTAAATCCTAACCCTAATTTATTTTTATGAATTTAATTTTTATGGATTTATTTAGGTTATTTTATTTTATTGGATCTTTTAATTTTGTTAGGATTCAATAAGAAGAGTTCTATTAGATTTTAAGTTAGCTGTTAGAATCCTGTTAGGTTGTTTTTTGTTTCTCTATTTAAAGGTTCTACCCGTGGAGAAAAATAGACTTGAATGTTTGATCAATTAAAATTCTAAAATTTCAGGCTTTGAATCGTTGTTTTTCTTTTAAATTTTTTTTTTAAGTTTTTTGTTTCTTCTTTCTTTGTTTTCTTTTTGTTTTACATATCTCTCTCTCTCTCTCTCTCTCTCACAGAGAGAAAGGAAAAGAATTTAGAAAATAAAGTGCTTTAATTGGATGTGGAGTAAGTCTCCAGAGTGTGAGTTCCCTGAGAGATTCTTAAGTAGGTGGTGTGCAGCACTCCAAGCAGAAGTTTCCTGAGCTCTGACTTAAGCGTCTTTGGCCAATCTTTACATTATTCTAGACCATAAGTTACAGCTAACATGTATGCTCACATCAGATGAGTCCATCTTTAAGTCTTATGGTTATTGATCATACATGCCATTTTACTAATTGAATGAATTGAGAGTCAACAGTTCTCATGCATTTATATTTCAAATGCTTGTTGGTTGCGTTTTACTTTGTTCAGCTTTTCCTGAACAAGGACTTACGCCTGTCTGCTATCAACATCCAAATCCATACCTCACTGAAAAGTGGGGAAGAGAATATTAAGCATATATTAAATCTTAAATTCACCTTTCTCTTCTTAGGAGCACAGGGTGAGACCCTACTAAGGATGCTACCTTTTTTCAAACTCCATAGCCCTGATTTTTTTTAAAAAAACTAAGATTTAGCTTACAGCTCCTCCTTGATAGCATGTCCAGTAAAATCTGGTAATTAGCATTTATGTCTTCCCAACTTCTCTATATTGGAACAAAACACTCCCTCATGCTTGTAGCAATGCAATCATAACTACCCTACCTGTCACAACCCTGTAAATTTTTGGTTTAACCACTTAAAAGACTAGTGTTATAGACCTATTCATCTTGAAATTGGTGATAAGAAACCTAGTCTGTTTTCTGTTAAGTAATAACAACTATCATACAATATGCTACTATTTATGTCCAATATTAATTTCTTTTTTTTTTTTTTTGATCGTAAGATAACTGACTTCACGAAAACAATATTATACAAAGAGATCAAGGCTTCTCAGCTAATTTAAAGATATTACATTACATGTAGCTTCTAACAGTAGGTAGACAAAATTTAAGCTGGAACCTTACTCGAAACAACTATAAAGGAAGTAAGAAAGCCAGAGAGGGAGAAGAGAGAATAAAAACCATTTGGCATATGGATATGCAAGTAAGGTTGTTCTCTAGCTAGTAAGGTGGCAGCACTGTAGATATACTAAAATACAACAATCATAACCATGATTCTTAGCCCAACTATTTGGTGCCATCGAACAAATCCAACACCAAACTTTCTAGTTATAAATCACATTCAATTTCAGTAAAAGATTTTTCAAATCTTTTCCGCACTTCCATCCATGCTGTCCTATGTTTTCTTCCCTTATTTCTGACATTTCAACATAAATCTAAGCACCTCTCTTTTATTGGTCTCCTTAGATCTTTTTTGCACATAGCTATACCAGTTGTGTCAGCTATCATGACTTTATCTTCAATTTGTGCAGCTCTGCTTTCTCATATAATCTTTTACATGTCCACTGTAGTTTATGAAATTATGTACTTATAATGTTATGAGTATGATATTGTTGAAGTTTGTGCTCCCTTTTCTGATTGTAGAATAAGATTGTCCAAATAAATAAACACGATCTAGAGTTGAATTCTCTAATGACTAAAGCCTGCTTGCTTGATTGCACTGTTGGTCCTGACCATTATCCAATACAAGACTGCCAACTTAATTTCTTTCAGGAACCAAGCACTCCCATATTATCCCTGAGATTGGAAGTTGGTTTCAACTGGGATATTTAGAAGACAACATGAACAACCTTGGTGCCCTTAAGCCTCTCTGAAGCATTTGCACAACGTCTTTTCTGCATCAGAGTCAGTGTTTTCTTGTAACTGTAGTACTCAGCTTATCCTATCTATATCTAATTGACCATGCAAAGATGATTCGGTGATCAATCCATCATATTTGGACTTGACATTTTCTCCCTGGCAAGGATGAGATAAACTGAAAGCATGCCATCATGGATTCTGATGTTACCAATAACAATAGGGAAGAGAGGGCCATTGATGAGGCTGAGTTTGAGCCAAGTGAGTTTGCAGGAAAAATGGTCACTGAGCGGAAAACGCAAGAGCAGGTAGATTATATATTGGTTCTGTCATTTGGGATCTATAATTGAGAGATGACTGAAAGTTGAAATGAACACATTGCAGCAATTGGAGATGTTAAAACAAAACCAGAAGTATAATCCAGAGTACCGATCTGCGAGCCTGGAAAATGTATGTTCCTCCTCTTTTCTCTTTCTGTGTGCGTGCATGCATGTCCATGTGCACATGTTTGTGCATGTCTCTGTGAAGTCGCAATGTGAGGTTTGAATGGACCTTTGCATGGAGTTATATACTGCTGCATTTGAAATTTAAAGATGGATGGGTCTATATTCTGGGGTCAGTATGCCATTTCTTCTGTTTCCTTGGTCCAGTATTTCATTCTTGTGGATGATCAACTTGTCTCCTGTAGTATGGTCCTTCAGACAAGATTGGTTTTGGTGATTGATTCCTTCCATCTAATTCTTTTCTGATGCAAATGCACAAGCAATTGTAGAGGGCTAATTTTGGTAGCAGTGCTGCAATTTTTACACCAGATCAAATTCAAGAGGTGGTTAGGAGAACCTCACCCAAGGCTTCTGGATAATGCTTCTTCTAGCTTCTTTTGTCTTTAGCCATTGTAACTGTTAATGTGAAGAACAAATGTTTTGATGATAGATTCAAATACATCTCTTTTTGATCTCCATAGCTGTATTCTTTTACCGCTTTGTATACATTTTTTTATATTTATCTTTTAGGTGAGCCATGGACTCAAGCTTATTTCTGTAACTATTGATTCTTGTTCAGATTCGGTTGTGGTTGTCTACTTCTACGGTAAGTGCTAACTGCAGGCTTTGATTGGATGGTTGGGGAGCGTAAAGGATTAGTTGCATCATTTTGATAACTGTTTCCTTAATTTGAATGTTGATTAAGTTGGTTGTGCTGAGAACATTGGCCAGTGCAACTGACTGCATTAGTGATTCTTGATAGAGAATTTGTATAGGATATAACAGTGTTAATTTTAGGTTGTAATAAATGATGAAAAAAATGGATTAGTTCATCAAATTTCGGCTTTCAAGAGAATGGAAAAGACCAGTTGCTGGGTCTACCGAGGTCAGTGTTGCTGGTCATGAGTCGCTGTATGGCTCGCGATCTAAGAATTTTTGTGTGAGATTTGGCAGGATCATGTGTGTTTTATGCTGCAGGACACTGCTCAAGACACCAGCCTCCAAGAACATGCATCCACCGGTCGTAGACACATGGGCCCTGCATCGGTGGAAGATGATGTAGAGAATCTTTCTAAATTCTTTCACAAATTTCTTAAATGTTTTTCGAGGTTTTGAAGGAAGTGTCGAGACTTGAAAAGAATCAGGTAAATTTTTCACCGAGTATCTGATAAATATTTTTTTTCACTGTAAACATATACCTCGAAAAGAATCAATTTTTTTATAAATTTCATATGATATCGTAATAAAATCTGGTGATATAACTGTGAGAATATTCATCAGTTTTCTCCATTGGATATGCACTGGCATGGTAAAAGCTCTGTTATAAATTTGATTCCATAGTTTTATGTTTAAATCAAAGCACAGAGCGAAGCATTTAAAATATCTCAATATTTCCTATCCCAATACAAACCTAATCCAAGAATGTGATGCTTTACCATTAGACCTAATACAGGTTTGGCCCTGTTGATCAGGCGGTTCGGGATGGTACTGCTAACTTTGGCTCGTACTTTTCTTGTGGTTTACTTTTCTTCTCTAAAACAATAAAAGCGACGCATTTAACATGTTAAATATGTTTATCTCTTGGAAATTGGCCGTGCTTCGCTCCTTGATCCAAACAGCAGTGGCCATTACCTGTGTCTTCATGGTAACATTTTAATTTCTAAAGACACGCATGATCCTGTTGTTGACGGTTCATTACGAGGAAGCGTATCATGCAGTCATCAGCCCGTAGATTTCATTGGCGAAGGAATTATTCACTCCACCTCCATCACTAGTTCTATGTTTGAGGGTTGGTAGCACATCAAATCCACCAAGGACAGCCAGTGTCCCTCTCTGATCGGAGTTTGGCTAAAGACATGAGTCCTGTCTCAGGACCACTGTAAGACCACCGTGGTCCCCAACCTGGATTCCCACCATGCACACCCCTATATCAGCCTGCACTCTCCATGATGACACGGATCTGTGGGATCCATCAGATGGATGCAGACATCTGATCAGCTCCGTCGACTAGCCACCGGGCAAGATGTTCGATCAACAGTCGGTTATCGATCAGCGTTTTACACATACATCGAATGGTCCTGTACAGCCTTGGCAGCTAGCAGGTTCTTAGAGGACCACAAGAGAGACTCAATGGACTGAAGCATGGCCAAGCCTCAACTTTTAAAGCTAAGCCGATGGGGACCGAAGATATCCACTAGGTGCTCCTTAGCAGTAGTGGGAGACCATGATGCATGAATCATTGTCCAAAAAGAGTGCAAGCTCTCTCACCCCACTCACATCAGACACAAGACCTTGTGGTTTGGCTGAGGGCATCACCCAAAAGCTGAGCTAAATGGTGGAATACCTCTCCACACACATGCTTCATGTCTCCTTGGATCCAAAGGCATTTCCCTTCAAAAGCAGCAAACCACGAACCTATTAAGATATTGGGTTCAGGCAAGGAGATGCCAGGGGTCAGGTAGGGGAGTGTGGCAGCTTTACTTCTGTAGTAGATGTGATGTGATGATTTCATGGTAGGAGATGTTTTGCAGAGGAGCAGTAGTGATTAGGGTCACCTCAACTTTCTTTTTCCACTAAGTTATGCTCTTGGAGACAAACTCTGAGCTGTGATTGAGAGTGAGAGCATCGATTTCAGTGCTCATGCCAATCACTCTCTCCAGTCTCCATTACAAACTCATCTGAAAGATTGCATCTGCTAAGGACTGTTGGGATTTGTCTAAAATTATTGATCTCCTGTCCACCATGAGTTGGATCCACACAAAAGAAGCTTTTTGAATGATATTATTTAACTTGAATGTACCATAAGCAAAAGATAGTATTTCTTTCGAAGCCTAATTAAACAATGAATGTACCGTACGCTAAAGCAATTAAATTTTAAGTTAAATATCATCTTTTTTTAAGGGTTTAAAAAAAAAAAAAGGATAATATTTAACTTGAAAGTTAATTGCTTTAGCTTATGGTACATTCATTGCGTAAATAGGTTTTTAGAAGAAAACAAATTACACTAGCACCACACAGAACAAAAAACTAGTGAAAAATATACTGTAGATCATCAAAAAGCATCTAACATTAAGGGGACTACATATAATTTTTTTAAAAAAAAAATTCCAAGGTTAAAGGGTTACATATGAAAGTGATAAATGGGCTGCAACTTGTCCAGCTGCCACACGTGCATCCTTTGCCGGCTCGATGAGTTATCCATGTCAAGGGCTGGAATCTTGAACCTCTCAAAAGAGAGGATGGTACCACTTGACATGCTGCGTCCTCATCAGTGGTGGACATGAACTTGAAACCATCATTAAAATTAATGCAAATAATTAGTTTAGAACTAGCCAAGCATCACATTATATTTACAAGACGCAAGTTCCATAAACCCATTCCCACAAACATCAATTCAACAAACATTTGATACTAACTTCGTAGAATGACTACAATATAAATTTGACAATATTTATTTTGGTACAAAAAGTTTCCAATTTTCAGAAAATGATCAAGGGCACCTCATAAAAACAGGTTTGTTCCTTTCTTTTTTTGTCATATCACTTTTGATACCCAAAATATTCCATGAGAAATAAGGTTGAAACCAGATAAATATTAGTTTTGTTCAACTAATATATATATATATGGATATAGATTTTAGTGTAAAAATTTATATTCATATTTATTTTACACGGATATTGATATAAATCTATAAGTATAGATATAAATATGGATAATTAAATTTTATAATTTTAGAATAAAAAAATATTAAGTAGGAGATAAATCAAGTCAATAGTATATTAATATTATTATTTATTTATCTTAAAAATTTATGATTGCTATATAAATTTAAATAAAATTATAAATAGATATAAATTGAATAATTATTATTAAATAGAGAAATGAATATGAATATTAGCCATATGTTTACATTTATATATCTAGATAGATTCAAATAAAAAAATAAATCTAAATAAATATTGGCCCATCCATTTTTATCCCTAATGAGAAAATATGATAGATCCGCCCTTACAACTGCTATAGATTTGGCTGTAGCCAGACATATATGAAAAAATTGGATTTAAAGTGATTTGATCTCATCAAATTAAAAGAAATTTTTTCTACACCCCAGTGCTACACCATCCATGATATAGAAAATATTTTTTTCAAACTAAATAAAAATATTATATTTCATCTGTACGGGACAGACAACCTAGGCTGCTGATAGAGCGGTAAAACTCTCTCCAACTCACACACGTGCCAATGCAATTATTGCACCCTCAAGCATTTTGCCAACCCATAAAGGGCCAAACGAGGAACGTGGAAACAAAGGCAACAAGAAAAGGAGGTTGTCCTGCTGCCAATAGATCCAATCAGCAAGGATTCAAAAAGGACCAATACCATCCAAGCCAGAAAGAACCAACCAAATTCCGGAGCCAAGCTTAAGATTAGGCCAATTTTTCTTTCTTTTTTTTAATGGAAAAAAAATCAGGATGAGATAGGATAGAGGCTTGATCAGAGCTCTTAGTCCAATAATAATAATAATAATAATAATAATAATAATAAAATCAAATCAATTCACCTATTTAATCCAAAAAAAAAAAAAAAATCATCCGCTTGCATTGTAAGTGCACAAAATTGACGGTGATACTCATCATGAGAACTAAGATTCGCCAAATTTTTGAGGTGCAGAGGATACCCCCCCTAAGGCATGGGCATGCTGGTAAATTAGCTGCTGGGAAAACAGAATATAAATAACCATGTCACCAACCCTCACAACTCCTCACCACCTTTGTTCCATATTCCTCTGCAAGTCTTGCTCCATGGAAGAAGATGATGAGAGAGAACTACAGCTACTACTCCCTGCACCCTCCTTAGCTCATGTTCCCTGCAAGGCACCCAAGTCTGCAGTGATGACTGATCCTGCTAATCCTGCTGACCATCCACCACTTGACCTGAGCTTGTCAATGAGCGTTGGACCATGGAGGCCACCTTCAAATGAGGATGCTAAGAGCAACATGAGAAATGTGCAAGCACTGAAGCAACAGACCGCAGAACAGATCCGACTTGCCGCTGTAGAGAAGGCTTATGCCGAGCGAGTGAGGGAGCTGACAAGGAGGGAGCTGGAGCTGGCAGAGAAAGAGTTTGCACGAGCTAGGCTGGTGTGGGAGCGAGCCCGAGAAGAGGTGGAGAAGGTGGAGACAATGAAGGAGATGGCCACCAGAAGGATCAATTCCACTTGCATGGAGATCACCTGCCAGGCTTGTCGGCAGCGGTTTCGACCATAGTAGGACTCCTATAGGATTTCTGCTTCAGGCTCTTTTCTTATTTCCTGGTTTGTGATCACGATCTCATTATTTTTCCATTTAACTCTTCCAAGTCCACATCCCAAAGTTGAAAGCTATGGACAAGTTGTATAAAAGAAAAGATATCCTCCTCTCTCATCCCTGTTTCTTCACCACTTCTTCCCATTTCCAATAAGAAGCTAAACAACTCGATCTACACTCAAATTAGTAAATTGCCAGATGGTGGAAAAAGCTGAATGTTTTGATGTAGGAACTGTAATAACTAAATTTATTGATCCGTCTGGTGTTGATATTTATTCTTGAATATCTGATGTAATCCATGAAACAGCAGTCATCTTTGCCAGAAAAATGCGACAAGAGGGCAGAAACATCTGCATGTTTATCATCTGTAAAGATGCACGGTATTCCTGTCAAATTCGAAGGCAAGGAAATAATTTAGAGCAAGCTTGGCCATAGGAAGTGCATATTACATTGGTGAAGAGCTAAAGTAGCACTTAATTAAATGTGATGGTCCTCGATTAGTAAAATTTTGCAGATATTCTGTGCCTACTGTTTTGTCCAAAAAAAAAAAAAGTGATGGTCTGTAGTCTCTTCAAGTTATGTTTCTTGAGTTTATACTGTCGTATATTGCATAAACAGTCCATATCACCATATAGCTTAAAAAAGAGAACAAAATAAGGTGGTAATTGAGATATATTTCTTACTTGTTCATCAGAAAGCACTCCAGTTAAGACTAGGGGAATGCTAGCATCCTTTCTTTTTAGAGATTCCCTGCTTTAATCTTTTTAAGAACGAGATCCAGCATGGCAGGAAATACCACAAACTCCAGCACAGAGCTAGCAAACTGACAAGCATATGGTAAAGAGACAAATGGGCGTGTCTCTATGCCTGAACTCATTCCAGTAATGCAGTAAATTCTGGAATCCACTCATAAGACAATTTGTGATGTTCAGCCCATGGCTGCTGTAAGTATGCAGCACAAGGTGCAATAAATAAGTTTTCTGACAGCACTACATTTTTATTGTCCAACATGAACTGTGCCCATGAAAATGGCAAACAACCATATACAGTTAAAAGAACATGACAAGTGGTCATGGAATTTTTCAAACTTTAATTGATAGGACCCATCAACTGATCACAGAATTTTTCAAAGTTTCATTTATGGGACACTAATTGCAGTTTGAAGTTCAGTAAATGTTTGAAACTACTGCAAGATGGGGGCAGCCAAGAAAACAATCAATGCAAACTAAGTGATAGATTATTGCAAGACAGGAGACAACTGAGAAAACAGTCTTCTTAAATTCTTGCCAGTAATTAATGTGAGCTACAGTGTGAAATTAATGCAAGAGAGGAGAGAATCGAGAAAAAGCAGTCTTTCTAATTTTTCCTACTATCAAATGCAAGTGTATGTCCAAGTCCATCCAAAATTTCTGCTTCCCTCTTTCTTTCCAAATTTGCCTGCAGCCTCATGATTTAATAATGAGTACTTCTTATACACTTCAATTTGTTACACTAATACGAAATTCTCCGCAACTTCACATCCATCAGGAGTCCTGCCTCTTCTCTTAAGTCCAATACTCAGCTTCAGGACTTAATATTGATGAGTCATGCATACACTTCAATTTTGTAAGATGCACTTCATTTTGCTTGTCTTTCTCAATCTAGAGAATCAATCACTGTGGCTCTATATCTTGTTAAAAACATATACTATGCTGAATAATGTTTATATGACTTGGTGTTAGATTTTTCTCATATAATCAGATAAAAGCACAAGAATGGTTCATAGACTTCAATATGCTAAAAAGCAAATCGAAAAAGATGAACCATGCATTTAACTGTCATAAACAGTAGTCTCTTAGGTTTAGCATGCTTCTTGTCACACATCTTTATTTGACATGATATATTTGCCCAGTGACTAAGATAATCAATGGAAAAAACTCAATGAATTCATTTTTTATATCAAATTATCCCCAACTAATATATTGCTAGAGTGTTTTATACAAGTCCTAAAGCTGAAAATAGGGAATATCAAGACCTTCATTATAATTCAAAGAAAAGGAAACAAAAATGAAACAATAGCTTAACTGAAACATTCACGAAACTTGGAAGCATTCCCTTGCTTGCCCAGCCATAAGCACAATGTCACCACCACGCAGGAACATGGCTCTTGGGTTATCCTTCCTAGATTTTCCTCCAAGGAGAAAGATTGCTTTGCAGCCCAGGCTACAAAAGAAGGTATATGAGCAATAATTGCAGCATGGTACTAAAAGTTTAATAATAGGTGGAAACTAAATTGCAATACTTGATGCTCATTATAGGCTTACTCCAATCTGCTTCAATGTCATCAAGGTGACCACCAAGCATATCACCTGTGATTGGAAATGGGGAAAAAAATGCCTTCCTTCGGAAACCCATAGATGATGCTACTTTTATCAAATATTCCAATGCCAAAATTGGCATTCTATGTTTCATCAACTTCCAAAATATATTCTAGTCGCAAACAACAGCTAGAATAAGCATTAGATTTCAGTTATACCTCTGACATTCTTGGACCAAAACAGTTTACTTTTGCAGCTTCTGGCTGAAACTCTTCCCCTGATGGCATGGCAGGTACAGCAATTTTCTTCGAAAGCACATAAAGTGCATCTGGTATCTTGTTATGGGGGAGAGACGCATCATAGTTGTGCTACACGACCAACAAACACAGAATATATATAAATAATTACGGAACAAATAACCATGCAATCAAACAAATGGAAGTATGTAAGTAAATGTTAAGAGGATGCTATTTGCAGAAATTTGGCAGCCACAATAAAAAAAATAAAGGAGAAATAATGAAGTTCCCGCTTTAAACAAAGCCAGGGTTTTCAGGTTGTTAGAAATTAGTAGTAATAAATCCAAACAATTAAAGAAAAAGGATAGCAATCTATTTACTGAATTGCAGATTGCCATGATGATTTAATAAATAGACTCTCTTGTGCCTCTAAAGGTCATACCTGAAGATTGGATTAGAGAGTTGTAACAAGAAGTATTATAGCACTGCAGCCCAAAAGGTTGTTTCTTAGGCATATCAATGACAAAAACAAAAATAACAATAAAAGTATGTGCAAGAAAAAAAGTTCTTATCAACTAGAATCCTTACAACTAATTGATTACTATTCTCATAACTTCCAAAAACTTGCCTTAGAGGAGTAATTTCTGTTTTTCTGGCTACCCAGGTCAAGCTAACTTTCTTTTGAATTCTGTATTTGGACATTATTGTTATATTGATCAACTAAATTTCATGCTCATTATTTCAACATCTCAACTCCCCCTTCTCATCCTGTGTTTGGGCCTATTCAGTTTTTCTCTGGTTTGTCTGATTAGGAGCTGTCGTAGTTTGAAGTACCGGTGCTGATTTCTACACCACCTCTCTGGTAGGGCATAATGTATCAATGCATGTTATGCTGATCAGATACGGAGTCAAAATATGCAATGCATATCTTTTACCCTACCAGTCCAGTATGGTCATTCTCGGTAGTGATCTATAAGGTCCAGTACTTAAAACCATGGTCATTTTTTATCTGCTATATCAAACAAAATAGTTGTTGAAGATTTCTATGCTTAATCATATCAAAATGGTGTGTGTGGACCTAAAGGATCTTAATGATCCGATCTTATACTGTAATTGCCTATTTGTTTAATAGTAAAAAGGAGATGCATGGATGAAATGGAGCACAATGTGCAGCTCTATTTCAGGTAAATTCTACGAAAAATGCCAATATTTCCATCATGGTAGAAACATATACATGATAAATTCTAGGAGAAGACAAATCCATCCAGTTTTCTACTATAATTTCAGGTAAAGAGAAGAAAAGAAACAGCATTTGAAATTGAAAACAGAATTCTAATAGATACCAGGGCAGTCACCGAAGCAGAAGAGATCGAAACCAGGGCGCTGGAATCTATAAATCCCGGGAGGGTTATCTCCGCCTCGCTCGAAGGATTGGAGAATGGAGAGGAAATCGACGACGTACGATAGATCGGTGCGGCTTTGCGTCGGCTTCTTCCTGCAACCAATCACAGCGAATTAGGATTTGGAATTGGAAACCTTAGAGAAGGGGGGCTAGTGTTTTGGAGGATAGAGGGGGAGGGACCTGGACTCGGGGTTGTGCGTCTCGTAGAGCTTGTAACGCTACTCGGCCGCGTACATCGTGGCGTCGCCGGGTTTGTCCTCGGTCCGACCGTCAGGAGAGCGGTTTGAATTATAGAGGCGGCAAGTCGGCGACCAGAAGCGCATCGCACTTGTAACGGTTTGCCGAAAAAAACGCACTTGTAACGGTTGTTTATGACCTGAGAGAGTGGTGCCGTAACGGTTATTGTAAGTCTTTTTTCCATAGAAAACAATACTTTCTCATTGTTTAATTCTCGTTCTATTTTTGCTACCCTTTTTTCTGCACTGGTTTGACTTTGTCCTCTTGTTGTCTGTATTGCCATTGACAAGAAGGTCTTTTGTTGATCAACTACCTATTTATTTTCTTATTTCATTGATATTATTTTTTCTATTAATGAGAAGTCAGTGTGGCCAACTTTCTCTTCTCATATTGTCTTGTTATTCTTATATCTTTTCTTTGATTTGAATAGCAAGTGATGATAAAGAAGATGTTTACCAAAAAGAAGAGACAGAGAGAGATAAGAGAGAGAAAGATAAAAATAATAGTAATTATTGTCATCTTTTTTATTGATAATAATATCAAATACAGTTGTGGTGGTCATTTCCTATTGTGGTTATGAGCGGTAGTAATCAAGCAAGAAGAATACCAAAAAAAAAAAAAAAGTAGAGAAATTAAGTAAAAAGTCAATAATTGTAATATTCATGGCCAGTTAATAATTGGCAATTGAAATTTTCATGATTAATTTTTTTTCAAGAAGTTAGTCCTAAGATCAAAAAGAATGCGAGAGCAGTAAGAAAGAAAAATGATAGTCTTAAATTATAGATGAATCCCAACATTAGTAATATAGCAATGGCACTAGATGAAGAGTTATATATATATATATATATATAAAGAAAAGGGAGAGAGGACATATTGAAAAGAGAAGTTGTGGTTACAATATAGCAAGGGCACTGGACAAAGAGAGAAGAGAATTTTTTTTTAAAGATAAAAAAATGAGAGAGAATAGATTGAAAAGAGAAGTTGTGACTTTACATAAAATTATGTTGTTCTCTCATTCTTCTTGCTTAAGAAGTGTTGATATGGCATATTTTAGATTAAATGCCATTCCAATATTTAAAAGAAATATGCAACTCTCCATTAATGAGTATAGTATTACTTTTCAAAAAGTTTTATGTTCCAAATCAGCATTAATATAGTGTTTATTAATTCAACTAACCCCTATGTGATGCAACAATCTTCATGCATATTCTCAATCTTCACTTGGTAAGCAGCTATGGAACTTTAATGTAAATGTAATCTATACCACAAAATGATAGAAGGGAATCTAATGGATGATATAATTTTATTTAATACTTTAAGAAAAGAAATAGCATCATGGTTTAAGGAAATAATGAGTCATGAATGCATGTCATCTATGCAACTATAGAGTTATTGGAGATCCACATGGATGGACATAAAGTCACTCCAAAATTTAATAATAGGATACAAATATTAGATAAAATTGAGTATAGCTTCTCTACATATCTAGTTGATGCTACATTTCTAAAGTGCACTCATTGCAAAACAATATAGGTTTTTTATTTTGAAATTCAAGATAGCATTATTCAATTCTTTTTTTTTTTTGGTGGGGATATTCTTGAATTTTTTAGGGTCCATTTGGTTAGGGTTGATTTGGTATGAAAAAATAAATCTCATATTTGGTTATCATGTCTGGTATGAAAAATAAAAGAGAGAGAAGATAAAAAAATTGGTAAACCTAATGTTTATTTTTTAGAGAGAGAAAGTAAAATAAATATCATGGAGGGTTACTATTTAGTAAATTCTCAAATAGTGATAATCCATACTTGATAAAAATACCTTCAATTGATCACGGGTGCTGGATATTTCTCTTGAGACTTCTCGAATTCATTCAAACTTTTCTTCTTCTTTTCATGATCAGTGCTTGATATTTCTCTCAAAAGGAAAGGAGAAACCCTTAGCACTTTTTATCTCTCTCGAATCCATCCATCACCTAAGGAACCTTTGCCAATTCAATCCTAACGCCCTTCCTCACTACTTGATTTGGGGATTTTTAATCGTAGAAGCTACATTTCTTCATTCTCTTGCTCGAAGCCTACCACAAATTCGTAAGTATTCATTTAATCTATCTATCTTGTTTCTTATATTTTTCTATTGGTTTCTTTGTAGTATTATGATTATTTTAGAAATTTTATGATTTTGAGGATTTTTCATCAGAGGCATGGGGCTTTTTCATTTAGGGATTTTTTGTTCTTCGGAGATTTTTTGCTCTCGCTCTCTACCTTATTTGATGCGTAATTTTTTTTTATTTAATATTATATTTTTTTTTGATAAACTTGGGCATAACCTTTCTACTTGCTATTGATTGGAAAAGGAAGTTCTTCGGATCTTTTTGATACTTGTATATTACATTTTCTTGGTGGGCAACTATATTGAGTTTAATCTAATTAGAAGAAGGCTATGAACTCCTATTATTGTGAGTTTGCTATCATCTCTCTCATCTTTTTCTTTATTATATTACTAGATACTGGACCGTGTGATGCATGAAATATAATAATTTTTTAATTATTATAATTTAAAAATTATTTAGTAAAATATATTAATATATATTATTTAAAATATATCAATATACCTTTTATACATATTTAACATATAGTGCTTTCGTTAAAGTCATTATATTGTTTAAAATATAAAACATGACATGTCAATTCAATCGTAAAATATTCAGGTTTACAATTTTTTTTTTAATTTATTGAGATTATATATATATAGAATAAGTTTATTTGAATTAAAAAATATGAAAATATTTAATTTAGTAAATAATCTGGCTTTAAGATTATGAATGGTAAAACAATGAAATACACTAAACAATGGAGATAATCACCATCTGACTTTGTAACAATTGAAAAAATAAAATAAATTCAATGACTCAAAAATGAAGACTATTAGCATTTATCTGAGAATTCAGCAACTCAAAAAAATATGTAGAACTTCTTTGCAATGAAACCTTTGAAAAAAAAGTTAATTGAAAAACAAAATTAACCATTAATAAAAGAAAAAAAAGATGTATAATAGCAAAAAGCAACAAAAAAAATAGCAACATTTAAAACCAAACTAAAGTTTTCATTATAATTTATATTGTAATAAGACTCTCCACGTATCCAAAAACATCATCAAACCAAGCCAAATTTTTACTACAGTCATAAGATAGAGGCATGCCATGATATGTCTTCAAGTTAATGCAGTGATATATACATTTATATAGTCTTTCTCCATCTTTAGAAATGTACAAAAAAAAAATCCTTGTAAAACTGTACCAAAAAATATCTTTAATATATCCTTTCGAGGCTTTGTTGGAGCCACAAACATGGAGGTGCCACAACCATTTTATATTTTTTATTTTTAAATAATTTTATCTTTTTTACTATGACATACATATATTTTAAATTTTATTGATTGAATAATTTTATAGAATTGAACCGAAAATCTTAAAAAGATTAATTTTGTTAGCCCATTTAGCTATTTAGCCTCAAAATCTATCTAAATTTCAACTTAAATTTGAAAGTTTAGTGCCCAAGAAGAAAAAAAGAATGATGATAATTTTTTTTAATAGAATTTTGTGAAACCTCATCCTTTTCTGGGAGATTGTGCCGCTACTTGCCTTTTTTTTTGTTCGGAGCTTCTCAAGCCCTCTAGACGCTCACAGGGAGACATTAATTCCAGGCATGGTCCCCCACATTCCACATGCATGCCACTAAGCTCACCCAAGTTTTTTTTTTTTGCTTTGTGCTCAGCGCACTCTGGCTCGATTTTTTTTCTCTTCGAACCTTCTCGAAGCCTTCTGGTATTTTCCTCTTCAGAGCTTCTCAAGCCCTTCGAATGCTCATGGGAAGAGGCATTCAATAAGGTGGGGCGGCGATTTCTGACTGACACAGGAAGGATTCTCTGGTGCGATGGAGATGGCGGTGAGGGTAGTGGTGGGAGTCATCGATGAAGAAGATGATAAAAAGAAGCTAGTGAGATTAGGGAGCATGGTCGTTGAGCTCGAGAAAACAATGGAGTTGATGAAGGGACTGGATTGTTTATCAGACGTAGTCTATGAGCTGTTCCGTGCGGTGATGAGCTCGAGGGAAAGCTCTCCTAGTGTGTCGAACCTTCTCAAGTCATTGTAGACGCCCATCTCCTCCATGCCATCACGTCCCATCGATCTCTACCATCATTCCGCCTAGGTGCTTTCCTTCCCATAGGTTGCCAAAAAGAAAAAGAATTCTTTTTTAAAAAAAAAACTTCGATTGGAATCAGAGAAACCCCTTTGATCTTCCTTGGGTGCTCTCCTTCCCGTGGATCTCAAAAAAAAAAAGAAGATCAATCTATGTGGGAAAAGGTCCTATCTTTTAATTTATTTCTTCTTTCCTTTATTTTTGCTAATTTTTCTTATGTTCTTCTGATGCTCCTTTTGTTTTTTATTTTTCATCCTCAGGTGTCTCTGTCGGGTGGGAGGCTTGGAGCGGCCAAATAAAAAAGTTTAGATCTTGACGAAAAACTCTAATCAGAATCGAACGAACCCCTTTGATTTTCTTTGGATTCTCTCCTTTCTGCAGATCTTCCAAAAAATAAAATTGAAAGGAAAATGAAGTGCCTTTCCTTGGTTTCAGCTGATTTTTCTATGCTTTCCCTGAGTAGCGTTGGGTGGTGGAGTCTAATCCACCCATAAGAAAAGCCCAAAATCATGACCCAAGAAGCTCAAAAAAAAGTCCAAAGAAAAAAGCCTAGAAAAAGCCAAAGCCCAAAAAAGTGAAAAAAAAAGGAAGAGGGCCCAAGTGGGCCCGGCTTGCTAGTTGGTGCGGTCCAGATGCCAGCAGGCCTGGAAGGCCCCATGCAGGCATGCGTGGCCTAGTTGGGCATATGCAGCTCGGTGCTGGAATGTGGCCCAACATAGGCATGCGGCCTAGGTGGGTGCACGCGGGCCAATCGCAATAGGCCCACGTGGCTGCACCAGGGGTATTTCCCCCTGATTCACGTGGTCCATTGAATTAGAAAGCTATTTCTCTAGTATTTCACATGGTTCATAGAAAATTCTATGGACCAGATGCGCGATTAGATGGATGGTGTTCTTTCAGGGTTGATCAGCGGCTTGATGGGCTTGATCTGGGGTTGATCGGACGGTCAAAAGCTTATTTGAGTCTAGATTAGACTCTATTCTCCGTATTTGATCCAATTTGAAGCTGGTTTTGGCTATAAAATAGCTTGTGGGCACCTGAGACTTGGTAGAACGTAGAGAGAGCAGCAAGAGCTTTTCTAGGAAAGAAAAGAGAGCTTTTTTCAAGAGAGAAAAAGATAGAGAAGGCAAGGATTTTTCTTATAAAAAGGTAAGGATTCTTCTTGTGTGCAATCTAGAAGATCACCAGATGAGTGAATCATCTCTGAATAAGATTTTTCTTCCTATTGGGTAGGCTGCTCTTGCATCCATAAGAGAGAGAAAAAGAGTGATTTTTTTTATTTTTTGTCTCTTGTAAACTTTCTGATTTTAGTGAAGATATTATTCTGTACGGCCATAGACATGGGAGTAAGAGACTTCAAACCATATGAATTTTCTATATTTTATGCTTATGAGATTTTATTTTTTTTTCTTCTGTAATTACTGTATCCGCAATGCATTGCTCTGGAATACTCTATCCAATTGATCCCAATAGAGCAGTATCAGGTTCAAAGAAAAGAGTGAGAGTGATGGCAAGAGATGAAAAAAAGATCAAGATCGATAAGTTCGATGAAAAAGACTTCAGGTTCAGAAAGATGTAGATCGAGGATTATCTATATCAGAAAATATTTTATCTACCTCTTGAAGGAAAGAAATCTAAAGACATGTTATAAGCAGATTGAAAATTATTAGACCACCAGATTTTGGGAGTTATCAGAATGATGTTGGTTAGGAACATCACTTTCAACATCCTGGAGAAAAAGATGATAGCTAATTTGATGAAGACTCTGACCAATATGTATGAAAAGCCTTCGACCTCCAATAAGATATATCTTATACATCATCTATTTAATCTGAAGATGTTTGAAGGTGCATCTATTATTTATCACATCAATAAATTTAATCTAATTACTAGTCTATTAAGCTCTATTGATATTAGTTTTAAAGATGAAATCCATGCTTTAATTCTACTATCTTCTTTGTTTGAGAGTTGGGGTGCTATCGTTAGAGCTATCAACTTAGATTGGGTCCGTCGGATTAGCTCATCCCGCCATGTAAACAGGACGGATTGGGTTCATGTTTTAGCAATCTATCTAAAGGCAGATTAAATAATCCATCATATTTGGGTTGTGAGTTATGGCGAGTTTGGGATGGATCAGGACGACCTGACCCATTTTTTTTAATATATCAAAATTATTAAATTATTTCGACATTTCAAATCCCCAAATCCTATTCCCTAGCCTAGGTAACTGTATCTCCGTACGCTTAGGCCCATAGCACGTCGCCCACCCATTTTCTTTGCTCATGGTATGTCTGCCGTTCACCCCCCTCCTCCGTCCCCACCCCGGCCACCCCCACAGTGGTAGGGCCCCACCCCCTGCTTTCTTCCTGCCCCCCCCACCTGGCCAACCCTCGTCTTCTCCCCTCCTCGGCCACTCCCTTCCTCTCTCGCTCAACCCGGCCACGCCACCGCCCCGGCCGCCCCACGGCCCACTCGACCACCCCCTGCCTTCTCCCCATCCCAACCACCCCCATGGCCCCACCCCCCGGCCCCCACCACCTGCCTTCTCCTCGCCCTGGCCCCCCCACCCGGCCACCCCCCACCTTCTTCTGACATGCGTGGCCTAGTTGGGCATGTGCAGCATGGTGCTGGAATGTGGCCCAACATAAGCATGCGGCCTAGGCGGGTGCACGCGAGCTAGCCGCAATAGGCCCACGTGGCTGCACCAGGGGTATTTCCCCTGGTTTACATGGTCCATTGAATTAGAAAGTTGTTTCTCCAGTATTTCATGCAGTTCATAGAAAATTCTGTAGACCAGATGCATGATCAGATGGATGGTGTTCGTTGGGGGTTGATCAGCGGCTTGATGGGCTTGATCGGACGGCCAAAAGCTTATTTGAGTCCAGATTAGACTCTGTTCTCCGTATTTGATCCAATTTGAAGCTGGTTTTGGCTATAAAATAGCTTTTGGGCATCTGAGACTTGGTAGAACATAGAGAGAGCAGCAAGAGCTTTTCTAGAAAAGAAAAGAGAGCTTTTTTTAAGAGAGAAAAAGAGAGAGAAGGTAAGGATTTTTCTTATAAAAAGATAGGAATTCTTCTTGTGTGCAATCTACAAGATCACCAGATGAGTGAATCGTCTCTGAATAAGATTTTTCTTCCTATTGGATAGGCTGCTCTTGCATCCATAAGAGAGAGAAAAAGAGTGATTTTTTTTATTTTTTGTCTCTTGTAAACTTTCTGATTTTAACGAAGATATTATTCTATACGGCCATAAACATAGGAGCAAGAGACTTCAAACCATATGAATTTTCTATATTTTATGCTTATGAGATTTTATTTTCCTTTTTTTTTCTATAATTATCGTATCCATAATGCATTGCTCTGGAATACTCTGTCCAGTCGATCCCAATAGAGCAGTATCAAGTTCAAAGAAAAGAGTAGGAGCAATGACAAAAGATGAAAAAAAGATCAAGATCGATAAATTTGATGAAAAAGACTTCAGATTCTGAAAGATGTAGATCGAGGATTATCCATATCAGAAAATATTTTATCTACCTCTTGAAGGAAAGAAATCTAAAGACATGTTACAAGCAGATTGAAAATTGTTGGACTGCCAGATTTTGGGAGTTATCAGAATGATGTTGGTCAGGAACATCATTTTCAACATCCTGGAGAAAAAGATGATAGCTAATTTGATGAAGGCTCTGATCAATATGTATGAAAAGCCTTCGACCTCCAATAAGATATATCTTATATGTCATCTATTTAATCTGAAGATGCTTGAAGGTGAGTCTATTATTTATCACATTAATAAATTTAATCTAATTACTAGTCTATTAAGTATTGTTGATATTAGTTTTAAAGATGAAATTCGTGCTTTAATTCTACTATCTTCTTTGCCTGAGAGTTGGGGTGCTGTTGTTAGAGCTGTCAACTTAGATTGGGTCCATCGGATTGGCCCATCCCGCCATATAAATAGGATGGGTTGGGTTTATGTTTTAGCAATCTATCTAAAGGCAGATTAAATAATCCATCATGTTTGGATTGTGAGTTATGGTGAGTTTGGGATGGATCAGGACGGGTTGACCCATTTTTTTTAATATATCAAAATTATTAAATCATTCTGACATTTCAAATCCCTAAATCCTATTCCTTGGCCTAGGTGACTGTATCTC
Source organism: Cocos nucifera (assembly GCA_006176705.1). Lineage (NCBI taxonomy): Eukaryota > Viridiplantae > Streptophyta > Magnoliopsida > Arecales > Arecaceae > Cocos > Cocos nucifera. The sequence continues at coordinate 2,104,378 of QRFJ01000128.1, forward strand.
CGTACGCCTAAGCCTGTAGCACGTCGCCCACCCATTTTCTCCGCTCATGATAAGTCTGTCGTTTACCCCCCTCCTCTGTCCCCACCCCGACCACCCCCATGGTGGTAGGGCCCCACCCCCTGCCTTTCTCCCTGCCCCCCCCACCTTGCCAACCCCGCCTTCTCCCCGCCTCGACCACCCCCTTCCTCTCTCGCTCAACCCGGCCATGCCACCACCCTAGGCCCCCCCGGCCCACTCGACCACCCCCCTCCTTCTCTTCGCCCGGCCCCCCCACCCGGCCACCCCCACGGCCCCACACCCTGCCCCCACCACCTGCCTTCTCCTCGCCCTAGCCCCCCACCGGCCACCCCCCACCTTCTTTCGACATGCATGGCCTAGTTAGGCATGTGCAGCCCGGTACTGGAATGTGGCCCAACATAGGCATGCGGCCTAGGTGGGTGCACGCGGGCCAACCGCAATAGGCCCACGTGGCTGCACTAAGGGTATTTCCCCTGGTTCACGTGGTCCATTGAATTAGAAAGCTATTTCTCCAGTATTTCACATGGTTCATAGAAAATTCTATGGACCAAATGCGCGATTAGATGGATGGTGTTCGTCGGGGGTTGATCAGCGGCTTGATGGGCTTGATCTGGGGTTGATCAGATGGCCAAAAGCTTATTTGAGTCTAGATTAGACTCTGTTCTCCATATTTGATCTAATTTGAAGCTGGTTTTGGCTATAAAATAGCTTGTGGGCACCTGAGACTTGGTAGAATGTAGAGAGAGTAGCAAGAGCTTTTCTAGAAAAGAAAAGAGAGCTTTTTTCAAGAGAGAAAAAGAGAGAGAAAGAGAGAGAAGGCAAGGATTTTTCTTGTAAAAAGGTAGGGATTCTTCTTGTGTGCAATCTAGAAGATCATCAGATGAGTGAATCATCTCTGAATAAGATTTTTCTTCCTATTGGGTAGGCTGCTCTTGCATCCATAAGAGAGAGAAAAGGAGTGATTTTTTATTTTTTGTCTCTTATAAACTTTCTGATTTTAATAAAAATATTATTCTGTACGGCCATAGACATAGGAGCAAGAGACTTCAAACCATATGAATTTTCTATATTTTATGCTTATGAGATTTTATTTTTTTTTTTCTTCTATAATTACCATATCCATAATGCATTGCCCTAGAATACTCTGTCCAGTCGATCCCAATAGAGCAGTATCAGGTTCAAAGAAAAGAGTGGGAGTGATGGTAAGAGATGAAAAAAAGATCAAGATCGATAAGTTCGATGAAAAAGATTTCAGATTCTGAAAGATGTAGATCGAGGATTATCTATATCAGAAAATATTTTATCTATCTCTTGAAGGAAAGAAATCTAAAGACATGTTACAAGCAGATTAAAAATTGTTGGACCGCCAGATTTTGGGAGTTATCAGAATGATGTTGGTTAGGAACATCACTTTCAACATCCTGAAGAAAAAGATGATAGCTAATTTGATGAAGGCTCTAACCAATATGTATGAAAAGCCTTCGACCTCCAATAAGATATATCTTATACGTCATCTATTTAATCTGAAAATGCTTGAAGGTGCATCTATTATTTATCACATCAATAAATTTAATCTAATTACTAGTCTATTAAGCTCTATTGATATTAGTTTTAAAGATGAAATTCGTACTTTAATTCTACTATCTTCTTTGCCTGAGAGTTGGGGTGCTATCATTAGAGCTGTCAACTTAGATTGGGTCCGTCGGATTGGCCCATCCCGCCAGGTAAATAGGATGGGTTGGGTTCATGTTTTAGCAATCTATCTAAAGGTAGATGAAATAATCCATCCTATTTGGGTTGTGAGTTATGGTGACTTTGGGAAGGATCAGGATGGGCTGACCCATTTTTTTTTAATATATCAAAATTATTAAATTATTCCAACATTTCAAATCCCTAAATCCTATTCCCTGGTCTAGGTGACTGTATCTCCATACGCCTAGGCCTGTAGCACATCGCCCACCTATTTTCTCCGCTCACGATCAGTTTGCCATTCACCCCCCTCCTCCGTTCCCACCCTGACCACCCCCAAGGTGGTAGCGCCCCACCCTCTGCCTTCTCCCTGCCCCCCCCCCCACCTGGCCAACCCTCGCCTTCTCCCCGCCTCGGCCACCCCCTTCCTCTCTCGTTCAACTTGCCATGCCACTGCCCCGGCCCCCCCACGCCTGCTTGGCCCCCTCCCGCCTTCTCCCCGCTCCGACCCCCCACCCAGCCACCCCCACGGCCCCCACCACCTGCCTTCTTCTCGCCCTGGCCCCCCCCCCACCCGGCCACCCCCACCTTTCTTCCAACATGCGTGGCCTAGTTGGGCATTGTGCAGCCCGGTGCTGGAATGCAGCCCAACATAGCATGCGGCTAGCAGGTGCACGCGGACCGCCCAATAGGCCCACGTGGTGCACCAGGGTATTTCCTGGTTCACATGGTCATGATTGAAAGCTATTTCTCAGTATTTCATGCTATCCATAGAAAATTCTATGGACTGGATGCGCGATCGGATGGATGGTGTTCGTCGGGGTTTGATTAGTGGCTTGATGGGCTTGATCGGACAACCAGAAGCCTATTTGAGTCCAGATTGGACTCTGTTCTCCATATTTGATCCAATTTGAAATTGGTTTTGGCTATAAAATAGCCTATGGGCACCTGAGACTTGGTAGAACACAGAGAGAGCAGCGAGGGCTTTTCTAGGAGAGAAAAGAGAGCTTTTTCCAAGAGAGAAAAAGAGAGAGGAAGGGAGAAAGAAAGAGAAGGCAATGGTGCTTCTTCTAAGAAAGCAAGGATTCTTCTTGTATGCAATCTAGAGAATCACTAGGTAAGTGAATCATTTTTAGATGGCATTTTTCTTCCTATTTGGTAGGCTGCTCTTGCATCTAGAAGAAAGAGAAAAAGAATGATTCTTTTTATTTTTTAACTTTTATAATTTTTTTGATTTTAGTGAAGATATTATTCTGTAAGGCCATGCAAGCAGGAGCAAGAGACTCCGAACCTCGTAAATTTTTTATATTTTATGCTTATGAGATTTTATTTTTTTCTTTCTTCTATAATTATCGTATTTGCTGTGCATCGCTCTGGAACACTCTGTCCAGCCAATCCCAACAAATAGTCCTCTGATTTTTTTGGTTGTTAGATGTCTCATTCGGAGTTGGAGAAACTCCTCCGATCGATCCTTCCGTAGACTCCATCTATACTTAGTAATGCTCATTGGCATGCATGCTTTTGTGTCTTGCTCTAATTAGGTGACATCGAGACAAAGAAGCTTGGTTCGTAGCCTGTCTCGCCCTAATCCTCTTAAAAGCAAGAGGATTCTTTGAAGGTATGCTAGCCCTATATAGTACCAGCATGATGCATACAAAGAAATAAGTGCCACATATATTAGGTCTCTCTCTAATTTATATGTCATTCTTATTGCTTTGAATAGTTTCAACAACCATCTTAACTTTACTATCAAATAAGAAAGAAAGGTGTGAGAAAATGAGGAGCTTAGGATTAGGCAAATTGATGACTATGGTTATGTAATTGATAGTTTTAACAACCACATATTTTAAAATTTTTTATTTTTTTAAATAAAATAAAATAAATAGAAGACTATGGTTATGCATGATAATATGAGGTTGTGGTTTGTTTTTCAATATCATGTAATAGATATTAACATTGACTAATTCTTGCAATATTTTATTCTTATCTTTTTTCTTTCGTATAATTATGTTTAATTTAGCTTCTATTTTCTTTGAAGATGGAATTGACAATGGTATCATATGATTTTATATTTTAGAATGATAAAAATGTTAGATATATATGCCCTAGAAGTCAGAATTGACTGACACTTGTAATATACTTTTAGGGATAAAATTATAATTTTGACTATAATTAATAAAATAGATTATTTTCTATCACATATGTATATTTAGTGTCTGTGATACATCCTTTGAGTTAATGGTAATGATAATTCATATTTTCAAGAGTTGAAAATTTAAGACATGAATAATCATTATTAACTCATAAAATGCTTCCGACCAAAGGATCATCACAAGGATGGTGATTGATCTGAAAGGTTGGTGTACAATCGCATCTCTTTAGTAGATGAGTCTTAAGTCTACGGTATGGAGACATCAGAGTGAGAGTATAGATACTCGTTAGAGAATGAGGGCACTGAGCATGACCACCTCGAGTAGTCATTAGAAAGTCTACCTTCTTGTCAATGACTGACTCGATGCTGCAGTGGTGTATTTGGTTCTTTGACCTGAGGTGCATCGGTAGTTCACCTTGAGGGTGTTATAGTTTGACTACACCATAACTCGATCTCCTAGCCATTTGGAATCCTGAGGTGTATGTTGGCTATAGCATGTTCATTGTAGGAACTGGATTGCATCAAGATGGAATCTATCTACCTCGGTGGTAGAGGAGCAGTCCCTATGATGATCATGAGAATCAAGTCTAGAAGCCCATGGCCATGGTAGAGTGAAATAATAGAAAGAGTTTCTATTTAGATTTTTACATCGGACTTGAATCGAATGATTACATCATATGACAGAAACTAGGGTTTGACGAGTTCACCTTAACCCTAATCTGATCGGAGCTCAAGATAGAAGAACTTAATCACACAGGTAGCTGCACCAAGAGGTTTGCATTCAGCTTTGATGGGTTGCCACCATATACTGCTAGGTGTCACTGGTGGATTTTGGGAGCAATTAGAATGATTTAGATGATCGATCATTCTAGTTGTTCGAATTAGAAGAGTTCTAATCTATCGAAAAAAATTTCGATGATGTCGATGATAAAGATCATGACATATCTCATTACCATATAGAACTGAACCTAACTGGATCACATAAATAAGAATTTAAATTTAGTCATCATCAATTGAACTGATCCAATTCAATTGATCTGAATAAGATTCAATTAGATTCAAGAAAATTGTGCTAGCACTCGATTGAACCTAACGTTCTTTTTTTACTATCATAAATAGTTGTTCTGATTAAGCCAAAAGAGTTTGTGCTTGATCAGAGGCTTTGACTTGATCTGACTGAAGTCTGTCTAGATCAGAAGAGAATTGTCTTATTTTGTAAGATAATACCTATTATTTTTGGTCACCTGCCATTTTTCGTCCTTTGACTTTAGTCAAAAATTGACCTTTGACTGGTCAAATATTGACTATTGACACTTTGACTTCTGTCTACGTGTCATGCACCTATTGGAGAGCTGGTGGAGGCTTGTCCCCCTATCAGAAGCTGGCAAGGAGGAGGGCACACGCTAAGGGTGCACGCCCTTGGCGTGTGCCCAAGCAGGGGGCGCCTAGGAGTCCCTGTTGGACAGGGACTCCATCTCCTTTTTGGATTCCAAATAGACTCCTCCTAAGAATCAACTTTGACTGATCTTAGGCACCATCTAAGGATGAATCCAAGAGACTTTATTTTCATCAATCAGATTTAGATCTGATTTCATAAAGAGTTATGATTGGTTGGAAAAAAGAGAAGTTAGATCACGCATAGTCTATAAATAAGACCCTGCGTCCAACTCAAAAAGATGAGATGAGAAAATTCCCATGCCTAAGGGCTGCCTCTCTCCTCCTCCTCCATGCCAAGTCCATCTTCTCCCTCTTCTCTCCATGCCCAAAGTAGTTTGGGATCTTAGTTGGTGCAATCTAGGCGAGAGAAAGACGACAGAAAGCTAAAAGGCTGCGCTGCTGCAAAGGACAACTGCTGATTTTCGAAAGGTATTTTGAAGATCCTCCAAATCAGATTCAGATCTGATTTTTGAAGATGTGATAGAGAAGAAGAGGATCTTCAGATTCAGTCTGACTGAATATCGATAGAAGTCAGGCACTTGCATGGCTAGATCTAGAACCTTCCGCTGCTTATAGGATCATCAATAGGTAATAGGATTACCCTACATCAAGATAAATTAAATTTAATTTAATTTATCTATATTTTATTTTAATTATTAGAATAATAAAAATTAGATCTAAAATAATCTAGATCTAATTTAGATTAAATTTTTTTTTTTAAAATATATCTCTTGATCCGATCAGATCTGAACGAATCTGATCCAAAAAATCAGGATTCCCCTTCAACTAATATCAGAGCCAAGGTTCTAAAGTATTTAGATCTAATTTTAAATTTATTCTAATCAAAAAATAAATAATTTTAGATGTCACATGAGATGTGATCAGATCTAAAATTAGAAAAAATTAAAATTAAATAATTTAAATCTAAGATTAGAAAATATGCATGACTAGTTCTAAAATAGAATAGTTCTATAGAATAATCTTGCATATTTATAATTTAATTTGATTAAATCATATTTTAGATCTATTTATTTATTATTTTTTAATATTATAATTATTATAATAATATCTAAAAAATAGTAAATAAAAATTATTTAATTTTAACATCATATGAGATATGATTGATGCATGTCTAGACTAGTTGTAGAATAGTTCTACATAGTTGTCTAGATTAGAATTTATTTTGATAAGATCAATTTAAATCTAATTTTTTAGATTATTATGAGATAATTTAGATCTAAAAATATGCATGATTCGATACATGAGATGTATGCAAAATATGCCATGATTAGATCTAATTTGTATATGAGATATATGATATAGATCTAAAACTATTTTGTAGTATTACATGTTCCTGATTAAGGCATTCCTCTTGGCCGTCCGTCATAAGAACAAAGAAGGGTTTAAAGGCCTCTCCTTCCATCCGATGGGGTGTTCTTATGATGTGTAGGGGTGCTGCGCGTTCGTCCTTAATCAGAAATCCAAAACTTACTTTCTGCAAAACCCTAGATCCTAAAATCCTAGGATTTATTATGCATATTTTGTTTATGAACCCTACTTAATTAAAAATTAAGATTATGAAATATTAATTAGGTCTAAAATTGAGAATTTCAGATCTAAGACATATTCATAATACTGGGTTCGGGCTTGGGTAGCTCAATTAGGTCTAAGCGGTTGATCAAACCGAATCAAGAGTTGGTTAGATGGGATCAACAATGCTTAAATTGACCAGCCTAATAGGATTAAGTCTGGGTCAAGATCGAGTCACGATCAAGCAAGACCTAATTAGGCTCAGAGGTTAGAGTCTGGATTGTAGGCTAATCCCAATTGGTTCTGGCTCAATAATTTGGTGTCTAAGGTAAGTTTGGCACATACGATCGACTGATTTTTAATTGGAAGCTACTCGACCTGAATGCATTCTTGTACGAGTTAATGGCATATTCCTTCCACCGATCTCACTTACCTGGCCATATCTGTTGACACAGTTCTGATTTGAGGTGGTCAATAATCCGAGCTAACCCATGCCACTAGGTTAGTCATAATTGTTATGACTATGACAAGTCTAGTTTAATGAGACCTGAATCAATTCTTCCTAAGAAAAGATTAAGTCTGAGGTCTTCCACCATTGTAGATATGTGGGCCCTTCCCGGGTTGATTGTTCTCGGCTGGATACAGTGGCTCAGTTGCACCGAAAGATGCAACCATGTCTATTAGGCATTGGATGCTATGGGCTGGAGGATGAGTTGGGCTCAATATTTTGGATACGGTGAGAGACTCAATTAGAAATCCAGTCTGTGCAAATGGTGGGTCTGACTTAACTAAGGAGTGGATCAATATTCTGGATACGGTGAGATTCATGAATTAGAGACCAAGTTTGGGTGCACCATGATTAGAGAATCATTGAACAAGAGTTGTTCACTCATTGGCTAACCCATCACCAATAACTGTTAGGTGAGGTGATGAGTCAGTTGGTGAGACCGCACCACCCACTAGAAATCATTAATCATGGAAGATTTTTGCATCTCTACAGAGAGAAGTGTAGGGATCCAAGAAAATAGTGGAAGCTAATTTATTTAAAAATAAAATTTTTAAATAAATTGGTCAAGTCATAATTACAGTATCTAACTAGAATCTTTGACTCTCTATAGAAAAAATGTCTGCGTCCAACCCATTAGCACGTATCCTGGACACACACAGACTGACCGAACCCAATTATAAAGATTGGCTCAGGAACTATAAAATTATTTTGGATTTCGAGAAGTTAACCCATGTATTGGACCAGGACCCTCCCACCTTACCAGCCCGTCCATCCACTGAACAGAGAGCGTCTCTGAAAAAATGGATAGATGAAGATAATAAGGCCAGATATTACATGTTGGGCTCGATGTCTGATGAGCTCCAGCGCCAACATGAAGATATCGGGACTGCTCGCCAAATGTTGGCTCACCTACAGGAGATGTTTGGTGAACAGAGTCGCGCAGCCAAGTATCAAGTCACGAAATGACTTTTTAAGGCTAAGATGCGTGATGGGCAGTCAGTCCAAGATCACTGTCTGATGATGATCAAGGACTTGGAAGAGCTTGAGAAGCTCGGTGTGAAGTTAGACTTGGATCTGCAGAACGATATTATTCTGCAATCCTTGACTGATGCATATGGGCAATTCATCATGAATTACCACATGCATAAACTTCAAAATTCCTTGGCCGAATTAATGAATATGCTGGTTACCGCTGAGCTTTCTATGAAAGGTTCTAAAGGCTCAGTTCTTGCTATGGAACGGACTTCTTCCAAAAGAAAGTCTTATGAAAAAGAAAAAGAAGTCTGTGAAAAAGCAGAAGATGTGAAAAGGAGCAAAGAAGAAGAAGGCAGAGCGAAGAAGAAGGCCACTGTCAAAGAAAAGTATTTTCATTGCAACAGCGACGGCCATTGGAAGCGAAACTGCCCTACTTACCTGGCCACCCTGAAGAACAAGAAGGAAGGTCCTTCTGGAGGTATGCTCGTTATTGAGTCTAACCTTATGATTTCTTCTGCATCCAGTTGGGTGCTTGACTCTGGTTCTAGTGCTCATCTGTGCACTTCCATGCAGGGTCTTGAGGATAGCAGGAGGCTGAGGGATGGAGACATGATCCTACGCATCGAAAATGGAGCAAGAGTTGCTGCAGTAGCCGTGGGAAAACATACCCTCTTCGATTACCATCTGGTTTAGACTTAGTTTTGAAAGACTGTTATTATGTGCCTGCAGCTAGCAGGAATTTGATTTCTGTTTCATGCTTAGCACTAGAAGGCTATGTGATTACCTTCTTTAAGGACCATTGTAACATTCTTTATGAAAGAAATAAAATTGCAAATGGTTTTCTTATTAATGGTCTTTATCAGCTACATATTGATGTATCCTATTCTAACTATCGAGCAAAACGTGAATGCCAAACGACCTAGGGATAGTCCAAATGATAGATATCTATGGCACCTGAGATTAGGTCATATAGCAGAAGATAGGATCAACAAATTGGAGAAAAATGGGCTATTGAGTCCATTGACTTTCGAGTCATATCCAACTTGTGAATCTTGTCTTCAAGGCAAAATGACTAAACTCCCTTTTGTTGGACATGGGGAAAGGGCCACAGATCTCCTTGCCCTAGTACATACTGATGTGTGCGGCCCATTTGATGTGCCGGCTAGAGGCAATTTTGTCTACTTCATTATCCTTTATCCGATGATCTGTCTAGGTATGGGTATGTGTATCTTATGAGACACAAGTCTGAAGCTTTTGAAAAGTTCAAAGAATTCAGACATGAAGTAGAAAAATAAACTGAAAAATCCCATTAAGGTTCTTCGATCAGATCGAGGAGGTGAATACCTTAGCCGAGAATTTCCTAGACTATCTCAAAGAAAAATGGCATAGTCTCTCAATGGACTCCACCAGGAACACCTCAACTCAACGGGGTTTCAGAATGGAGAAATCGGACTCTATTGGATATGGTTCGATCCATGATGAGCTTCACAGACCTCCCTGATTTTCTTTGGGGACACTCATTGTTAACTTCAATTTATCTACTGAATAGGGTTCCCTCTAAAACCGTTCCTACCACACCGTATGAGATATGGCATGGTAAGAAACCAAGTCTGAGTCATCTCAGAATTTGGGGTTGTCCGGCTCATGTCAAAAGACAACAAGCGGACAAGTTAGAGTTTAGGTCCTTTAGAGCTCGATTCATAGGATATCCTAAAGAGTCATTAGGATACTATTTCTACATTCCAGAAGACCACAATGTGATTGTGAGTCGACATGCCATCTTTCTTGAAAAATAGTTTATTCAAGATAGCGGCATTGGAAAGCAGATTAAGCTTGATGAGAAAGTCTCACAAGTACAACGAGCTAAGGACCAATTGGAACCAAATCAGGTTGAGCCAATAAGAACACTACCTCCTCCACCTCGTAGATCGAAAAAGAGTTTTCCATCCCCCTGAAAGATACTTAGGTATTATTTCAGAGGAAAGTAGAGAAAATATTTCCTCGTAGGTAATGGTGCTCATGGTGATGATCCCAAAACCTACAACGAGGCGATATCAGATATCGACTCCGAGAAATGGCTAGAGGCAATGCAGTCAGAAATTGACTCGATGCACTCAAACCAAGTCTGGACCTTGGTAGATCCACCAGAAGGTATAGTACCTATTGGGTGTAAATGGATCTTCAAGAGAAAGATTGGTGCAGATGGGAATGTGGAGACATTCAAGGCTAGACTAGTGGCAAAAGGTTATAGTCAACGCGAAGGCATTGACTATCAGGATACCTTTTCCCAGTGGCTATGCTAAAATCCATCCGCACATTGCTTGCCATTGCAGCCTATTTCGATTATGAAATATGGCAAATGGACGTGAAAATGGCATTCTTAAATGGATATCTTGAGGAAGATATCTATATGGAACAGCCGCTAGGTTTCACATCCAGTGATACTGATCACAAGGTTTGCAAGCTGCAAAGGTCCATATATGGACTTAAGCAAGCATCTCGGAGCTGGAACACTCATTTCAATGATGTGATCAAAATGTTTGGTTTCATCAAAAATGAAGAAAAATCGTGTGTTTTCAAAAAGGTCAGTGGGAGCGCTGTTGTCTTCCTCGTATTGTACGTGGATGACATCCTCCTTATTGGGAATGATATTCCCATGTTGACGAACAGTCAAAATTATGGTTGTCCAAGAAATTCTCCATGAAAGACCTAGGTGAAGCATCCTTTATTCTAGGAATTAAGGTCTATAGGGATAGACCGAATAGGATGCTAGGACTTTCACAGAAGATGTACATAGAGGAAAGTACTAAAGAGGTTTAGTATGGAAAACTCTAAGAGGGGATTAATACCCTTCAGACATGGTATTCATCTTTCCAAGAAGATGTGCCCTAGCACACCTGAGGAAATAGAACGCATGAGCAAGATCCCTTATGCTTCTGCAATAGGGAGCCTCATGTATGCCATGCTATGTACACGACCTGATATAGCCCATGCTGTGAGTGTCACAAGCAGATATCAGTCAAATCCAGGTGAAGAACACTGGACTTCTGTGAAATGTATCCTTAAGTACTTGAGAAGAACTAAGGATATGATGTTGGTCTTTGGTAATGGAGAACTCCAAGTCCAGGGATACACAGACTCGGATTTCATGTCCGATATAGATGATCGAAAGTCGACATCTGGGAGTCTGTTTGTGTGCAATGGTGGTGCTGTCAGCTGGAAGAGTTCCAAGCAAACCATGATAGCAGATTCCACCATGGAAGCAGAATATATCGCTGCATCAGAGGCTGCGAAGGAAGCATTCTGGTACAAGAAGTTTGCTGCAGAAATCAGGAGTAATGCCATCAGATGCCATTCCTCTATACTGCGACAATAATGGCGCCATAGCCCTTGCTAAGGAGCCGAGGTCTCACCAGAAATCCAAGCACATTGAGCGGCGATACCACCTCATCCGCGATTACCTCGAGAAGGGTTACGTCGAGGTCAAGAGAGTCAACTCCACAGATAATGTGGCAGACCCACTTACAAAGCCGTTGGGCAACAGAAAGATCGAAGCCCACCTTGAGAAGATGGGACTTAGACTTGTAGCCAATTGGCTTTAGGACAAGTGGGAGATTGTTAGATATATGTGCCCTAGAAGCCAGAATTGGCTGACACTTGTAATACACTTCTAGGGGCAAAATTATAATTTTGACTATAATCAATAAAATGGGTTATTTTCTATCACATATGTGTATTTAGTGTCTGTGATACATCCTTTGAGTTAATGGTAATGATAATTCATATTTTCAAGAGTTGAAAATTTAAGACATGAATAATCATTATTAACTCATAAAATGCTTCCGACCATAGGATCATCACGAGGATGGTGATTGATCCGAAAAGGTTGGTGTACAATCGCTTCTCTTTAGTAGATGAGTCTTGAGTCTACGGTGTGGAGACACCGGAGCGAGAGTACAGGTACTCGTTAGAGAACGAGGGCACTGAGCGTGACCACCTCGAGTAGTCATTAGGAAGTCTACCTTCTCGTCAATGACTGACTCGATGCTGCAGTAGTGTGTCTGGTTCTTTGACCTGAGGTGCATCGGCAGTTCACCTTGAGGGTGTTATAGTTTGACTACACCATTACTCGGTCTCCTAGCCATATCAAATTCCTGAGGTGTATATGTTGGCTATAGCATGTTCATTGTAGGAACTGGATTGCATCAAGATGGAATCTATCTACCTCGGTGGTAGAGGAGCAGCCCTATGATGATCATGAGAATCAAGTCCAGAAGTCCCATGGCCATGGCAGAGTGAAATAATAGAAAGAGTTTCTATTTAGATTTTCACATCGGACTTGAATCGAATGATTACATCATATGACAGAAACTAGGGTTTGACGAGTTCACCTTAACCCTAATCTGATCGGGGCTCAAGATAGAAGAACTTAATCACACAGGTAGCTGCACCAAGAGGTTCGCATTCAGCTCTGATGGGTTGCCACCATATACTGCTAGGTGTCACTGGTGGATTTTGGGAGCAATTAGAATGATTTAGATGATCGATCATTCTAGCTGTTCGAATCAGAAGAGTTCTGATCCATCGAAAGGAAGTTTCGATGATGTCGATGATAGAGATCATGACATATCCCATTACCATACAGAACTGAACCTAACTGGGTCACACAAACAAGGGTTTGAATCTGGTGATCATCAATTGAACTGATCCAGTTCAATTGATCTGAATGAGATTCAATTAGGTTCAAGAAAATCATGCTAGCACTCGATTGAACCTAACGTTCTTCTTTTACTATCATAAATAGTTGTCCTAACTGAGCCAAAGGAGTTTATGCTCGATCAGAGGCCTTCACTTGGTCTGACTGGAGCCTGTCCAGGTTAGAAGAGGATTGTCTTATTTTATAAAATAATACCTGCCATTTTTGGTCACCTACCATTTCTCATCCTTTGACTTTGGTCAAAAGTTGATCTTTAACTGGTCAAATATTGACCATTGACACTTTGACTTCTGTCCACGAGTTATGCACCTATTGGAGAGCTGGTGGGGGCTTGTCCCCCTGCTAGAAGCTAGCAAGGAGGAGGACGCATGCCAGGCGCCCAGGAGTTCCTATTGGATAGGGACTCCATCTCCTTTTTGGATTCCAAATAGACTCTTCTTAAGAACCAACTTTGATTGGTCTTAGGCGCCATCTAAGGATGAATCCAAGAAACTTTATTTCTACCAATTAAATTTAGATCTGATTTTACAAAGAGTTGTGATTGGTTGGGAAGAAGAGGAGTTGGATCACGCATAGTCTATAAATAAGACTCTGCGCCCAACTCAAAAAGATGAGATGAGAAAATTCCCATGCCTAAGGGCTACCTCTCTCCTCCTCCATGCCAAGTCTATCTTCTCCCTCTCCTCTCCATGCCTAAAGTAGTTTAGGATCTCAGTTGATGCAATTTAGGTGAGAGAAAGGCAACAAAAAGCTAGAAGGCTGCACTGCTGCAAAAGACAATTGCTGATCTTCGAAAGGTATTTTGAAGATCCTCCAAATCAGATTCAAATCTAATTTTTGAAGACATGATAGAGAAGAAGAGGATCTTCAGATCCAATTCAAGTGGATATCGGTAGAGGTCAGGCACTTGCGTGGCTAGATCCAGAACCTTCCGCTGCTTACAGGATCATTAACGGGTAATAGGATTATCCTACATCAAAATAAATTAAATTTGATTTAATTTATCTATATTTTATTTTAATTATTAGAATAATAAGAATCAGATCTGAAATATCTTAGATCTGATTTGGATCAAAGAGAAAAAATTTTGAAATATATCTCTTGATCCGATCAGATCTGAACGAATCTGGTCCGAAAAATCAGGATTCTCCTTCAAAACATGCAACTTTTGAAAGCAATTTTAAGAATCTTAGAGCTCTTAATCCAGATTTTCACTTAAGTTAAGATTGTTTTGACACCATCTAAATATCTCTACCTTATAGACCTTTCTTAATAATATCAAAATGCTATAGTATTTTGAGTTATAATTTCATCTCTTTGAATGTTGGATCCTTAATCACTTAATTGGAAGTAAACCTTATACCCTTTCATTGGTAAATGGATAACTTTCAATATTTTTTTCTTTAAATATGTCGGTCATTAGCACTTATCCAGTCTTGAAATAGTGAGAAAAAATAATGGATTATTGTCTTTTGGAATACTATGACTTCATTGATATTTGTGTTATTGGTTATAATTTAAATTTAAATTTTGATTACTTAGTTATGCTGTTCGATGTACCAAGTTAACATATAACATGTGTTATCCTTATAACTTATATATTTAGGCTTTTATCATTTATTCATTATTAATGACATGATGATTTATAGTTTGTTATGATGCCATCCAATCCCTTGCATGATACTTAAAAGGGAGATATAGTTAGCAAACCTCTTCCTCAAGCCAAGATATGTTATTCGTTATCTAAGGTATCACTTATTTTTGTTCGCTTGCTCTTCTTCTAATTCAATGCTATTCAAAGATCTTTATCATTACAATTTATAAAGACCTTTGCCACTTGATAAAGTATTGCCCAAAAAAAAAAGTATAAAATTAGACTTTCAGTAGGCACCTTCTCCATTTCAGTTTAATGCATACTTATATAAAGCTATCTTTGTGTTAATCGTAAGACATGAAGAAGGAAAATAGATTCAAACATTCACTCGTAGACTTTAATGAGTCTTTTAATTTTAAAATTTTAAAATTTAAGAATAAAGATAAACACCTATAGCTGGTACCAAAAATACCTATATCAACATGTGCCTTTCGGTTGAGCCGAAGTAATGTAAGCTTGTTTACTATACTTAGTTATGGGTATTACCCCAAAACGAAATATATAAAGCTTGAAATTTTAAATGAAAGTCTTATTGCATATGCTTCAAAATTGGTACTTCAAAGAATTTGATATTCCTCTTTCATGTATCTGAATAAATTTCATTCATTTTGAAGAGGAATGTACTGGGTATCATAGTTGACCTACATTAAGTTGATATTAGAAGGTAAACCATGATAAAAGATATACCTATTAATGAAATGGAGATGAAAATATACTATTTCAGCCGAAACCAAACCAATCTTTGAAATTTATAATTAAAATATTCATAAATAATATTTAAGAAAACTAATATATCTTCAAATAGAAATTATAGATAATAATATACCTGATTAGTTTAAATTCTGAAACACTTCTTTGTATACTACATTAGTTGTAGTTGTCAAAAATTGTCCTTCCTTATCACAAATTAATATCTTTAAACCATTTCAAGTGGTGACTCTTGAAATTGCAACATATAGCTGTCTATGACTAAAAATTGATTTTGAAAGATAGAAATCGACATGAGCAAGTGATTGGCCTTGACTTTTATTAATTATCATAGCAAAAGAAAGTGCTAAAGAATATTGTCTCCTCTGAAATTTGAATGGTAACCTGCGGTCTGATGGGATCAATGTCAATCAAGGAAAAAAAACTTTATTATAACCAATATTGGTACCTATAATAACTTTTACTTCAACAACATGATTTTTTTAACAACATAACTGATACATAAGATTGATAACCAGTCGAATGCCATTACATAATCCATAAGATTGATCTATATTTCTTAACAACGTAACTGATACACTAATTTTCAACTTCAATGTATGGTTGGGGAGACTAGAAGCTGTTATTATATTCAAAAATTTGGGAGTATGAATGTCATCAAGATTATCAATGCTTCGATCACTTGCACAAGTACTATCACAACTAAGATATATCCTTTCACCATCAGGAATAAGTGATAACATGTATTCATTCACCACATCTACAATCTCATTTATAGGAGCTAATATAGCTCTCTATTGCAAATATTTTGAATCACTCATCTTATCCAAAATTGATGGATATATGCTATCCATAATGGTTGATAGAGGATCAACATAATCCTTTATTAACAAATCTTCAGGAAATTCAATAGTAGCTGAACCATCATTAGGTTCACCCAAAATGTCATTACCAATGTCTAAAATCCATTGTGAGAAATCTTGCATCTCATTGTTATCAATATTAAGATTTCCTGTCTGAAGTCTCATATTCTTTGTCAATGTTAATACTTGACAATACCTCCACAAATAAGAAGAGTTGATGCACTTGCAAGCACAGATCTTATCTTCTACCTTTTGGAATTATGGGAAGGATTTGTCTAAAATCGTCTCCTAACATTACAATTTTCCTACCAAAAGGCTGCTCCATGCTTGCAGAATTAGAAAATTTGAGAATATCTCTGAATGTCCTATCTAAGGCTTCAAAGCAATACTTATGAGTCATAGAAGCTTCATCCCAAATCATAAGTTCCATCACAAGTTTGAATCTACATATAGATAAATATATTATGAAAGAGTTACCATTCAAGTGAGTTACATTTACAAAAGTTAATAAAATAGACATTATTGTGGAATAGATTGTACAAGCTTGTCACAACCCTTACAATAGAACTTTGTTCTAGTAAATTCAACCTTGAACATTTAATGCAACCTTGATACCACCAATCATCCTATGACTCTATTTCCAATATGGTTACTAAAACAGCACAGTAACCCTCTTATGAAAATATAAAAGTCTTAAGTTATATTAAAATTTAAAAAATAGCATGAATAGGTGAATGATCAATACCTCAGTAGCAATGAGAACATCATCAATTATCTTTCTTTTCTTATGCTTTACCAAATCATCTAAAATTGAATATGAAGAATGTCCAAGTATTTGACTTATCCTCCGTGTATAAGATTCTCTACTAGTTAACAACTCAGGGGAAGAGGAAGATGAGTACTCACTTTTTAAAAAATAGTTGAAAATAATATTTAGCATCATCACTAAGTAGTTAAAATAAAGTCCATGCTTATTCCTGAAATATATAGCTTCTTTCAGAGCAGGATTGATAAGCAATTTGATCCATAATATGCATTGGAGATGCCAACTTTCTCTAGCAATACGAACCAAATAAATATTAACAACTATTTATATAATAACTCAATATTTATTTATTTAAATAATATTTTTATAGCTAGACTAAGAAATTACCTTTGTATGATTTAATCTTGAACATTTAAAGGACAACAATTATAGGACCACTATTGCCCTCAACTAGATATGAAGAAATTTGATTAGCAAATTTCCTCCATAAGATGCAAAATAGTTTATTTTTACTGTTACCCGAAATATAAAGTAAAAAAACAAAGACAAAAGCATGTGAGCATTTATCCAGAAATGAACTACAAACTCAAAAATATTGGTGTATGTTCTAACTCTAAGACTTAAAGTTCAATTTTCATCAGCCTGCTCTTCCTTCCTCCAACAATTTTCTCTATTACATCATCCTTTCCAACCAGTTCTCTAATAACATTTGTCAAAGTAGAAAATAAAAAATAAAAAGGCAAGCTATTATCATGAGAAGTAATGGTCATACATTAATAATAACGAATTTTACCAATCAAGTATGTCTCATCCATGCCCTGAGTGATTTCAGAAAAGGACACAAACACAAAAGCTTTCTTTGGTATCTTATGAGTTGCAGTTTTAGTAATGATTGTAATACCTATGAAGTTCATCTTGTACCTATATTTTGTTGTTCTATACTTTCCATCATTGTATCCTACTATTAAATTCTGAATGAGATAACCAAGACCTTCAATGACTAATGATTTGAATCTGGTCATGGGACTCTGCTTCATAGAAGCATAAATCTTGTTACCCTAAAAATTATGTACAAAAATCCATACGTGAAATCTATATCGATTATAAATCAAAAGAAAACAAAAAAAAGAATGCCACACATCATTTAACAAATAGAATCTTCACATAACCTTCTCATCCATAAGGATCATTTCAATGTTGTTAGGTTCGTTTGGATTGCTGTAGCTTAGAGCTACCCATAGATGCATGACTCAAACTTTGCTCTTCCAATCTACTTTCCCAGGAACAATCTCATCTAAAAAACTTAACCTTCGAGCTATAATGATTAACAAAACACAATTGATGGAAGGCTGGTTGAATTAAGAATTATACACCAAAGTGTGCAGCAAGATGGAAATGTATAGGATAATTCAACTTTTATAGTAGAAAAGATTTCAACTACTCATTTAAATACATCTCTTTGTATGCTTTAATGATTGTATAGTTTTAATACATAGCATGCAAAGAATTAAATATCAGTTTGAATTATGCATGTCATTACTAAGGCTAAATAGGAATTCAAATAATTTCTTGAGACAATTAAGAAGGTAACTCTTTACGGGATGGTGCATGTTAGGCGAAAAAATCTCCACCATTGACTATTCCAAACTTTTTTACTCATGTTTAGGTGGAAAAATCTCCACCATTGACTTTCAAATCCTTTATTTTATCTATAGAATGTGCATGTTGTCATTGTAATTTATTTATAAATCTAGATAAATACAATGACGTGGGAAAGATAGGTACATCCCCTGGTGTCCCTTTACACAGATTTTATGGTTTATCAAGAAAAAAAACTACAAGTGAATAAGGTCAAGTGAAAGCTTAATGTAGCTGAATTAAAGATAGGTTCAGTGGAACATTAACCACTTGTATCCTCTATTAAGGGATTTAATCATATGGAAGCAAGGTAATCGAATTTTAAAAATTGGGCATGTTTATAGGAAAGTGAACTCTGTTGTTGACAGGTTAGCTAATGCTGCTCAGAAGGAGGACTTTGTTATTTCATCCAATGACATAGTCAACCTTGAGCTTAATGTTCTATTAATGGACGATGCTTATGGGGTTACTATTGAACGATAAAGATGCTTATATTAAGTTGCTGGTTCCTGATTACCATGTATGATATTTATCACATCTTTATCGGTTCCAATCTTGTTAAGTGGATTGATATCTTAGATCTGCATGTGGATGGGTTGATGGTGCCTAGCATATGGTACCAGAGAAGCTCTGAGATCATAGTAACCTCTTGGATTTGGACTTTCTTTGTTGGGTTTATTTATGATATTTTTTTGCTATACTTCTAGATCTAGTGGTATATTCGATGGACATGATAGCTGATTTTTACCTTTACAATGATGGGTGTTGATAGAGATTTTGGGTCTATTATTATATCACCTTTTAATGTCTGAGCACTACATCACTGGATTTAGTCTTTGTTGGATTTTTTTTTCGAACTATGATGATGTTGTGGTCGAACGAAATATTTTGAAAGATTTTCTTATATGTATGAACAAATAATATTGCTATGAGATTGAATGGCACAACACTGAATTTATTATTTTAATGGATGACATGAATCCCTTCGAATTATAAGAATTTTAATTTCATAAACTATTTTATTCCCAAACATGTACATATTGCATCATAAACTATTTTATATCAGAAAAGATTTCAACTACTCATTTAAATGCATCTTTCCGTATGCTTTAATGATCGTATGGTTTTAATACATAGCATGCAAAGAATTATATGTCAATTTGAATTATGTATTTCATTACCAAGGTTAAATAGGAATTCAAAAAATTAGTTGAGATAATTAAGAAGGCTTAACTCTAATGGGATGGTGCATGTTTAAGTGGGAAAATCTCTATCATCGACTATTCCAGACTTTACTTTTAAACTTCTTTACTTATGTTTAGGCAGAAAAATCTTCAGCGTTAACTATTCTAGATTTCTTTACTTTTATATATACTAGATATATATTTGTTTGCTTTGTTCTTGATGAGCTAACGTTAAATTTTAACCATGATCAGATTGTAAGTTTCTTTACCTTCTTATAAGAATTGCAGCTTATATATATTGAGATTATCATTTCCTTTATCCTTTCCCTTTTCTTTCTTAAGTCAAGCATGAGGTAAGAGTAGTATGGATTTGCCTGTTTTAATTGTTGTTAGAAACTTTGAGGGGTATCATGTCATTCAATAAGCCAGTAATTCATGTTGTTTGGCTAAGATTGGTAACATATGAGCAAATGGCTAGATTTTAGGATGGTGAGAAATCTTTGATCATTGAATGTGGAAACCATAGCTTCCAAGTTTTTAAGGTTCAATTATGATGTGTTTTTGGATCAATTGATGGATGATTTAAATGGTTAGAATAATGGGCAATTTACAAGTTAATGACATTGATGGGTCTGTAGATGTATATTACAGTAAAACCATCAGATTGTATTGCGTTATAATGTACATGGTGGTGGCATATTCACGCTTCCAATCATTGTTCAGATCATATATGAGAGGAAGGTAATCATTTAGCCATTTGCGAAGAGAGAGACTTTATATGAAATAGTGAAAGCTTTTTTAAAATTTAAGTTTTGTTATATATTTTTATATAAGATTATCTTCAATCAAATATAGTAATTTTTTTTTTCAGTATCATTTTCTGAAATAATTTTTCATCAATTAAATATAATAAAAATTATTTTTTTCTATAATCATGATTTTTTATATAAATAATTTTAAAAAATTATCAAATTATTCCGATATATCTTAACCAAATAGATTCTTAGTGTCTAGATTCAAACAAATATAGAATGAAAGATCGATTTTGATGTTAGAATAACCAAATAGGAAGCCAGCACAGGCTACATTTTATTAGACATCTATAGTTCAAACCTAGTTAATTTACTTGCTTGTTTAAATTTTGCAAGTAGATTAAGTTCCAAGTTTCTAAATTAATGCACTTTTTTTGATCCTAGAATCATCCCATATGCATCAAATATGATAAGAATTTGATGTTGAACAAACAAACAAAGTGTAAATTAGATACTGATTTCTTACCTCCTATTAATATTACATGCAGAAGATTCTTGATAATGATTTCCTGACTAAATGAAAGAGCCTAAGTGCATATATTCTAATCCTTATAGCGTTTTAACTTGCCTTTTTTCTTCCACCTTTGAGTGGATTTCGTGGGACACGGTGATTTCTTTTCTTTCATATATGCCGCCTTTTTGTTACATACACATTTTCACATATTTAACCTAAAATGACTATAAATCAATGCACAAGAGATTAAATAGCTGATGTACCGATCTAATATACTTTAAATGATATTTTATTTAATTCATGGGATTATGAGCGTCAGCTAAATGTTTGCTCTTTTTGGAAAAAGCACCTGCAATGCTATATCAAAATACTAGTCCACGGTAAACAGCAACATAATAGCAACCTTTGCTTAAACGAAACTTTTATTATTTTGTTTGTAGACATATTGTAGATTCAAAATTTTTAAATATCCAAACAATATGCATATATTTTTATAGAGTAAAACACAAACTTTTTCTTTAAATTCGTATACTAAAAGTATTGAATGCACAAAATTTGAGGCAACAATAATGAAATTCTGAAAACTCAAACATTTTTAGAAGGGGAGAAAGAAAATTCAAGAGGCCTAAATTCATAAAACAGAAATAGTGGGCTAGTTTTGCAAAATTCCCACACATCATGGGGTGAAAATGGAATGCGAATCTTGAAGTCCACTATGCATGCCCTCACGGTGTCGTAAACGCCGTAACATATGCTAACCGCTATATTAGTTATCGGGAACGGAGGCGGCTTGCGACGAAACCCCGCACAATATTATCCGCGATGGCGTGTCGAACCGTTTTGCGCTCCTGCGTCCTCCTTTCGGAGCCATGGCCATGGCGCCCCTCCCTCCACCGCCGCCCCGCCCTCGCCTCCTCCTCCTCCTCCTCCTCTCTGCCTTCCCTCCTGCGACCGGATAGGGTTAGGGTTTTCCATGGCGCTTCCCCTCTTCGATGCTCCCATGGCGAGGCCCCCTCCCCCGCCTCTTCCTCTTCTTCTTTCTCGTCCCCGACGATCAGGGCCCTCCACAGGAAGCCGTCCTCAAGGCCATCTCCGGTGAGCCCCCCAACCCCTTCTCCCCCAACTCTAATGGAAGAGTACGATACCTTTAATACGATTTAACCGCTATCCTGTAATCTTTTGTTCTTGATTACGTTTTCTTCTTAGTTGCAAGGGATGCATTGGTTGGTAGGCAACTTTTAGTGTGAAAAAAAAAAAAAAAAATTTATTTTTTTTTTTGAATCAACCGAACGAATTTAGTTTGTGGAAGGGTAGGGATCTAGCTGATGCATTGCCATGAAAGAAAACTGCTCCTTGTTCCAAAGGGATGCATCGACTGGAAGGCAAATTATAGAAAAGAAATTGAATCCTTATTGCATCTATGGGCATATTTAGTTTGTGGGAGGGTAGGGAACTAGCTGGTGCGTGGCATTGAGCAAACGGAAATAAAATGGTTGAAGTTACTAGTGGTTATTGGAGTTGTTCATATGATGGTACGTTCAGAGATGCATTTTGTCTTAGTATGATCACCATCTGTACTGATGTTATTGTTAGGATGGAGATTGGATATGTTAAGTATTCGATCTGCATTGAGAATCCTTGTGAAGCAATCAGTTTGACTAATTTGGGGACTAAGCTAAAAAAGACTTATCGATGGGCAATCAGTATTCGGCTACCTGGACTCATTGGGTATAGGCTGGTTCACTCAATGCATCATTTATGTGCAATCTCTTCACTTCATTTGGGTTAATTTTACTTATGCACTTACAAGTGAAAACCACTCATAATATTTTTCTATCGCACATGGAGAAGTGATGTGAAATAAGTTAACATTCTGGATTTTGTGTTACACTTTATTGCAGCAATTGATATTTCTTGGTAACCCTAATGTCCTATGAGCTTTTTCTTTTTTCCCTTCCAATTATTCTTTTTCTTTCTTTTCTCCATAATTCAGGCATGCTTTTCTTTTTTACTTGAGGTGAACTTTAAAATGTATATTTCTGCGAGTGGACATCTGACTTTTGACAGCTTATTTTCTTCATTTTGATTTCTTGCATAAGTCATGCTCCTCCGCCACTTACAGTGCAGATTAGCTGAATGGACCAGAGTTGAGCAATAGTCTGCTCAGGCTGAGCTCCTTATATGAGAAGGGTACTTGAGCTCAAGTAAATCTTGATAGTGTTTCTGTCAAGCTGGCTCTCTAATTGAACATTTACAGAAGATTTATTAAGTCTATAAGCTTAGATGATCAATTGACACTCGTAGTGTAGGCCATCTAAGCAAAGGAATTCCATATTATAATAGATCTTTTCATGTGATCTATGTGTCTTACTAGGTGTACTGATAATGACCATTATGGAAACAATATTCTAGTAATCAACCTTTATCTTAAATACTGGATAGCTGAAAAGAGGGCAGCCCTTAATGCAATGGTAAGGTTGCTCTACTTTGACCTAGTTGTCACGGGGTTGAAACATGGAAATAGCCTTTTTGCATGCGGAGGTAAGATTGCTGTATCGGACTCTTTTCAGACCCTACAGTGGCAGAAGTCTTGGGCACTTAGACACCTTTTTTTTTTTTAAATTTCTTTTCCTTTTTTTTAAAAAAAAAACTAGGGAGCTGAAATTTGCATATTGAATTAATGATGCATTGAGATTTTCACACATTAATCATGGCAGAATGGCAGACGAATGGTTCTTTTTAAAGAAGTCCAGATGGGCCCATGCACCCAAGAATTAGCTCACATTGAGGCCATCAGCCATAATGCTGCATTTAGATAACAGTGAAAAGAAAGGATATAGACCAAGGAATGTGCCCTCTGCTTTTGAGAGAGGATTTTGAGGTTTTTATTCTAAATAGTTTTGAGGAGGCCAAAGAAAACTAAATTTTGGATGATTATATGACTCTACTTTTTTTAAAACAAAAGGTTCTAAAATGCAGTAATAAGTATTGAATAAATATTTTTTTAAATTCTTCTAGCCCAGCCCAACCATCTAATCATAAAATTTAAGAAAACAGAAAGGAAAAAAAAATCAACACAACCTTGTATCATGAACAAACAAACAGAATAAACAACCCTTTCCTCTTCATTTCTTTACAAAACATGATATAATAAAACACTCTCTCAAGCTGCCTGGGATAGTATGTGTATGTAATGTTGGCACTTGACTGTGCTCCACGAGACTAGACTAAACTGGATATAAACATAGGGAGAATAACTTGACCCAGTAACAGTCTAGTTTCCTTTTTGCTTTCATTGAAGAGGTCATTTGGTCGTTGGCCATAATTGAGCTTTGATGGGCCTGGGGGTTGGTGGGGCTGGGAAGCTTTCTGGTGATGCAGAGCTGGGTGTTATAGCACAAGGAGCTAAGGATGCTATGGAGACTTTCTTAAGGGCTCCCATTGCACATACACTTGTCCAGATATTTGCACATTAATGCCTGCACATACATGCCCCATGGACACATATGCAGTGTGCAATAGACTCTGTTTTCCGGACTTGCTGATATTATCACTGCTCGTTTGGAATGCAGGCCTTCTTAAAAGTGAGGGCCAGTGCTACCAGTTGCCTGGAAGCTGAAATTATATGAAAATTTATGCTGACGCAACTACTGTGTATTTTGAAAGCCACCCTCCCTCAGTGGGATCATCTCTATCATTGTGCCAGCAAGCACAGTTTTTAGTTAAAAAAGAGGGAAGTTTTATGGAGACAAGCTGGTAGATAGTGATACTATGTTTAGTCATTGTGTATATTATAATGCAATGTGACACATAGAAGGAACAGTAATGGGTCTTGATGCTCAATGCAAAAAAATGGGACATGGATGGCTGGAAATATGTTTTTTTCATAGTACACAAGTTACAGTAAATATCATTTGTGTTAGGCCTGACCAGTTTGCTGATATTATGAGTTCAAAGTATTTATAAATATCTTTCTTAAAATTGTCATATTCTGTTTCTAACTCTTTTTGGCATTGTATCCAGAATTATCTAAGTCAGAAGGAAGGGTTGCACAAACCACAAATGTTGTCATTGGTGGTACAGTGACAGATGATGCCACTAATGAATGGCTTGTTCTAGATCAAAAGGTATGGTTGTTTGTTGCTCTTTTTGTTTTTTGCATTTGAATGCTTATGCATTGTTGGGGATAAACCCCGCTCCCGCCAAAGTCCAGTCTGATGCTTAACCCAATGCAACCGGTAATTGCGGAAGAGCTCCAATTGGGGATTCTCTCGCAACGGTCGAGCTCCCCCCGAACTTCTTCAATTGGACTTCTACGGAAGCCGAACTCCTTCTTGATCCCTTCAGTCAGACTCCTACGGGAGCCGAGCTCCTTCTGAGCTCCTTCAGTCGGATTCCTATGGGAGCCGAACTCCCTTCGAGCTCCTCTTCAGTCGGACTCCAACGGAAGCCAAACTTCTTCCGAGCTTTTTCTTTTGTCGGACTCCTATGGGAGCCGAACTCCCTTCGAGCTCCTCTTCAGTCAGATTCCTACGGGAGTCGAATTTCTTCCGAGCTTCTCCTTCCGTCGAACTCCTACGGAAGCCGAACTTCCTTCGAGCTCCTCTTCAGTCGGACTTCTACGGGAGCTGAACTCCTCCTGATCCCTTCAGTCGGACTTCTACGGGAGCCGAACTCCTCTCGCACTCCTTCAGTCAGACTCCTACGGGAGTTGAACTCCTTCCGAGCTCCTTCAGTCGGACTCCTACGGGAGCCGAACTTCCTTCGAGCTCCTCTTCAGTCGGACTCCTAGGGAGCCGAACTCCCTCCTGATCCTTCAGTCGGACTCCTACGGGAGCTGAATTCTCCCGCACTTCTCCTTCAGTCAGACTCCTACGGAGCCGAACTCCTT
Organism: Cocos nucifera; assembly: GCA_006176705.1. Lineage (NCBI taxonomy): Eukaryota > Viridiplantae > Streptophyta > Magnoliopsida > Arecales > Arecaceae > Cocos > Cocos nucifera. The sequence continues at coordinate 2,130,374 of QRFJ01000128.1, forward strand.
TCGAGCTCTTTCAGTCGGACTCCTACGGGAGCCAAACTCCCTCCGAGCTCCTCTTCAGTCAAACTTCTACGGGAGCCGAGCTCCTCTTGACTCCTTCAGTTGGACTCCTATGGGAGCCGAACTCCTCCTTCAGTCGGACTCCTATGGAAGCCGAACTTCCTCCAAACTCCTTCTTCAGTCGGACTCCTACGGGAGCCGAACTTCTTCCCGATCTCTTCAGTCGGACTTCTATGGGAGCCGAACTTCCTTCGAGTTTCTTTTCAGTCGGACTCCTATGGGAGCCGAACTCCCTCCGAACTCCTTCAGTTGGACTCTTACGGGAGCCGAACTCCTTCCAGACATCCCCTTCGGTCGGACTTCTCCGGAAGCCGGACTCCTCGCAGACATCTCCTTTAGTCGGATTTCTTCAGAAGCCGGACTCCTTCCGGACTTCTCCTTCAATTGAATTCCTCCAGCGGATTGCTCCTAGATGATTCTCTCCAGACGTATTCCCTTTAAGAGTCCGAGCTCCTCTGGAATTGACGTATGTCGAAGCTCTTCACTGACTAACGTCTGCTTCCTCCAAACTTCGATTATTGGATCTCAATGAACGGTCATTATCAATTTGCCGATGCCTCTCCCTCTTCGAATCGAACCCCGTGCGGCCCCGAGCGGCTTAGTATTGGACGACTACAGTCGTCGCTATCAGTCCGCCGCACGCGACAGTGATCCGCTGCCAGGCGGCAATGGCTGTCATCATTAATCTGCTGCAGGCGGCGTCACAAGCGGCGCCTCTCTCCGTGATTGACTCCGTAAGACCTCGAGCGGCCCACTACCTGACAGCTGCAGCTGTCACCATCAATCCACTAAAAGCTCCGCCTATAAAAAGGACCCTCCAGATACGTTTTCTCTAAGCTCTAAGCTCTAAGCTCTCTTCTTCTTCCTAAAATTCTGCCGAACTCATTCCTGAGCACTCTATTTTTATTGGCTAGAAGAGCTGAATTGATCGTCGGAGGGTCCTGCCGGAGCCACCACCACTTACTCTAGACGGAACTTTATTTTGCAGATCACTGGCGGCGACCTCGTCTCCCTCAGCTCCAGCTCGATTCGGCATCGACCAGATTCTGCACTAACAGAATTATGTTGGTGAACTTTGCATACATGCATTGGTGATTGTGCTCTGCTCTATTTGCCTACACACAAGCCTTCATGAATTGGACTAGAATGTACTTGTTGTGTCCCACTAGTAAAATTGAAAATCCTAAACTTAGCCATTTTGTTGCATTTATATTTTAGATGTGTATGTTCTGTTGCCGTTGGAGTAGTTGTTACTATCCATATAGTTTTGTTTCTGTGCTGTCCCATCCAGATTCTTTTCTTTTGATTGAAAAATATTTTAAGTGGAAATTTGGCTGGTCTTGCCGTGTTGAGTGAATCTCATTATTTGGCAACTGATTTGTTTGTCTTCTTCATCCTTTGATCCCCCGACCCCCAACCCATGGGGGGCCTCTCTCTCTCTCTCTCTCTCTCTCTCTTGTTGGCTCATGCATGTGTGCACACATGTGCAACACCCAAATTGGGCCAGCCTTGCATGTGCATGTAAATGCACAAATGGTAACTTTGTTGAAGGGTGGCCAAATAGCACTGGCTAACAGGCATGCTGCTTGACAACATATAAAGATGATTTCTTTAGGTTGTCCCATGTCAATTATCATAGGGTGCAATTTGCTTTGGTAAAATTAGCATTTGCTGTGACAGTTCTCAATTTTTATGTTAAATTCATCGAGACCTAAGCCTGACCTATTGGGATTTGCAGTATGTTAGCAATAGACCTGAATTAGGAGAGCGGGCCTTGGTGCCATGGTAAGGTTGCTTCATTGTGACTTGGGTATTGCAGGTTTGAATCATGGAAATAGCCTCTTTATACATGAAGGTAAGGTTGGATACATCTGACTCTCACCAGCTCATGTAGTGGGACAATTTCATTCATGATTTATTTGGAGCAGACAATTTAGTTAACCATCTTCATTTCTGAAATAACTAGTAGTTTACATTACCAACTTATTGTGATCTGTTAATTTGTATGTGTGCAAAAATATTAATCTCTATATTCATACTTGATTGCAAAACCTGCATAATTTGACTCAGGAAACTAGTATTCTTTATTTTTTTTGTACTCCTGTGTAGAACAACTGAACTGGTGCTAATCTGATGTTTGGTAATGACCCACTGAGTTGATTATGCTCTGAAGATTCATCTACTCCTATAGTGAACTTGTCAATCTAATGAAACAGATTACCTTTTACATATACACCACTGTAGATTAGGAGTTGGTATGCATACTAACAAGAATAAGCAATCTAGTTTGCTCCTCGATTTTCACTATGTCAAGAGCCAGCACTGTTGACCTGTTTGTTGGTACTGTTGATTTCACAGGTCAACTCATATCCCATGACTAGAGGGTTCACTGCAATAGGTACTGGAGGTGATGATTTTGTCCAAGCGATGGTTGTTGCTGTTGAATCTGTACTTCAGCAACCAATTCCTAAGGTTTGTGCAGAGAACATGTTTAATTCTGAATAAACTGGTTTGTTTTGATAGAACGCATAAAGAAATTGAAAAATATAAATGTGCATGGGAACTTTCATAGCTTCACATATTTTATGCAAAACTAAGACTTTGTTGTGTTGTAATCACCGAAACACTAAGCTCATCATTCTCTTTTTGATATCCTTTATTAAGGCAGTTTAATGAATAAACCAAGGTTGAAAGGTGCCTAGGCAATCCTAGCAAGTGGGAATCCCCGAACACATAGATGGTGCTTAGATTGGTGAGCAGTGACTTAGGCTGTCGAAGAAGTAAATTAAGAAAAGGAGGAAGGATGATACTTGGAATAGGGAGAAAAAGTCGAGGAAGAAAGAGTACAAGGTAAAGAGAAAAGAAATCATAGAAGAGGGAAGAAGGAAGACACGGTTAGTGGGTTGAATGAGGGCAGACAAGCAGAGAAGGCAGATGGTTGGGCTTTCTGTCTTAAGGTGCTAGCTGGTTGGATGATGGGGAAACTTAAGATGTTACACACACACACACTTGATTTCAGGATTTTACTGGATAAAGAGAAGGTGGCATAGGAGATTTGGATGAGAAAATGAATTTGCAATGTTCTATTTCAAATGAAAAAGAAACTTTCAAGATGGATATGCAATTTGTCCCGGAGGTGAGGAAGGAGAATCAAGATCTTAGCTCCTTTTTTCCCAAAATAAAGCATTATACTTCTCCAATAAGCCTTGCGAGCCTCCCTTAAGAAAACATAAAAGGATTCAAGGAAGTTTGTTGAAGGGTTTAAGAAACTACTCTAGTTGATGATGATCTACCCTAGGACCTGAGATAAAATGATGCATGATAATTAGCAAATGAACAAAATGAACAACAATCAATTAAATCTTATGTAAATAAATGCAATTAAAAAAATAATGATAAGAGAGAAGAATGATATCCTTCTATTGATTTATTTTGGGTGCTTCATCTTTGAGTCATATTCATGCTCTTTCCAGGCTTCCTTCTTTCTTCGCAATGTACTTGATCTTGGTAATGATGATAAAGATGGGAGATGGTTGATGGTGATCAATGAGTTGGTAGAAGAAGCTGTAGAGCAAGGATTGAGGACCCAGCCAGTGATCCAATTGATACCATAATGGATGGAGAGACCAAGTCGCAGGATGCGACTGGGTTGTGTTGGCTCATCTTGGTTGTCGACATATGGATGGTTGGGCATCATGGGACACCCATTTTTTATTTATTTTTGTTTACTATTTTTCTCTTCATTCTTGTTTTTAATGATTACTTTGGTCCAATTCAGTCTATCCCACTATTGTCTTCGTACTATACCTGATTGTCCCAGATCAGGATGAGCTCCAGTACCTGATTTTTAAACCTTGCCTTAGAGTTAGATGGACGTACATAGGATGCAAAATCAGGAAGAGATAATGCTTGGATTGAGAAGACTCCGGGGAAGGTTTGAGAAGATAAAATGTTCACTTAACAATCTCTTGACATCAGTTCCCTGCTTCAGATAAGTGGTTAACCATTGATAATGGCTTTAAAAAATCCTTTTGCTCTTGTCATGGCGCCCATACCTTCACAATTATCTTTCCCTATTACTCTAAATGCAAACTTTAAAATCTGTTACCCATTAAATTTTTAACAAACAGAAGGCTAAGCAATCTGTGGAATTGATTTTGAAAGTTGGTCTGCTGCCAGTAGTTGTATGTGACAAGAGTGTATTGTCTATGGTCTTGTAGCTTGCTGTTCCCGAGAAGCAGGGACCAGTATTCAAACCCATTCCCAGACTTTGCTTTCGATAATGCAAGCAGTATAGGACATATTCTGATGTCATCCCTGCTCCCGATAATGTCCAGTTGCTGTCTTTGCTTTTTGTCCCTTTTCATCTTTTTGTTTACTTTTGATTTTTTTTACAATTATTTTTTGAATAAAATAAATTCAAAGCACTAACCTCAATGAACTCATTTTGCAAAGGCTTCACTTCCCATTTGTCTGTATCATCATTTCTGAAAATTCCTGGGAATAAGATTAATGTAGATGTTAACTGATTGGTATGAGAGGCACAAGTAGATTTAATATATTGGAGAATATGCTGCAACCATTGATCATGGATCTCTAATTGTCAAGGGATAAATTGCATTTTAGAAGATCATACCTGGCCAATTGGTAAAGTTGGACCTTTTCTATAAGTTGGAGTCCTGGGGATTAATAACTTTTGCTTTATGTATAAATTGATGACCTTTTAGCCTCTTACAAGGTAGATATAAGAATCAGGCACGAAAACTGGAACTTGAACGTCTCTGTTGGTGAAGTTTTGTTGAAAATTGCAAAAATGTGACTTCTTGTCATTTATGACAACAATTTTTTTTCCTGACAACTGAAGTTTCTCTAGTGTTGGTAGTGATATGCTGATTCTTTTCCTGCATGTCCAAGTAAGTCAGGTTATAGGCTGACATACATAGTTTGTTATATTTCTTTGTAGTTTCTTTTTCCCACTGAACTTATCAAGCATGCTAGCTCTCAACTTCTGGTCATTATTGTTATTCATGATACTCATATTCATCAGTTACAAACCTAACCATATTTTATTGGTTGCTGAACGGGGTCATGTGACTCAGAAACTGTCTTCAAGGGGCAAGTACGTGTCTGTAAACATTGGACCCATCCGTGTTGTCTCTAGTGAGCAGGTATCCCCACCTCTCCTTTCATGCGGATCTTTGCTTGTATGCTTTACCTTTGGCTGGATTCATGATATTTGGTTTGCTGGTTATGATTTTTCATGAGAGGTGCATGTTCTGTTGATCCACAACTCTAATTGGTTTTCCAGGTCCAAGCTGTATACAATGCCATGAGGAGGGATGACAGAATGAAGTATTTTTTGTAGACCAAATTCTCATGTTTATCAATAAAACAATCTACATGGTTTGGCATTGTTGCATTGCTGTAGCTCCATTCTTTAGTTTCGGTGATCTATGGCAATCTGTCATTTGGGCAAGGAGGTCTCAGGTACATCAGACATTGTTTTTTGGTGTTTAGTACGTAAATTCTAGCTGTAGTAATTTCCTTCGAAGCTTGTCTTGTAACAAAAGACATTGTTATATAACTCCTTGTTTGTGGCAGGTTTGATCTGGTTGCTGTATACCTCATGCTCTTTTGAGTTCATTTCTTATCTGAAGAATCAAGAAGGTGATATGTATTAAAATCCTGTTGATTCTAGATAAACCTGTAGACTAATTCTTCTCCTCCTTCTGGAAAAATATCAAGAGACTATGATTAATTGGTTGTAACAATTTTTTTTTAAGTTACCTAGTGCTTGAGACTCCCACCACTATGTGGTTTGGGGATTTTATGCAACATTAGTATTGCTGATACTCTGAGACTTGCATTTTTCTGCATTGTAATGTTGACCAAAAGATCGAGCATCCAATGGGTGTATTGATCAATCTTGTCAGATGAGGCATACTTCCGCTTTGAGTTATTGAGTTGTCCTGATCTCAGATCTCCCAATAAAGGGGATTTTACACTAACAAGGTAAATGAGTTATCTATTTGTTAGTCTAGATCCTTATGTTGGAACTGTATCCATACCAGCCTGGGTTATCAATGTGTTAGACAGGATTTATACAGCCATGCTTGATAATGGCTGTATTATATGCACAAAATGCAGCAAACAAAATTGTGTTTATGGTCTGGGTCCATATAAGCATGAATTGGACCTGGTCTCAGACTCGAGTCAGAATAGCTGAGAAGTTTGATGAGGGACTACTCTTTCTATAATTACTTATACTGATGTTCACAAGTAGCAAGTCGATATAACTCTTTAGCATGTGTTCTAGTAGTTAATTTTATTGAAAAAGCTGTAGCCTGTAAGGTTTGGAGGCGGTTGTACAAGCGGAATGGGCTTGACTCGTTTAGGTGGCTTTTTTTTGAGCTTGTTAAAATAAGTCGAGGCTCGGGTTTGGTTCAGTTTGCTAAGGTTATAAGTAAATAAATAAATAATCAATAACTAACTTCACCTTGGTTTCTTTTCCAGCATTATTATCCACATCCACGCGGGGATGCTGCAGGTGAAGCTAGCTTGCTACTGTTATCCTTGATGAAGAATTGAGGTGATGTTTAGCGTCAGACAAACAGAAGCTTTATTTATTAAATGCTGTATCTTAATGGATATTGCTGCCAAGATTAAGATTTAGAATTTGATATATTTGTCAGATTGTTAGGATGATGTATGGCCAGAGAGCTGAGCTGGTTAAACCCCAGTGGAATCAGTATGGCATGCGGCAATCTAGGTAAGAAGTCCCATGGCATGGTCACAAGCTTGGGGTTTGAGAACAATTTTTGCCTAGCCATAAAGATTCAGAAATTAAGAAAATATTTGCAAAACATTCACCAAAGATTTGATTTATTAGAATTACGAAAATACTTGTAAAACTATTGAAATATGGTTATAGACTCATTTGTAATAAGCAAGGATGGAAAAGGTTAGAACAAAAATCTATGCAAATACATTAAAGGAGAAGCTAATGCTTTTTGGATATGATAAGTGTCATATTGCCATACCATCACGTATTGCATATCAGATGGGTGTGCATCAAATGCCTGCACTTTAAGGCTGGACTCATTTTGTTAAAAAAAGAAAAGAAAAAAAAAAACATGTGTGCGGAATCCACTTGCTTTCTGACAAAGGCCTTCATTTAAAAGGATGGAAAATAGGATCTTTGGGATTGCTTTGAATAAAATAATCCCTGGATGGTTCCTTCTGATTTTGTTTGTGTTTTTGTTTCGGGCATTAGACCCACATCCAAAAAGAAAAAAAATTGATAGCCATAGTTTTTCTATTTTAATTATATATATTGATAAATACACTTCAATTCCTGAGAGGTATGATATTTTTTTTTATTTGTTCTGATTAAAATGTATTTATTAGAGAATATGATTAATCATAAAAGTTAGTAAAATGGCCGTCATAGAATTCATAGGGAGACGGCTCAGATAATTTCCAGCATGACATTTGAGATTATAATCGAACTTGCTAGTTAAAAGCAAACAAAATCCTGTCTACTAAGTGACAGCCAAAATAAGGTGATCTAGGCACTCTCGGTGACCTTACCTCCCCCTCCCTCATCGCTCCATACCCGACAGCCGCATTCCTTTATGTTTCAAGAGGCGTATTCCAGACTCCAGAGCATTAAAACATAATTTATCGGTGGCCAAGTTTTGGAGTGGAAGGAGGCGTAGTTGGTTGATTAGAGTTCATTGTCCCCCCTCATCTTCAAAGGGTACCCAGTTGAGTCAGCTTATAGATCTTCTCTCCACTACCTGACCTACTCGAGATATGGATGCGTCGGTTTTTGAAATCAAGTAGTGACGGGCTCTTTAGTGTGGTCTCTTGCCATACGAGTTTCCCAATTGTGGAGGTTTGAAGTGGAGATTTCACAATCTAGTCTGAAAAGCAAAGGTAAAGGTGCCAGAAAAAGGTCAAAATATTCTTATGGCTCGCTTTCAAGAATAAGTTGCACGCTGGCGAGGCCCTTACTGCAAAAGGTTTGAGAATCTCTTTGGGCTCCTCTCTTTATGGTGTTCGAAAAGAGACAGCCTCTCACCTATTCATTAGGTGCCCTTTTATCCAAGCATGTTGGTCTCCTATTCTTTCATACTTAAAATGCTCGAGACATGCCTCCCTATTTCAAGCCTTCTGGACTACATGGAGGAAGAGACTGATTCGGGCAAGATTCCGAAAGAGATGGATCCAACTGGCGAGCTCCATTCTTGAAAAAAAGGATAACGGTAGCTTCGGTGCTTTGTCTATGCTCAAGAAATTTTTAGATAGCCATAAAGCTATTTTGAGCAAGTTGTTCCCATTGCTATAATTATATCCTTTCCCTTGTACCATCCTATCCTGTATCCATCCATAAATTTCTTCTGTTTATATACAGCTTTCTCACTCCCTCCACTCTTCCCTAAAAAAAAAAGAAGCAGCCTCGGGTGCTGCTAATTGATCACTGATTTGTGCTTCAGTGGTCTTCTTGACGGTAAAGATCACGCCTCGAACCATTTCCATTTGAATATTCTTAAGTAGAAGTAAGCGGACATGAATAACTTTAATTTACTAAAAAAAATTTTATTGCTTTTTGGTGTTTGCATTGTAATGCTTGCATTCCATTTGATTTGATGTTCAAGTTTATGAAACTTCTGTTAGAAAAAAAAGTAGATCACCTGTTCAAGTAGGAACCCTAAATTAACATGTGAGTTGTTAGGAGACTTGCTTATCACTTGGAATAGGACAAGAAGTCCTTTAGCCTATCAATCTGTGTGTCGTTAGGTGGCGTAGAGGTAAATGACTTCAACCATAAAAGGTGTTTGTGTTCTATGAACGGTTGTGCACGAAAAGGAGTGTTCTGCAGTGGAGTGGCTGTCAACAAGGGAGAATAGAAGAGAGAGAGAGAGAGAGAGAGAGAGATTGGATGGCTTAGCTTGATTAAGTTTTGAGCTCAGATCAGCCCCGGGTTTGTCCTGGCTCTTGTATTTTTATTTGGTTTTACTTGGTATTCTCTTGTACTTGTCAAAGTTTCTTTTGTATCCATCTTTTCGTATAATTCTCTCAAAAAGCATGCTAGAGCTAAGTGGATCCCTCTCTTCTCCAGTGGATATAGAGCGTATTTTGGGTGAACCATGTTAATTCTTGGTTTGTCGTGCTAGTTTTATCTGTTTATCTTTTATTATATTATTCAACTGCTCTCAGGATTGCAACAACTTCATATAATGCAGGAGCATAAATTTGGCAATAAAAAGTGATTTTATAAAATATAAGGATACTTTATGTTTTCTGTCATTTGATTTTTTAAAAAATCCAAGGAAAAAGAACTTTTTTTATAGATTTCTTCATCGACATGTTACAATTATATATAAATAAATAGTTACTGTTTTCATGGCTAAATTATTATGGAGTTCAAGCTCTAGAATTCTGCAGCAATTAAGGGATCCAACAACTAGGCAACTTTACAAACTTGATCATGGCTTTGCATTTGTCAAGAGTATTCACAAACTTTGGCTCTTTCGGTAATTAGACAAGTAGAACTTGTGCTTAGTCCACCATAAAGATATTTTGTTATTTTGGAACTGCTTTGAGATACGGGGTCTTGTCTTTATTTATGTATGATACCTATGTACTTCCTCTATTAATTATTAGGAATGGCGAGCTGTTTCAAGATGGTAACCACTTACCATTAACTTTCTTATCGTGACCCATAAACTTCATTCCCCATCAGAAACTCAGTAACTATCATATTGTCTGAAAAACTTTGGATGTGATGCTCTTAAACATGTTTCTGAATCCCAACATATAGTTTGCATGGTGAGAATTTAAATTCTTCTTTATTAATTGGCATAAACCAACAAACCTCCATATATATATATATATATATATATATATTGAATTAGATCTCCTCATAAGTTACTTCAAAGGATTTGCTGACTTGTATTATTCAGAGGGCACACATTTGATGCCTATTCTGATACATCAACACTTTTGTCTGAGCATGAATGTTTTCATAAAAGATGATTGCTATAACCAAGATAAGCTAATTTGTGATGTTATGTGCGGTTTGAAAAATTATGGTTGTGATATTATATGCAGTTCTTATCAGAAGAAGACCCTCCAAGGGAGATTGGCCGCCCCTTATACAGCGAGTGGAGTCCCGATCATCCATATGAAAGAGCAAGTTCTTATCCTTGGCTGGTTGACTCACTTTGATCACTTCTGTGCTCGCTTCTTTACCCATTTACTACCTGTCACTTTTCAAATTGCCATCTTGGGTTATTAAAAGGATCGACAGATTCTGCAGAGCTTTTCTTTGGTCTGGCTCTTCTTCAACCAGTGGATTGTCTTGCAAAGTAACTTGGAAGTCTGTTTGCCTGCAGGAGGAGGAAGAAGACCTTAGGATTGAAGATATTCATCTGCCGATCTCAGCCCTGCTATCTAAATGGGGATGGATGATGCTCTTGAATGAGACGAGGTTATGGAAAAAGGAAATCAACCTAGCTTATTACAAGAGGGTTCATCTTTCCTCCTATTGGAGATCTACAAGAAGATGTTCCAGTCTTTGGCATGATGTGGTCAACTCGCTCCTAGCCTTCTGGAACCGGATCTTCTTCTTCTAACTTGGTAACGGGCAGCATACAGTCTTCTGGAAGGACCCATGGGGCTGTGAAGCTCCTCTCAGACTCATTTTCCCTGGACCGTACTCTCTCTTAGCTGCAAGAATGGAGTGGTCGCTCAGTTCTTCAACCATGGAACTCAAACTTGGTCTATTAAGCCACCTCCAAACACCTTCCACATCACCAGAACCCAATTTGCAAATCTCCCCCGTCTTCCATCACAGATCTCCCTCAATCATACAGCAGATTGTGTTATTTCGAAGCCTGCAAATAATGGCGAGTTCTCCACTTTAGCTCTCTACAAATTCATGAACCTCGGGGGGGCGGTTGGTTGGCTGCAGCTTTGCACCAACGCTTTGGAGTTTCAGCATACCTCACAAAATTAAGTGCTTTCTTTCGCTAGCATGGCGGCAAAAGCTCAATACAAGAGGAGCGCCGGGGAACAAACTTGGCATATATCTCAGGCCTTGTTTGAATTGTGGACAAGCACCGAACTTGTTGATCATATCTTCTCTACTTACCCCATCTTTTGCACCATTTGGAAAAATTTGTGCTCGCGGCTTAATGTTTTATATCCTCATGCACCCTTCGATTACCTTTGCACAGATTGGATCCATCGGAATCTTTCCAGGAAGATCTTGTTAGAAAGAAAGGAACGCTAGATTGTTCCTTAACTTTCTTCAACGGTGGTTGAAGCAATTCAATCTTTTCAAGACTGCTCCGTTCTTTGCAAACAAAATGAAATAGCAGATTTTAGGAATGTTTGGACCAAGATAAAGAGGATTCCTTTGGTGCGACAGAATCTTAACTGATGAAGGAGATGGTGGATGTTGCCGGGTCTCATTCGCTTGACATGGCAACCTTTATTCACAGACTGTTTTGTACTTCATTGACTTTGTTTCTACTGGTTTCATGACTGCTTCGTTCCTGTAACCATTCCCCTATTTTATTTTGTTGCGACTGTAACTCTGGCCCGGGTGTAACCATAGCTCTGGCTTGGTAACCGCATTCACTGTTCTATTCTGTTCTTCGAATAAAGTTGGCTAGCTATGTTGAGCATCCCCTTATCCTCCAAAAGATATCATATGCAGTTCGAATGGAACTAGCGAGTGTTTCCCCTCAGTGGTCTAGAGCTAGAGCTAATCACGGCAATGCAATTTTATTTTGATTATGGTAACGACAATGTTGATTCTGATGCAGTCTTAATGTTAATCCCAATAAATGTTTTTCTGTCTTTTCTACATAATTTTTATTTAAAGTGACAAGAAAACTAGTCTATACTGTTGAAATGAATCGCCTTTTCCGGTTGCAAATCTGGACGTAAAGTTTTATACACGATAATATATGAACATGAGCAAAATGCATTACAGAGAGATATACGCTCCTCATGTCACTGCAGATGCCAGATGGACATATGAATCTGCCATGTCTGGTACTTTAAATTTGTTGCCATTTTGCACCATTTTTATGCTGTCAAAATCACAGGAAGGCTTCAGTTTACGAACGTGTTCTTGGCTGTGAAACATCTTGAATGGAAATCAACCTACCCATCATATTTAATAAATACAATGCTTCAGCTACGCCATTGCTTTGGAAAGCTTTCTTTCTCCAGCTGCTCACAATTTCGTCCATCGAGCTTTTCCAAAATTATGACATGGATCAACTAGCCATTAGCTTGTTTTCCTTATTATTCTCTATGCCGACTCCTGAAATGCTACACGGAAAAAGAAAAATTGTCTGCTTTCACCATTTCCTTTTACAGCATTATTGCTCCGGTAGGGAGTCGTGGTTTGGGGATTTACTTCTTGTTCTTGAGGTACCTAGACTTGGAAATCAAGAATAACAAGAATGTATATACGATTTGCTCATATTCCTCTAATTGAGCTTTCACTTGTCTCATCTTTGACCAAAATGATGGTGCCAACCACAAACCCTCTGTCAAAAGAAAAAAAAGAAAAAAAAAGTCTTTTTTCATCTAAAAATGTGATTTCATAATCAACAAATGATTCCATATCTATAAGGTGAAAAATAAAAACAGAAACTTATTGAATCTGAGGTACAACCTCAGGGCAAAACCTAGCAGAGCTGGAGTTTCCTTTTATTCTAAAATGCCATAAGTTTCCCTTAGAGGAGACCAAATTTTCATGACATAAGAACTCCCAAGAATACCACTTCTCAATCATCCGATCTATGTCATGGACGAGAACATCTGTTGTCTTACCAGCTCTTGCAATCATGGCAGCCGTGTAGATTGCCCCCATCCTCCCTGGTGCCTCTGGTTGGTCTCCTCTCGGCCCATCGACGACCACCACATCCCATTTTCTCTTGCACACTATCTCTGGCAGCCCAGTCAGTGCTAGCTTGCAATGCAATTTATGGAGGAGACCTTCTTGTGATGTGCAGGCAGGGTTTGTCCTAGCATGTTTAAGTAGCTCATATGCTTCACTAGCTTTGTCGTGGTATCTAACCAAATAGACTCTCATGCCTTTGAGTTTTGGAGTTCTGAGCTTTTCATGGTCATCTTCCAGGAAGACGGTGGTTCCTTCAGTGTTCAACATGGCAAGGTCAAGGAATTGTGCTTTAAGTCCGAAGAAGAGCAGGTTGCAGGGGGCTCTTTGAGTTAGAAGATTTTGGAGGAGCTGGTGCTCTTTTAAGCTGAGGATGTCTTCAGAAGGGGGTCTGGTGTAAGGTTTCATTGCATGAGATACACGAGCAAGGCGTTTCACGGGCATAGGATTTGTAGAAGCACAAGAATTTGAAAGAATTGGAGAAAAGGATAGCGTAGGAGGTGTGGTAAAGTTTGTAAACCTGAAGAGTCTAAGGAAGGAAATGGTTGAGAGGATAAGGAAAAGGACAAAGATAGAATTCTTGGAATACATTTTCTTCTCTCTCCTTATCTTACCCTCTTATTTGCTGCTGTGGTTGCTGCTGATCTTTCTCATCTGCATTGTTTCTTAGGAAGACTTTCTGGTGTTGCATCTGGTTGCGAGTCATGGGAAAGATGGCTGAGAGGCAAAGTGAGTGTAGCAGTAAGCTGGTTTCTCTTTCTGCTCTCTTCCTCACTTCTTCCGCCTACTCTGGTGGTTATGCTGGTAGCCTTTTGTTTTCCTTGAGAGCTGAGAGAGATGATTGCTGTTGTTTGAAGGGTGCTTTCTTGACTAGGGGCAAACAGCAAAAGATGGGCAACTTGAATGCTTTTCTTCTAGAATAACAAAGTGCTAGGTGTTTCATTGGTCCATTTGCAAATTATTTTTCAGGTTTGTCGAGCAGTTGAGTGAATATGAAGAAAGCTGCAAGAGTAGCTGCGGAGCAGCAGTCAGTGAGGTCTAACCTTCATAACTTCCTTCCAGAAGCAAAGGTGTTACTGGGTAAAGGGAAACTAGTGACCTGTGACAAGATGATTTTTAGGCTCATTTCTAGCAAATCCTTTTTTTTTTTTCAATTGATCAAGATGATTGCCTTTATTCTATATGCCAAACTCATTTTAAAAAGCCTGAGTTTAAATTCTTATTTCAGATGACTCATTTAGACATGTAGGTCCTTTAGCTGATGACTCATTTCTCCTTTATTAATCATCATTTGGCTCTTAGTTTGTTTCTTTTATTAATATTCTCTGATGATGCTACCAACTTTTTAGGGACCCATAACCAACCATCCATTTTGTGAACTGTTTTTATCTTTACAACTTGAGTCGATCGGGCACACGTAACCATATATGTTGCTATTGATCATGTGAAATGTTTTTATCTTCAACTAGCTGATATTTTCATCATTTTTTGAGGAAAAATCCATCTTCACCATAATGCAAATGGTGGCAGTTACCTGCAGCTTTGGACGGAGCGCATGGACCCTAGTTTTGTGGAGTATTTGCCATCATAAGTTATACAGATTCAGATTGAAATTATATTAGTTGATCACTCCTGATTCAATGAACGTCTGAAGCTGAGGTTAGTGGTTGCTCTACTGATTCCAATTGTAATTCATGTATGATGATGTTTGAGTTTGTTGAATGATCGAATGCCAGATGCCGAATGGGTGTTGCTTGAAAACTACTTCCAGCCTTGGCTGGTTGATTGCATCCATTGGCTAATTAGGTGTGATTCAACAGTTTAGGATGATTCTTCTAAAGAAAAGGACCCTCTAAGCTCCAGATTATGTCCACTACTTTGCAGAATGGCTAAAATTATATGTCGTACCTAACCTATTGCGAAGCCATCAATGCTGTCCCTCAACTAATGGACATGTTCAACAGCCCCAACGTCACTTTTCTCTGGTCACGTCTTGGTACTTGATGACTTTAATCAAAACAAGAGGCGATGTCTGGGGTTCTGCAGCTTAGCATTGATCGAGCAACCACCACCAACCGATTAGACTGGATCGTGATGATGCAGGTCTTTGCTGGATTAGATCGTGCGAAGGCGTAGCATGAGGCATCGCTTTCCAACAGCTCGGATTGCTTTGATGTGGTCCGAAATTGGAGCTATTAGTAGCTTCATCGAATCGTTCATGGCGATTATTTCCATATCCAAGTTAATAGTTTAATTGAAGCTGAACCAATAATGTCGATGCTGGAGGAAGGTTATGGACTGCCATCTCGTTTCACCTGTCACCGAAGGGACAGCCTTCTTCTTCAAAGACTTTATTAGGTGTCCAACTTTCTAACCTCAATGACCCTGGGTTCTTGTCATTATTCCCACCTATTCCATGGCATCTTATAAAATGGCATATATCCGCGAAAGTTGGTGGATTAAATATTCAGCAACCGAGCTCATCTGTAATCCACTGAGCCCTGGTATGCCACTGGGCAATCAACAAGTGATCATGTAACCACGGAACTGCCAATTGTTTTGTAACGATCTTCCTATTTGCATAAGACTCTTCTTCTATGACTTGAAGTTATTAATAAATTCCTTCATGACCATTGTTGCTCGGGTCTTACAAGGTGTACCTGTTGATATGGCGTTGTAATTAGGATCTAGGGTATGTAATTTGTCGGAGAGGAACGCAATGTCCGATATTAGATGTTTTGCATCTTAGACTTATATTCTTGAAGGTTGGTCTTGTTTCTTTCTTTCTTTCATTCTTTTCTTTTGGTAAAAAGGAAGAGCCGATCTAGATTATAAGAAAATAAGCCAGTGCGACATGGTTGCAATCACAAGTGGAAAAGCCAACAGGAAATCTGACCGACACTTCCCCCAGCAAACCACAACCCAAAATGGAGTAAAACCCATAGATTTAGAAGAAAAATGCCGACCAGTACATGTAATGACTTGATATATATTCCCCACAGCCAGTCCAATGAAGGTAGCATCCAGCAGCAGTAGCATATAGAGTTGGAGATTGAGCCAAAAGGTGTAGAGCTTTAGAATGACAGGATTTCATCTCCATCAGTTGGATTTCAAGATTCCAAGGCAGGTCTCAAAGTTGTCTTGGCAATGCACAACATCGATCGATGTCCATTGTGTGATTAAAATGCGAGCCAGCTGTAAAATTGACATGTTTACAGATCATATTTTAATGCAGGAGTCCATCGTATGTAGACAAATAAAGTTGCATGCGAAAAGAGCAGAGTTTCTGATCTTTCCCACAACAATTCCTTGATACTTTCTAACATTTCGAAAACTATGTAAAAATCATCAACCATTGTATGAAAGTATTAATATAGACAATGTTTCTTTTCTTCAATAGCTCTTCTTTCACAACATATATATATATATATATATATAAAAGAAAAATCATTGTGGATATGTGATTGTTGTAGCAATAACATAGTATTTTAACATTTTCTTAAGTTATCATGATATTGTGAATTTATGATGGAAAGAGCATGCATATTTCTTCACTCGTATACACTGTTATGGTAGGCATTTTGTATAATTTCGATCCACGATTTCTTAAATAACTTGAGAAAAATTAAAATTTTAAGATTCCACAACGGTTCAATTTGTCGACAAAAACCTCCAGAACAAGATCACCATTCTGATGAAAAGGTTGATATTAATATATGCTTATCTGGTTCCGAGAATTTGACTTAGGTTTCATATCTAAATCAAATCTTTGAATCCAAATCCCAGATTCAAGTTGGTGTCACAAGCTATAGGTCAAGATGATCATGACCTCGTCTTCGCTTTAAAGTCTCCACCAAATCTTGGCCGTTGTGGCCACGATCACCATCATGATTATGACTCAGTTCTCAATCAAACAGCTGGGATCATCACACAACGCGGAATGGAGACCAGCATCCAATCAACCTAACCTTCCAAGAAAGCAAGGAGAAGACCCAAAACCCTGATCCTTTTCCCACCACATAATGTAACTTGGGATGTTACTGCAAACATACATTCAAAGAAGAGACAATATAATAACCAAGTTCATGATGGCATCATGGTTGAAGCATTGGTTATATCCATTCTTTAGTCTCCTCTCATCATTTTCTCATGGCCTTCCTTCTCCCGACTCCAAGATTGGTCGTTGTCTCCCGCCACAAGATTCCATCTCCCTCCAAATTTAAAATTTTGAGTGGTCCCTTCCGCTCCTCCACTCCCACAAGCCACCCAAACGGTCACCATCCGTTCGAACTTTTTAAAATCTCTGCTGACATAACCCTCCAGCGCTGCCATTTCATCTTCCTCTTGAACTCTTCCACTAGTTTATTCTAGTCGATCGGATTGGTAGAGGTAGAAACTTTGTCCAAATTTATTGACCACATAACCAAAGTTTGAAACCAAAACCCTTCACTTACCCAATCAAATGGCTTACTTGGTCTTCCATGAGTCATTCCTTCATCAGCTAAATAAGCTACTCAGAGCCTAAGGAATGCCATTTATCATATCATCGGGGAATCAAGCATATACTTCTTGGTGTCAGCTACCAAATTACCTTTTTTTCCTTTTTTTTGGCATGGAAACGTGGAGGAAGTGAGAAACTCCCCCCAATTAATAAAAGTATTAAAATAAATTACCGTGATGTTTTAGTAAGCTACCAAACCAAATTACCATTCAGAAGATTAAAAATCGCAGATATTTTATTGCCGAACTATGGTTATGTTGATTGATTATTTATGTGCTCCATGGCCTTTTAGGGTCTATTGTCACCGTCGGTGTAGCTGTTTTTCCTTTGGCTCTCTCATAAAATATCTTTACGCTCACTACCTACAGCACCCCAATTTTGATCAGCATCCGAACAAGAGAGCTTTTTGGTGGGTTTGGGTTGGTCTTTTCATTCTTCCCCCTGTTGCCTTGCCTGTTGGTATTGTTGAGCAAATTAATTACTTGGTCATTCCGGTGTGCGAGTGACAAAGAAATCAGGAGATACTGTTGAAGAACAGATTGTTCTCCACATGGAACCTCAGGTATGTTCTTACAAGCTTCAAGCAACAAAAATTCTTTCCTTGGATCCATATGTGTGCATAGAATCACACGCATGCTTCACATGTAGTCTCTGGTTGGAGGGGAAAATGAAGAAGCCACGTTCAGTTCAATACCCAGATCACCACTTCCCAACCAAAGACCAAATAGCATGATCGTCAAGGTAAGGTCCTCTCCTCTCTCTCTTGCTCCCTTCCTCCTAAAGCCATTTGAGATCTGACTCATGTTGCAATCTGGCAAAAACGACAACAGAAGGTATGTCGTCGCGAATTCATCCCTCCCCACATAGTCGCCGAGGCCATATCAACTCTCCATGGTCTTGATCTGAGATGGTCAGGACCAATCACTCCAAGCGAGATGGAATATGTGAGCCAGTACGTCCATGCCAAGTATCCACAATACTCGCATGGCCTCATCGAGGAAGGCGATAAGACCGACCTCTACTCAAGGTATTATAGCACTGCATCGCCCGACGACAAGCGCAGGTCTCCAAGGGGAGGACTAAGAGATGCATCTTATTCCCCTTCAACAGGAAGCCACCTCCCTGAACTTGACAGTACCCAATTGGAGCCTTCAAGGCTTCTGTACATTCTCACCAAGAAGTCCTCCTTCCCTGGCAGCTTCATATCGATCCCGGAGATCCAAGCCTGCAACCGTGTCCTTAAACATTGCGGCCTGACTGATGAGGAATACCTCGTGCTCTTCACTCCAAATTATAAGGATGCCATGATGCTGGTTGGAGAGAGCTATCCTTTCTTCAGGTACAATTACTACATGACCATCATCGACGACGAGGTGGACTACATAAGGGAGTTTGCAACATACAAGGAATCAAAGGTGATCTCAGCACCCGAGACTTGGTTGGATCTCAGGATCAAGGGATCACAACTGAGCCAGTACTTCAGGAGGAAGTGCAAGCATAGCCCCAAGGGGCTCTTCTCCTACCCTGCTGAGGTGAGAGGGACCAGGTACTCCATGCACTGGGTCTCGGAGGCGCACCGGAATTCATGGCATGTGCTTCTTGATGCTACTGCACTTGTTGTTGGGGAGGATCAGTTGAGCCTTGCTCTCCATAGGCCGGATTTTGTGCTCTGTACTCTTGATGACAAGCATGCTCACCCTTCCAAGATCACTTGTCTGTTGGTGAGAAGGAAGTCCTTTGATGCTTCAGCCTCAGCTTCAAACTAATTTTCCTGTTTAAGGGTTGTTTTGGCTGCACTTTGTGTACTTTTTATGTGCTTTAATTGGAGATGGTGGTGCTGAAACCAATCTGAAATTTGGATAATATCAAGATGCTAACAATATGGAGATGGAAAATAAAAAGGGAATGAATAACTCATATGGACTTGTAGGGCACTTATGTACATTCATTTATGTATGCCAGTGTGCTAGAAACTTTTTATTATCAAATGCATGTATTTTGCCACAAAAACTTGAATTCAAATAGAGGGTATAGCAGGCTATAGTTCTATGGAAGTACAAGTTCTATTGCAGGTCAACTTTAGGACAATTCATCAATTATATCTTCACTATTGTAGTATATTCAAGCAAAACTTTTATGAGTATGGTTGATCCTCTGCATAACTACTAAATTAAACAAGAAGCGATGTTTTTAAATTTTATTGGGCTAAGGCAATACTAGAATTTTCATCATTAGGGAGTATTGGATTTCTTTTTCACTGGTGGTATGAGAGCTTTGGCTTCAGGAGTGAGGTGGAGAAAAAAAGAGAAGAAGATGATGAGCAAGAGAATAAAAGAAAGAGAGAGGGGATAAGAAGAGAGAGAGAAAAAAATTATTTCTTATTATAGTTTTGTCTCAGCATCCCAATGGTCTGTCAGTGATGTTTCTTGTATGGGACATTTTCTGATAAGATATTTTCTTGTATTTTCTAACGATTGTTTTCTCTTGTTGAATCCTTGTAAAGGACTTATTCTGTGAATGGTACAGTGGATCTCTTACTTGATGAAAATAGCCCGGATTTTTAATTAGGAAATCTTGGTGTGCTATGCTAGTTTTATTCTCTACTATTTTTCTATTATTTTATTCAGTTGCTCTTGGATTTGTAACAACTAATTCGCATCAGAGCCTGGGTTTAGTGATGGCAAAAGAGTGGACCAAATTTGAAATTCCATGATTTAATAGCACCAATTTCGTGCTTTGGAATCTAAAGATACAGGCTATGTTGATGAAGGCTTTAGCTCGATTCCCCATTCATGGGATGGTCTGGTCTGAACTTAAATGATGCAATCTTTTAATATGGACTTAGTAGTGTTGATATTGCTCATGATGAGGCTTGAAGGTAGATTAGTTAGGTGGGTTATTTTATTAGCATGTTAATAGTGAAAGAAAGATCATTATATAAGAGAGGTGGTGTATGGCCCAGATCTAAGTCTAGAGATAAGAGCAAGTTGCAATGCTGTCACTATAAGTATGACTAATCACAGCATATTAATGAAAGTGATTTCTAGGAAGCTATAAACTCTTCGAAGCTATGGACACTTACAATGATACATGGATTTTGGATTTTAATAGTTCTTACAATGTTTGCTTCGAGAGAGATTAGTTTGATTCCTTTGAGGAAATGGAAGGTACTACTCCATTGGTCAATGGTTTAGCTTGTAAGACTCATGATGTAGGGATAATGAAGATTTAGATGTTTGATGGAGCAATGCATATATATATGAGTAGGGTGCATGATGCCAGAAGACAAATAGGAATTTGACTTCATTCGATGCACTAGACTCCAAAAGATATAGGTGTTCAACACAAGTTAGAATTCTGAAGGTGACATAGAGCATAATGGTATTGATAAAGGGCGAGAAGTGCGATAATATATACCGATTGATTGGATACATGGTTATAGGAAGGGTCTAATAGTGTATATAACAAAGTTGAGATGTGATGCCTTGGATGATACAGTTCCACATTGAACATTAAGGGCCATCTTCAACATGGTGATAGGTGCAGGTATCTTTATCTTGAGAATTTTATAGAAGAGTAGATTTATGGGTGACAGGATGATATGATTATAGAAGAGTATAATTGATATGAAATAGGAATTGAGCTAATTGTTATCCTGGGGGAGAGGGTGTTGTTTGCAAGATGGTAGATGGAGGTTGTAATAACCCGGTCCAATTGAACCACCCCACGATGAGCTAGCCCACATGAAAAAAAAAAAAGACTAAGGCAAAGACCCCCAATAGGAGTCTTCTCCTCCCTCGTGTCCAACTAAAATCGGACTCCTCAGGGCTTGCAAAAACCCTTGGGAGTCCTTTATTAATCTCCCTCTTCCCCTCCTAAACAAGCTATGGTGAAACCGGCCAATCTTCCTCCCTTTTCCTTCTTCTTGATTTCTTTTATTGAAGTTGCAGCTTACCATCATCGTATCTACCTAAAATTTTCATCAGAGAAGTCACCGAAGCCCGATGTAAGGCCCGACCCTTCTTCCTCTCTTTCTTTCCCTTCTTTTCATGTAATTGTGCATGGCCGTCAACTATTGGACTCGTCAGAAAAGCCATCAAAGCAAAAGATCTTGTTTTTTCTATTTTAGTCGAGCCTTCTTTCCCTTTTTTCAGCCACCAGCACTACTGCCCATGGTGCCACACCCATGGATCATGACCCCCAACCTCTCTACTATCCATTTTCGAGGTCATGATTGTCGGTAATTGGCCAATGACCAGAAAAGCAAAAGAAAAGGAGGGGGTCCCCTATTTTCCCAATGTTTTTTCTTATTGTTTTTATTGGCCAGCCACTTGCGGTCGACTATACTTTGCTCCGCCATTGCTGGTTGCTCATGTTGCCACCATGTTGCCGATCTTCCGGTCATAAGCAATCAGCCCTTGCCTCCCTTAATCAGCCAAGAAAAGTAGAAAGGAAGAGAAAAAGAAAAAAAAAGCATGAAGAAGAAGAAGAGAGAGAAAAGTTCTCTCTCTTTCTCTCTTGTATCCCTCTAAGATTTTTTTCTCTTTCTCTCATGTCTCTCTCCCCTTCTCTCTAGAGTTTCTCTCTCCTACTTTCTCTCTCTAGATGATGATAGGATCCTAGATGCTATTTTCTCTCTATATTTCTCACTTTATGTGATCTGTGAACTCCAGTACGAACTTGAGATGGAAATAAGATGGTCCAAAATCGCTTCAATATCTACACTGTTTGTTGGATCTCAGCCTGATCCTTGCCAGATATTCATAGATTCTGATTATTGTTAACCCCTATTGAGTCACCCTGCTATGACCCTTAATGATTTCAATTATGATTTTTCTTTTGAGGGATATGAAGATTCTCTCTCCACTTTCTCTCTCCTTATCTACTTTCTCTTTCTAAGATCTAGGAACTCTAGTATCGAGCCATATTTTTCTCTTTTAAGGACTCATGCTAACTCTGACAAGATGACTTGAAGCCGCTTTGATATCCATGCTATATGTCAATCCCATTTGGCTATATCGAATATCTTTGAAATCCACTATTGATGAAAATCCTATTGATCGATCGTAGCCTTGATCCAATTGTGTTTTATAATTTGTTGATCGAGTTACTTAGATCGGACCCCAAACTAAGAGGCTCTGAATTCCTCGGTGCCCAAGCAATCTCCTAGACCAACCATCCGATCAATAATCCTCTTTTCTTATGAATCAATCTTATTGAATTCATCGAATAGAAATTGAACATATTTTTGATATTTTAAATAGGATTACCTGATTCATCTAATGAAGTCTAAGATCTAAGATTAATAAGATAAGTGAATCTTACACTTCTTATTTATTTTTAAATTATCATATTTTTTTATAAATAAATTATTATTGATGAAATCATGCTTTTCATGAAATAAGGATCAGCATATGAGATATGAAAAAGTATATTTTATTATGACTATTAATTTTATGAATATATTTTATGTAAATGATATATTTATAAAGCATGAATTTTATTATTTTTTTTATCTTTGTATATGTATACTTTCAAAAAAAAATATAAAAATTTTAAATACTCTTAGATAGCTATGAATGAATTCCTAAAATTGAAAAGATCAACGCTCGAGCTAGCATCCACAAGAAATATGGCCCTATCAAGGGGTACAAAGTTGGTATACGAAATAAGAATTATGTTGATTAAGAAGTATGGCCTATAAAATGATCATAGCATAAATATCTATGAGTTTGAAATATGATATGAATACTTGATAAAAATAATTTATGAATTATATTTATAAAATTTTATGACTTATGCATGCATGATTATCTTTATAACTTATTTTATATTATGCTATAAGAAATACTTTATTTTTATAATATCTATTATTTTTTAAATATTATATTATTATAAAAAAATTTATGTTTGATCTGATAAGAAAGCATAGATTTTATTTATTGAGCTAGTATAGCTCATATCATTTTATTTTTTATTTTTTTATAGAGGAATAAGCTAAGAACCAATGAAGGATTCAAGCTTGGGGATTTCCATAGCAAGCTTGAAATTTTATAACTTGATTTAATTTACTCGATGATCATGGACTAATAGTTGATTAATTATGTATTTTGAGATATGGGATTGGTATTTGATTTTGGATTTAGATACTTTGAACCAATTTTGATTTAATTACTTGATGAATGATAGAATTGAATCTTTATAATATCTTATTTATGGTGAATTTTAGTTGACTATAATTGATTGGCTTTATATTATTTATGGTTGATTTTAGCTACAATGTACCCCTCGATAGCATGGCCGTATTATGTTCTAGGTTTGAGACATGATATGTTATGGTATCGAATCAATAGATTTGATCATAAGAAGAACTTGAGCTTAGGATTATAATTCATAGGGAAGGATAGACAAAGAGTATAGAAGAATGGATATGTATTCACTACTACAAAAATGGTCTATGGCAATGTATACTATGATAGCAATTTTTGAAATCGCTGTTATAGTTCCTACGGCAGCGATTTTCGTTAATCGTTATTATAGGTCAGACTTATGGTAGTGGTTACAATAAATCACTGCTATAGGTCGATCTATGGCAGTGGTTAACGAAAATCGCTGCCGTAGGTCGGACCTATAATAGCGGTTACAAAAAATCACTGTCATAGATCGACCTATAGCAGCAGTTCATTATAATCATTGCTATAGGTCGAACCTATAGCAGCAGTTAGTAAAATCACTGCTATAAAAATCACTGCTATAAGCTTATTTATGGCAGCGATTAATTAACTGCTGCCATATATTTTTTTCTTTAAATATTTTATAATTTTAAAATTTAATATCCATCTTTACTATTCATTATCTAAATAATTATCATTAGAGTGTCATCGCAAAAGATCACCTCGATCCAATGGCCCTAGCTTCATCGATCAAAAAAATTTGATTTCGACGACCACGAATGACGATGCGATGATCTGATAGATGGAGACCTTCGATGGATCCAAAAGTCTACAACAATGATTTCAGTGATGTTTGTAGCATACTATCAAAGTTTCACTTCAATCGAATATCGTTATCTTGATCAATTTAGTATAAATTAGTTTCGACCATTAAATGATAAACGAGTGATCAAAGAACCAAATGGTGTCCGATTATGAGATAATTTTTTTTATAAATGATCTTGGCTACTACTTTAATTATTTTTTATGATAGTGATTATAAAATTCAACTCGTAAGATGAAGAATAATTTAAAACTATACGTCATCTGATAATTCATTCTGAAACTTCACTGGTTGTATGCTCGTGCTTTTATAATTCTGCTTAACATGAACAGTTTATACGAAAATAATTTAAATTTTACTATCATTACCATATAAAATATTTAAAATTATAATAAAGATTATTTAACTAAAAATTATTTCATAATCGGATGCCGTTTAATCCTTTGATCACTTGTTTCTAATTTAATGATCGAAATCATTATGTATTAAATTGACTATGATAACGATATTCGATTGAAGTGAAACTTTGATAGTATGCTACAAACATCATCAAGATCATCATTACAGATTTTTGGATCCATCGGAGATCTTCATCTATCAGATCATCGCATCGTCGTTCGTGATCGTCGAAATCAAATTTTCTAATCGATGAAGCTAGGGTCATTGGATCGAGGCAATTTTTTACGATGATACTTTAATGATAATTATTTAAATAATAAATGATGAAGATAGATATTAAATTTTAAAATTATATAATATTTAGAGAAAAAAATAAAAGAAAAATTATTTTTAACCTACGGCAGTAGTTTTCAAAAATCGCTGCTATAGATAATCGCTGCCGTAGATTTATGATAGCAGTTCGATAATTGCTGCCATAGGTTAGGTTAAAAATTCTTGAATTTTTTCTGTTGCCCTCCCGTGCATGCTCGATCTCTCTCTCTCTGTCTCTCCCCCTCCTATCCATCGTCGGTGAGTCTTCTTCCCCCTCGATCGGCGCCGCCCCTCCTCCTTCCCTCCCCCTCCCCCTCCGCCCCCCCCATCCTTGGCCGCCCCTCTCCGCCACCCCCACCCGGCCCCCCATCCTCCCCTTCTTCCCCCATCCCCAGTCGCTCCTCCCTGCCACCCGTCACCCCCATCCGACCCCCCTACCCTCCCCCCGACCGTCCTTTTCGCCACCCTGCCACCCCCTAGCCGATCCTCCGACCCCCAGTCGGCCTCCCACCCCCACTGGCCCTCCCACCCTCCCGCGGCCGCCCCTCCTTCCCCTTTATCCCTAGTCGCTCCTCCCTGCCCACCCTACCCGGCCCCCCACCCTCCCCTCGATCGCCCCTCCTTCCCCCCATCCCCGACTGCCGCTCCCACCACTCTGCCACCCCCCAGCCTCCCCATCTTTGGCCACCCTCGCCGCCACCCCCCCTCCTCCTGGCCGCCCTCCTTCCCCCATCCTCGACCACCCCTCCCCGCCACCCCGCCACACCCCACCCCCCAGCCCCAATCCCCAGCTGCCCCTCCCAGCCACCCCCCACCCCGCCCCCCCACCCCAATACTCTTTCTCTCTCGATTGTCGACCCTCCTGTCACTATGCTTCCGAGCCTCCTCATCACTGTGCCCCCCTCACCCGTCATCTTCGGTCGCCCCTGCTCTCTCACTTTCTTTTCTCTTTCTCTCTCTTCTCTATCTCACTATCTTGCTTTTGTTTCATAGATTATCTCTAATGCCGTTGTCCTCCTCTAGCATCGTCGCTGACGATCCTCGGAGCTTTCGGTGCGATCCACTCTCTATAGCCATAGGTATATATATTTTTTAATTTTATAATATTATTTATTAATCATATATATTTATAATAATTTATAGAATATTTATAATAAATATTATAAATATTATAATTATCTGCATACCATAGTTTTTGGGACGTGCCATGGCGGTAGCCTTGGGCTGTGCCGTGTCGGCGGCTGTAGACTAGATTTATCAATGGATTGAGTTCGGATCAGAACCTAGATATTCATATCCAGATTTAATTTTAATTACTGATACCGGATTCAGATCTGAATACCTAATGGGTCTGTACTTGAAATACCAGATCCGAACCCTAATGGATCTCAGAAGAGCTCTCGAGAAAAGAGCGATCATATAGCTAACTTGTAGGATTCTGTACCTTATATAGTAGACGATAAATTCTAACACTTTATATATTCTTATTTATGTTATTTTATCCTTTGCTAACTAATATAATATTCTTTATTTTTGATGTTTTGTACTCAGATTCAGACGATAGGAGGTCACCAGTGACCCCACAGTCACATGCAGGAGCGACCAACTTTCAAACATAGAGGCATGGTAAAGGATCCATCTGGCTCATAGCACCTTCAACTCGACCGAAGGATAGAGAGCTCAACTATATTTAAAGCCGCTCGTAAGTACTATATCTTTACTGAATATGTTTTAAATTTAGCCATTGTAGAGTCTAACATTTATTATTTAAAATTAATTTTGCAGCATATTTGAGAGTTCCATGCCTCATGTGATTACCGGGATCATCCGATAATTGATGCTAGGGTCGGTGAATGAGTTCTCCAGTTGATTGTTAGGGGCTCGTAATGCAACCCAGGAGATGTTCCAGATAAGTCGAAGATGCTTAATTTAATAATTTATGGTAATTTGTATTCTATTTATTAATATATGTTCCAGAAGTAGAGAATCGAAGGGAGTTCGACCCCCGTAGGAATTCGACTGAAAGAAAGAATCGAAAGGAGTTTGGCTCTCATTGGAGTCTGATTGAAGGAGAGATCCAAAAGAAGTTTGGCTCCCGTAGGAGTCTGATTGAAGGAGAAAACTAGAGGGAGCTCGACTCCCATAGGAGTTTGATTGAAGGAGAAAATCGGAGGGAGTTTGGCTTCTGTAGGAGTTTGGAAGGAGTTTGACTCTCGTAGAAGTCCGATTGAAGGAGAAATTTGGAGGAAGTTTGGCTTCCGTAGGAGTCTGATTGAAGGAGAGATTCAAAAGGAGTTCAGCTCCCATAGGAGTCCGACTAAAAGAGAAAATCGAAGGAAGTTTGGCTCCTATAGGAGTTTGATTGAAGGAGAGATCCAGAGGGAGTTCGACTTCCGTAGAAGTTTGAAAGGAGTTTGACTTCCGTAGGAGTTCGATTGAAGGATAGATCCAGAAAGAGTTCAACTCCCGTAGGAGTTTGACTGAAGGAGAGATCCGGAGGAAGTTCGGCTCTCATAGGAGTTTGAAAGGAGTTCGGCTCCCGTAGGAGTCCGATTGAAGGAGAGATCTGGAGGAAGTTTGACTCCCATAGGAGTTCGACTAAAGGAGGACTCTAGAAGAAGTTTGGCTTCTGTAGGAGTCCTATTGAAGGAGAAGTTCGAAGGGAGTTCAGTAGAAATTTGATCATTGGGGGAGTTCGACAGGGGCTCAACCGCTGAGGAGTTCGATCGGCTGAAGAAGTTCAGCTAAGGTTTGGCCGTTGAAGCTCCATGATTTTTGGTTGCATTAGGCTAAGCATCAGACTGAATTTCGATGGAAGTAGGGTTTATCCCCAATAATAGTTCTCCCACTTTCGAGTTTTAAATTCAAAGAAAGGAAGAAAAAAGATGACTACTGAAATTCTTTTTCAGACTCTGCACCCATTGGAGTTGAAGCTCGGAGAAGATCTTTTCTCCAGCCGAGTTTGAAGCAGATCTTATCTCCTGTTGGTGTAGACTTGGAAGCTCGGAAGAGATCTTATCTCTAGCCGAGGTTGAAGGAGATCTTATCTCTTATTGGCGTAGACTTAGATGCTCGGGAGAGATCTTATCTCTAGCCAAGGTTGGCATAAACTTGGATGTTCGAGAGAGATCTTATCTCTAGTCGAGGTTGAAGGAGATATTATCTCCTGTTGGTGTAGACTTGGATGCTTAAAAAGGATCTTATCTCTAACCGAGATTGAAGGAGATCTTATCTCCTATTGGTATAAACTTGGACGTTCGGAAGAGATGTTGGCATGGACTTTGAAGCTTGGGAGAGATCTTATCTCTAGTCGAGGTTGAAGAAGATCTTATCTTCTGTTAGCATAGACTTGGATGCTCGGAAGAGATCTTATCTCTAGTCGAGGTTGAAGGAGATCTTATCTCCTGCTGGCATAGACTTGGAAGCTCGGAAGAGATCTTATCTCTAATCGAGGTTGAAGGAGATCTTATCTCCTATTGGCATAGACTTGAATGCTTGGAAGAGATCTTATCTTTAGCTGAGGTTGAAGGAGATCTTATCTCCTATTAGCATAGACTTGAAAGCTCGAGAGAGATCTTATCTCTAGTCGAGATTGAAGAAGATCTTATCTCCTATTAGCGTAGACTTGGAAGCTCGGAAGAGATCTTATCCTAGCCAAGGTTGAAGGAGATCTTATCTCCTGTTGGCGTAGACTTTGAAGCTCGGGAGAGATCTTATCTCTAGCCGAGGTTGAAGAAAATCTTATCTTTTATTGACGTAGACTTGGAAGCTAGGAAGAGATCTTATCTCTAGCCGAGGTTGAAGGACTTCGATCTGCTCATGTTAGGACGAGGTTCTCCTTCTATTTCTAACACGACCACTATTGATTGCTTCTTTCCTATCATCATATAATTTTTGCACCAAAAAATAATAATATTAAAATGGAGGAATTTTATTGAAGAAAAATTACTGACAGTATTTCAGGATCGTAGGACCGTTGTTCCTCCAAGTTTCTTCAGGTGATAAATTTTGGACCGAAAGACCTTCTCTATTTCATGCTGGCCTTCTCAATTTGGAGCAAACTTCTCTTGGCTTTAAGGTTGAGAGATGATGGCTCGCCGAAGTATCGAGCCCCTTAGAGGTAGCACTGATGACGTCGGGAGGTAGCCGACTTTCTTGTTGTTCCTTCGTCATGGTAGGTTCTGACTACGGCAATATCTTTGGTCGATCTTCTCCTGCTTTAGACTGGCGTCTGAGAAATCGACCCAGTCGGCCCCTTCTGATGAGCTTCTCGATTTTATCTCAGAGCTGAATGCATTCTTCAGTATCATGGTCGTGGTCACGATGGTAGAGGCAGTATTTGCTTCGATCGTGCTTATTTGGAGAAGATCGTAATTCTTCTGATCTTGGTAGCTGATTCTTAATTTTCATTAGAACTTGAGTTTTAGGATTGTTAAGGGGGGCATAGTTGTGAAACCTTTCGGAGGAGGATTTCTTCGTGCCCTTCTGTCAGAGCTTTCTTGATGACGAGCTTGAGGAGTCCGAGCTAGCTTGCGCTCGGAGTAGTTCGTGAGTGCAGTCGAACTTCACTCGGCCCTCCATCGATGGTGGATCTATTAAACTCGTCTGCCTGCCACTCTCTTGCGACTTCTTCATCCTTCAACTTGAAGGCTTCTTCCGCATGGGCATATCCCTCGGCCTGAGCTAGCATTTCAGTAAAGTTTCTTGGGTACTTCTTCTTCAGGGAGAACAGCAAGCCATTCTTCTGAAGGCGGCCCTTGAGTATGGCCATGGCAACAGATTGGTCTAGATTTCGAACCTCCAAAGTAGCAGTGTTAAACCGAATAACATAAGCCCGGATAGATTCTCCCTCCTTCTGCTTGACATTCATCAAAAAATCCAAACCTTGGCGTAGACATCGGCTGCTGATGAAGTAAGCTGCAAACTGATGGCTCATCTGATCAAAAGAAAAGATTACCTAGTTTTAATGCCAAGTATCAGTTTCTTGTCGCTTCCTTTAAAGTAGATGAAAAAACTCGACATAATATGACGTTTGGTGCACCATGAAGTAGCATCATGGTCCGAAAGGCCTCTAGATGATCGATCGGATAAGAGGTTCCATCATAGCTTTCAAATTGAGGAAGCTTGAAGTTCGATGGAATGGGCTCTTGCATAATTCGAAAAGAGAAAGGAGGATCGGTGCAGACGTCATCATAGTGAGCTGGGGTGACATGGCGGAGTTTCTCAATCCATCAATCCATCTTCCATAGTTTGTGATTGAGGGTGTCTTCTCAATCGTAGATCTTGGAGGACTTTCAGCTACAGATGGGGAAGGTCTCCTCCAAAAGAGAACCATGATTCGAACATGGATCCTCAGCTCTCTATTTCTTCTTTTCAAGGGCGATGGGTATGCTAGCCCAAGTACTTTTCCTTGGGATCGATTTTCGACATCCTAACCATGGGTTTCCTAATGGAGTTGCTGTCGAGGGCTGCTGCATGGCCTGCACCATCTCGGTGAGGCCCTGAATCTGCTGCATCAGAAAGTTAAACTGCTCCGAATCTACCATGACTATCGATGGAGGTGGAGGTTGAAGTGCAGGTGA
Organism: Cocos nucifera; assembly: GCA_006176705.1. Taxonomy (NCBI): domain Eukaryota; kingdom Viridiplantae; phylum Streptophyta; class Magnoliopsida; order Arecales; family Arecaceae; genus Cocos; species Cocos nucifera. The sequence continues at coordinate 2,161,146 of QRFJ01000128.1, forward strand.
TGGAGCAGGAATGGATGGATCTGACTCAGATCCAATGGTAGAAGCAGTAGATCTTCGAGTAGTTGCTTTCTTTTGAGGTATTTCTCGAGATTGAGGAATAGGATGGAGGTGAATCCTAGGGAAGAAGGTCGACAGGATCGACTGAGCACTCCTTTAAGAATAAGGGTATCTCAGAAACAGAGTTCCTTCCTCCAGCGCTAATTTTGTTGGTGCAGAATCTGGTTGTCACTGGATCGAGCTAGAGTTGAGGAAGACGAGGTCGCCACTGATGATCTGCAAAATAAAGTTCCATCCGGAGTCGGTGGTGATGGTTCCGAAAAGATCCTTCGATGATCAAGTCAGCTCTTCTGACCAACAGAAATAGAGTGCTCAAGAAAGAATTCGGTAAAATTTTGGGGAGGAGAAGAAAGCTTAGAAAAAACATATCTGGAGGGTCCCTTTTTATAGATGGAGCTTGTAGCGGATTGATTGTGATAGCTGCAGCCATCTGATAGCGGACTACTCGAGGCCTGATGAAGTCTGTCATTGAGAAGGGTGCCGTCTGTAACGGCACCTGTAGCAAACTGATGGTGATAGCCATCGCTGTTCAGTAGCAAATCGCTTCGCCTGCAGCGGACTGATAGTGACAGCCATAGCCATCTGGTAGCCAACCGCTCGGGACCGTATGGAGGGGTGAAGAGCTTTGACGTATATCAATTCTAGAGAAGTTCGGACTCCTAAAGAGAATACAGCTAGAGAAAATTATCCAAAAGGAGCGCTAGCTGAAGGAGGAGTCCAGAAGGAGTTCGACTCCTGTAGAAATTCGACTGAAGAAGGGATCCGCAAGGAGTTTGGCTTCCATAGGAGTTCGACTGAAGGAGGTATCCAGAAGGAGTTTGGCTTCCATAGGAGTCTGACTGAAGGAGAGATTTGAAAGGAGTTCGACTCTCATAGGAATCTGACTGAAGGAGAGAACCGAAGAAAGTTTGGCTTCCATAGGAGTCTGACTGAAGAAAAAATCCGAAAAGAGTTTGACTTTCGTAGGAGTCCGACTGAAGGAGAAGTTTGAAAGAAGTTTTGGCTCCTATAATAGTCCGACTGAAGGAGGGATCTGAAAGAAGTTTGGCTTCCGTAGGAGTCCGACTGAAGGAGAGATCCAGAAGGAGTTCGGCTTTTATAGGAGTTCGACTGAAGGAGAGAATCGGAGAAAGTTTGGCTCCCATAGGAGTCCGATTAAAGAAGAGATCCAGAAGAAGTTTGGCTTCCATAGGAGTCCGACTGAAGGAGAAGTTCGGAAGGAGTTCGGCTTCTGTAGAAGTCCGATTGAAGGAGGGATCCAGAAGGAGTTCGGTTCCCATAGAAGTTCGATTGAAAGAGAGAATCAGAGGGAGTTCGGCCCCCATAGGAGTCCAATTGAAGGAGAAAATCGAAAGAAGTTTGGCTCTCATAGATGTTCGACTGAAGGAGAGACCCAGAAGGAGTTTCGCTTCCACAGGAGTCCGACTGAAGGAGAAAATTGGAGAAAGTTTGGCTCCCATAGGAGTTCGATTGAAGGAGAAAATCGAAGGAAGTTCGACTTCCGTAGGAGTCCAGAAGGAATTCGGCTCTCGTAGGAGTCCGAAAGAAGAAAATTGGAGAAAATTTGGCTTCCGTAGGAGTTCGAGTGAAGGAAAGATCTAGAGGGAGTTTGGCTTCCGTAGGAGTTCGATTGAAGGAAGAAATTGGAGGGAGTTCGGCTCCCATAGGAGTCTGATTGAAGGAGAGATCCGGAGAGAGTTTGGCTCCCATAGAAGTTCGAAAGGAGTTGAGCTTCCATAGGAGTTCGATTGAAGGAGAGATCCGGAGGAAGTTTGGCTCCTATATGAGTCCGACTGAAGGAGGGGTCCAGAAAGAAGTTCGGCTTCCATAGGAGTCTAACTGAAGGAGAAGTTTGGAGGAAGTTTAGTAGGAATTCGACCGTTAGGAGAGTTCGACTGGGGCTCGACCGCTGAGGAGTTCGGCCGACTGAAGGAGTTCGGCTAAGGTTTGACCGCTGAAGCTCTTCCATGATTACCGATTGCATTGAGCTAAGCATCAGACTGAACTTCGACAGGAGCGGGGTTTATCCCCAATAGTATCTTTTGGTAGTGAACAATTTAAGGACTAAATGATAAATTTTTCTTTGTCAAATCTAAATAGTCCTAAGAACTTCGTCACAGCACAGAAGTTCATTAGAAGACAACAGAATTTATGATGAAAAATGTCAAAATAATTTTTATTATTTGATAATTCATATACAAGTACAACAAGTAACACAACCATCAACAGACTAACGATTGACTTTGGAACATATTTCCAACAGAGTTCTCCCTTCGAATTATTGATCAAAAAAAGCAAGCCCTAAGACAGTGCGTAATTCCATATGTGAAAATCTAGTAGAGCAAAAAGAGAGAGGCTACTTAGAAGTTTGAAAATGATATGAAGTCAAAGTATCCTCACATATTTGATAATAAAGGTACACCATATTTTGAGGATGAAACTTTTTTTAAGGGAATAAAATGTAATAACCTGGTCCAATTGGACCACCCCATCATGAGCTAGCCCACATTAGGCCACATGAAAGAAAAGGAAAAGAAAAAAAAGAAAGCCTAAGATTAAGACTCCCAATGGGAGTCTTTTTCCTCATGTCTGACTAGAATCAGACTCCTAAGGGTTGCCAAATATCCTTGGGAGTCATTTATAAATCTTAAAGCCATGGTGAAACTCACCTTCCTCCCTCCTTCTCCTCAATTACTCCCATTGAAGTTGTAGTATATCCTCATTATGTCCGCTTAAAATTCTTGTTGGAGAAGTCATTAGAACCTGAGGTAAGCCTTGGCCCTTTTTCCTCTCCTTCTTCCCCTTCTTCCAATGTAATTATGGATGGTCGCCAGTCGTCGAACTTGCTGAAAAGCCATCAAAGCAAAAGGCCCTATTTTCTCCTATTTTGGCTGAGCCTTCTTTCTCTTTTTTCAGCCACCGACGTCACCAGCCATGGTGTTGCACCCATGGATCATGACCCCCGACCTCACTATCATCCATTCTCGAGGTCATGGCTATCGATGATTGGCCAATGATTGAAAAAGCAAAAGAAAAGGAGTGGATCCCCTATTTTCCTAAGGTTTTTTCTTTTTTTACATATTAGCCAATCACTCACTGCCAACCATTCTTTGCTCAACCACCGCTGGCTATCCAGTCATATGCAATTAGCCCTTGCTTTCCTTAATTGGCCAAGAAAAGAAGAAAGGAAGAGAAAAAGAAAGAAAAGAAAAGAAGAAAAAAAAGAAGAGAGAGAAAAGTTCTCACTCTTTCTCTTTTGCGTCCCTATGGTTCTCTCTCTTATGTCTCTTCCTTTCTCTCTAGAGTTTTTCTCACCTACTTTCTCTCTCTAGATGATGATAGGATCTTAGATGCTATTTTTTCTTTCTCTTCCTCTCTTTATATGATCCATGAATCCCAATACGAACCTGAGATGAAATTAAGATGATCTAAAATTGCTTTAATATCTGCACTGTATGTCGGATCCTAGCTCAGCTCTTGTCAGATATTCATAAAATCTGATCACTATTAACCTCTATTGAGTCATCCTGTTATGACCCTTAATGATCTCAATTATGATTTTCTCTTTTGAGGAATATGAAGATTCACTCTCTACTTTCTCTCTCTATTTTCTTTCTCCTCACATACTATCTCTCTCTAAGAAGATCCAGGGACTCCAATATTGAGTCATGTTTTTCTTTTTTAGGAATCCATTTCGACTCCGACCGGATGACTTAAAGCCACTTTGATATCTATAGTTTACATCAACCCTATCTGGCCAGATTGAGTATCTTTGAAATCTATTATTGATGAATCATGTTGATCAATTTTGGTCTTAATCTGATTATGCTTTATGATTTCTTGATCAAGTCGCTTAAATCTGACCTCTAGCTTGAAGGCTTTGAATTCCTCGATGCCCAAGCAATCTTTTGGACCAACCATCCGATCAACTATCCTCTTTTCTTATGATTTAATCTTATTGAATTCATCGAATAGAAATTAATTATATTTTTAGTATTTTAAATAAAATTATCTGATTTATCTAACAAAATTTAAAGATCTTGAATGAATAAGGTAAGTGGATCTTATGCTTCTTATTTATTTTCAAATTATCATGTTTTTCATGCAAATGAATTATTATTGATGAAATCATATTTTTTATAAAATAAAGATCAGTATATAAGATATGAAAATGTATGTTTTATTATAACCATTATTTTCATGAATATGTTTTATGAAAATGACATATTTATGAAGCATGAATTTTATTGTTTTCTCGTTTATGTATATGTATGCTTTAAGGAAAAAGATATAAAGATTTTATAGGCTCTCAAATAGCTATGAATAAATTTCTAAAATTAGAAAGATCAACATCTGGAGCCAGCATCTATAAGAAATGTAGTCCCGCTAATAAGTATAAAGTTGGTATACGAAATAAGAATCATATCGATTAGAAAATATGGCTCCATTATAGGTATAAAGTAACAATAGCATGAATATCTATGAGTAATATTTTGAAACATGACTTGAATACCTGACAAGAATGATTTATGAATTATGATTATGAATTTTATGACTTATGTATGCATGCATGATTGCTTTTATGGTTTATTTTATATTATGCTATATAAAATACTTTATTTTTATAATATCTATAATTTTTTAAATATTATATTATTATGAATAAATTATACTTGATTTGGTAAGAAAGCGAGGATTTACTTAGCTAGTGCAGCTCATGCCACATTATTATTTTTTATTTTTATAGAGAAATAAGATTAGGACCAACGAAGGATCTAGGCTTGAGGATTTGCGTAGCAAGCTAGGAATTTTGAAGCTGGATTTAATTTATTCGATAATTATGGATTTGTAGTTGACTGATTATGAATTTTGAGATATGGATTTGGTATTTAATTTTGAGTTTATATACTCGAAATCAATCTTGATTTAATTACTTGATGGATGATGAAATTGAGTCTTTATTATATCTTATTTATAGTAGATTTTAACTGATTATGATCGATTGACTTCGTATTATCATGGACTGCATACCTCGGTAGTATGGGCTTATTATGTTCTAATTTAGGATGTGATTTTAAGATCTTCTATAGAATCTTTGGTTGGCTTGGAAATAAAAGTCAAGATGGAGGATTTGGCTCCCATGCCATGTCATTATTAAAAGAGTCCAAATAGGACTTTGAAGTGAGTTGTAGGGAAATGAGATCCATCTCGCTCTTCTTTTATAACTTGGGCCCCATGTTAAGAGTTGAGGGAGGCATTGCCTTCTCTCAGAAAAGTCCATCGGCTCGATTAGAAAAACAGAGAGAGAAGAAAGAAAAACGGGACGGGGGGGAGGGAGTGGGAGTTTGGTACGAGATTTCTTGGCAAAATCTTGTCTCACATGGCTTATTTTCTTACGTTGAACCCTTGTAAAGCCCCGTACCCTGTGAGCATTAAAGTGGATCTCTTTATTCCATGGTAGATATAGACTAGATTTTTGATTAACCACATTAAATATTGATGTGTCATGCCAATTATATTCTGTATCAATTTCTTTTATTTTATTTAGCTATTCCTAGGTGCGACCGGTTGATGTCGGCGATGGTGCCTTCATGAAGAATTCTCATGCTTGTAGTATATGTTCTGAATCTGAACTAGGATTCTTGAACGTTCTTATTTTTTCACTTCTAACTACAACCAAGCCTATACAGTATATCAAGAAGATAGATTCATGGATACCCAAGGGCAGTGATGATTTTTTCCCTTCATTTCTTTTTTTGGGGGCTAGCTATTCTTTAGGGTGGATTAAAAATCTTATAGGATTTATGGATTAGGCCGGTTCAACTAGCAAAATTATAAAATTAGATATCTAAAAATAACTTTAGAGTGGGCCGTCTCATCATTCAAATAGGTCCTTAATTCCTCCTCAAAAAAGGAGGCAAAATTTGGACTTGGCCATTATTTAATCAATCAATCTCTAGCTAGAGAGAAGTTGCTGCTTCTTTTCTTCTTTCTGTCTTTGATTAATCGTTTTACTTTGGTAGCATGCCCACCTCTCTTTATTAAGAGAGAAGGTATGGAGAATGAGAGGATGGTCATCGTGGGAAGAGTAATAATATAAAGATTTTAGGAAGAGTCATAATGACATTAGGAGAGTGAGGGGCATGGAAAGACTAGCATTAGGTTAATTACGGACTGGGGATTATTTAGCAAACCAGACGTGGCTAGGGTTGGAGTTGAGGGGAAGTGAGAACCGAGTTAATTGGAAGAGTAGATTTAGTAGATCAAATCCATTAAAGGGAAAGGATATATCTTAAATTCTTAATTTTAAATTGATTATATTGAAGTTAAATAATTAAATTAGAGTAGAACTATATAACATTCTAGCATTTGTAGGGTATGAAAACTTCTAAAATTCCGAAATACTCCAATGTCCTAGAGGATCTCATAAATCTACGTCTTGATGGCATCAAGACTATTGATCAAAAGAGAACATTTTATCTCATATTTAAGCTGAGTTTCTCCCTGATCATGGTATTTTATACAATGATCCAATATGATATAATCTTTGTTCCTATCGTCTAGATCATAATTGATTCAAGTTATATCCTACAATCTAAGTTTATTTGTATGATCACCGTAGCCACGAGTAAAATTCATCACCTGCACCGCATTGAGTCGAGATATTTTTCTAAGAAAAATCAAATAATTTTTTGAGTTTTATGATGCGGCAAGGATTTATGTTTTGGTGGTGCCAAGACTCAACTGGACATGCTCTCCAAGTCTATTATAAATAATAGTTATATTAACCGACAAAATCCAAATAAATCCTAGATGTACTAAAATAAAACAAATAGATAAATTAATATCAGAAAATTTATGGTTATACAAAAGTTGTTGGAAATTAAATCAAATCTATTTAACAATTATGATTATATGTGATGTAAACGTACATCTAGTTACTTCCCCAACCTTTCAAGATATCGTAGTAGATGCATTAGACTAATAGTCTCGGGTAACGTGTTAGTTGATAACTGGTTGAACATTGGAGAATCAAACTAGAGAAATTATGTGAGACAACCATTAAGCAACCAACAACCAAATTCTAACCTAGTAGTTGCTGGTGGTGATACCTTGTGATTCGGGTGCTAGAGGTATCAAGTGTCAGTTAATATTGCCTTTTTTTAGTGTAAAACAAGATTTGCGCATGTTCATGGTGTTTCTCGAATCTAGCATCCATGTGGATGGAGGATTCGATGGGTCCAAATCAGATAAGACGTCCTTGGCCTCACCGCATCACAACAAACGGCTGGGATTCGATCCCAACCACCAATCATTCGTCCCACAGGACTCACATAAATATGACATTGTTGATGGTTCAGCAGGGGGGTTATTGATATGCTGGAACTCAAACCTTGTGAGTGGTGAGCCTCTACACTGGCAAATTCACCTTGAGACGCAGGAGCCCCAGGTCTTAACAAATGTCTATGAGCCTAATGACCATGACTCTAGACCAAAATCCTTTGAGGAATTAAAGCAAATCAGAAGTGCTGCTATTGGCCCTTGGATGCTGGTTGGATATTTTAACTTTACATGTTTCTCTTTTGAAAGGAATGGAGCGAAGAGTAGCTCCACGGCATCTAGAAAGTTCAATGCATTTCTCAATAGCATGGGCCTAGTGGAAATCAACATGATATCTAGAATGTTTATCATGCTTCAAATCCCAGACATAACATGATCATACTATCGAAAGATACGGCCTACAGTAACATGAAGTCTAATAATCATAATCAGCAAAAATCCATCATAATTAAGATATAAATAAAGATTCAATTACATTATTCATCAATTAATCAAACCAAAATTGATTCAGAGCATTTAAATCGATAATCAAAATCAAACCCATGTTTCAAAAATAATTATAAGTTCGTGATCAAACTAAGTTCAGCTACAAAATTTTCAAGCCTGCTACGTAGATCCCCAAGCCTGGATCCTTCGTCGGTCCTAACCTTAATTTTCTATAAAAGAAAAGAAAATAAAAAGGGTATGAGCTACACTAGCTCAGTAACTAAAACCTATGTTTTCTTACTGGATCAAGCATAAGTTTTTCCATTATAATGCAATATTTAAAAAATAGCAGATATTGCAAATAAAACATTTCATAAAGTATAATATATATAAAATAAGTTATAAATCAATCATGCATACATAAATCATGAAATTTCATAAACATGATTTATAAATCATTCTTGTCAGGTATTCGTATCATGTTTCAAAACATTGCTCATAGATATTTGTGCTATGATCATTTTATTCAGTGATAAGGCCAGTATTCTTAATCGATAAATTCTTGTTTCATGTGCCAACTTTATATCCATTGATAGGGCATGTGTTCTTATGGATGCTAACTCCAAGTGTCGACCTTTCCATAGGGATTCATTCATAGCTACCTGAGAGCCTTTGAAATATTGATAACTTTTTTCTTAAAATATACATATACTTAGATAGGAAAACATTTAATTCATCCTTCATAAACATATTAGTTTTATAAAATATATTTATAGAAATAATGATCATAATAAAATATGATTTTTATATCTCATATGCTGATCCATATTTTATAAAAAACATGAATTTATAACAACAGTTCATTTGCATAAAAAAATATGGTAATTTAAAATAAGTAAGGAACGTAAGATTCTACCTACCTCAATCGTCCTAAATCTTCAGGCTTCTTTGAAAGAATCAGATAATCCTATTTTAAATATTAATTTATAATTATTTTTTATTCATCAAATTTAATAAAATTAAATAATAATAAAAAAATGATTGATTGGATGATCAATCCGATAGACCATTCGGGCACTAAATCAATTCAATATCATCTTATCGGAGTCAATATGGATCCCTAAAAGAGGAAGGCATGACTTGGTACCAAAATTTTTAGAGAAAAAAACGTAAAGAGGAGAGAAAAAGTAGAAAGAAAAAGTGGAGAGAGAATGCAATCATGATTAGGATCATCAGAGATCATATCAGGATGACTCAACGTAGATTAACTATGATCAGATACTATAAATTTCTAGCAAAAGTTGGACTGAAATTCGACCTACTGCATGAATTTCAGAGCAGTCTCCGATCATCTTGATTTCATCTTAGGTTCAACCTAGGGTCCATGGTGTAGTTAAAGAGAGAGAAGGGCCCTATAGAGAGAAGGAGAGAGAAAATCATTTGATTTTGGAGAGAGAAAATCAGATTTTCTCTCTCTCTTTTCTTTTCTTCTTGTTTCTTTTCTTTTCTTTTCTTCTTTTCTATCTTGGCCAAATAGGGGAGGGAGGGGCTGATGGTGGTCGTGATGGTTAGGGGTCGGAAGACTAACAGCAGTGGCGACGATCGATGATGGCAATGGTAATGAAAAAGGTACTACCAGCAGCGTCACTAGCCGGCAAGAAATTAAAGAAAAGCAGGGGATTCATCTAAAGGATCTTTTCGACAAATCTGGCAAATGCCGGCAGCACCCAAGGCTATGGAAAGAAGGGAAAGAAGGGGAGGAAGAAGAATCGGGGCCTTATCTTAGCTCCGGTGACTTCTCTTCTTCGATTTTCGATGAGCACAAATAAGAGGGCCACAACTTCAATCGGGAGAAAAAGAGAGGAAGAAGAGGGGAGGAAACCCTCTTGCCATCGTGGATCGTTTGGGAGGGGAAGGGAGAGAAATTTATAGGATCTCCCAAGGATTTTCTTTTGTGATCACCGCCCTTGAAAGTCCGACTCCCAGTCGAATGGGAGGAAGAAGAAGAAGACTCCTAATTAATTTTTTAGGTTATTACAAAGTTCATATGGACGAACTTCAAAGCGACCCCAAGCTTTGCCAAACTCGACCATTGCTTCATCTCAGTAGACTGGCATGACCTCTATCCTCTAACCTCCTTACCCTTGGTGGCTAGTACTCCCTCTGACCATACGGTGCTCTTCGTCTCCCTATAGCAATGAGGTAAAGGGCAAAGATTCCTTCCATTTTGAAAACTTGTGGTATCATATTCCAAGTCTTGACACTTTTATGCATTACTGGCGGATGACAGCACCAACGACTGAGACCTTGCCGCAAACTTGACTGTAAGCTACAATATCTATGCTAGAAGTCGAGAGCATGGAAACAAGCTAACCCATGGAACATGGGAACAATAAAAAAGGAAATCTATATATGCCAAAACTGAAAATTTGGACTCACTAGAGGAAGCAAGACTGCTTACTACCGAGGAAAGAAAAAGAGAAGCCAACTAAAAGTCAGATTAGAGAGAATCATGGCTTGAGAAGAGATTGGAGACAAAGATCGAGAAACTAGTGGCTTAGAGAAGAAGATCGAAACACAAAGGCTTCTCATATCTAGGCTAGTGATAGGCGATGGAAGAACCAAATTGATGAAATCTAGGATGGAACGGTCATAATTAGTAACAAGGGGGGCATCAAACAAGCTTTCTATAATTACTTCACTTCACTCCTGGGATAAACGGAAGACAAGCAAGTTTAAGCCTTCTTGGAAAAATTATATCTTCAGCTGTTCATTGATCCATGTCTCCTGGAACTATCCTTCACCGAAGAAGAGATAAGGACAACAACCTTCAGCTTAGCAAAAGACAAATCATTTAGACTTGATGGATTCCCCAACTCCTCCTACCAAAAGGTATTGGAGCTTACCGAAGAAAGACATCATTAAACTCTTTGAAGGTTTCTAAAATAGCTCAATGGATATTGGCCATCTCAACTACACCTACATCACGCTGATCCCAAAAAAGGCAGATAAAATGACTATCAGAGACTATTGCCCTATCAGCTTAGAGAATAGGCTCATCAAGATTCTATCTAAAGCACTAGCAATCTACATCAGCAAAGTAATTGGAGTTTTAGTCTCCGAGATGCAATCTACCTTTATGAAAAATTAGGTGATTTTTGAGAGCTTCACTATAGCATATGGGATTGTCTCATATTGTGAGAAAGCCGAAGTCGAAGTCCTCTTGTATAAACTCAATTTTGAGAAGACTTTCAATAACTCCTGGAGTTTCCTCCTACGATTGTTAAAAAGGAGAGGCTTTAGTGAAAATTAAATGCACTGGATCATTGCACTGGTGCACACCTCTAGCTCTTCAATGCTCATCAACGAAGAACCTAAGAGAAGCTTCAAAAACCAAAAAAGTTTTAAGCAAGGTAACCCTCTTTGACCCCTGCCATCTTGGTTGCTAACTCTCTAGCTAGGATGCTCAAGACTACAACAAGTGAAAACTTTCTTTCCAAAATTAGCAATGACAACACCTTCAAAAAGCTCCTCTATCTTCAGTTAATTTGCCGATGATACATTAATCTTTAGCAATAAGATGGCAGCCAACATCAATAGCCTTAAGTTTATCCTATACACTTTTGAACTTCTATCGGGATTAAGGGTCAACTTCCACAAGACTCAACTGATTGGTCTCCATTTACCGAAGAAAAAAACATCGATGTATGTGGCAAAACTTAGGTGCGCCACCTCTGACCTTCCTTCCAAATATTTGGGCATATCACTACACAACAAGAATTCGAGAGTAGGGGTGGAACTTTATTTCGGAAAAGATTGAGAAAAAATTATCAAGTTGGAAAGGACGAGTCTTGAGTCTCACTGAAAGAATAGTACGTGCTGGTCAATGCAACTTTGAGAGCCATTTCAATCTTTTGGACGTCAGTATTTTTCTTCCCTCGGATCTTATCCATAAGATAAACAAGATCCATAGGCACTTCATCTAGTACGTAGACATCATCCAGACGGTAAGATAAATTATTTGGCTAACTAAAACATGACGTGCAGACCTAAATCTTGCAGGGGCTAGGAATCCTTCATTTGAAGACCTTCAACAAAGTATTGCTGCTAAAATGGTGGTGGCTATATTTTAATAGTGAAGTACCATGCACGAAGTCTCTCTTTCAATAGATCTATTTCCATGGCAACCACCCTTAATCCCTTCTATGTGCCAAATACAGAAAGGATCACCTCCCTGGCATAGGGTGCAGCCGGTATATGCATGGTAAAGAAGAGCTATTACTTCCTAATGGATGGGGGGATTAGACCTATTCTTCGCACAAGCTTCCGGCAGATGCCCATCCTGTAAAAGGTCCATCTCTTTGGATGGCTTTGCTTTCACAACAAGATCTCTCCATAGCTAAAAACCTAAGGAAGAGAAGGAGCAAACGCCACTACACCATGTCCTTTGTGTGGTGAGGAAAAAGAAAACGTGGAGCATCTAATGACAAAATACAGATAGTTCCATAGAATAATCTCCTGGATTTATTCAATTGGAAGGGAATCACAACAATCCCAGACAATAACCAACAATTTTGGAGCTCATGGAGACAAAACATTCTAATTGAAGAAAGACACCCATCTGGGTTTCTCGCTGCAACAACCTATTGGTGCATCTGGAAAGAGCAAAATTATCATCTCTTTAGATTTGTAGTGCTCTCAGTCTCCGAAACTATCAAAAAAACGCTCTTCCTCCTAATCTACTGGACTTCAGTGGCTAACAGGGAAGACTTTTTGAGATTTCGAAGCAATGTCTTTAAGATAATGGAGTCTATCTAACCCTCATTGTAGCTACCCTTCCCAGCCTATACCATCAACACTTTACCTCCTAAAGATATCAACTTTGAAGAGAGAGAACAAAAAAAGGGAAGAAGAAAGAAAGGGGAAGGGCTACCAGACTCAAAGACTACCATGTAGAAGCCGACACTAGACCTCATCTTGACACACTGATGCATCTTTTCTTGCCAATTTTTTTCCTCTTTTGTCACCCCATAATAGACGCAGTAAAAGGTCTTCCATTTAAGTATTAGGTCTTATATTTATCTTAAACTAAACTATACTATTAATAAATATTTTGGAGGAAGCATCTTACTTCCTCTGTGATCCGAAAGGAATAAAAGATCCATCTAGTTCATCTTTTTTCTTTTCCTTATGGGATTTGGGTTGGAGGTGTTGGATTGGTATAGACCATACACAAAAGGATTGCCTAATCCATAATTCCAATAAGAATTTTAGCCTAATCATGCTAGAGTACTCAAGCAAGCATAAAAATCACCTTATTGGCATGTAAAAGGAGGCCGAGCTTCAAAAGAATGAATATAAAAAATTACAATCTAATAGTTATGAGCAACTATAGAAGCTAGGTGAGAAGGAGCTCATTACAATAATCAATGTATCTAGCCTCACCCATCACCCAGTAGTAGTTAACTAGTTCATAGATCGGTTGCCCTCTCTAAAGATATTGTTGCCCAGAGATAGCAATCCAAGAAGGAGGATGAATTTGGTTCTTTTAAAATTTTAGCCAAATTAAACTCTAAATAAATATATGCTTCTAATTAATAGAACTTGAGTGTTTGTGGTGGATATGCAATGCAGTAGTGAAATTAAAATCAATTAGATAACACAAATATGTAAAGCAAGTAACGAGGGCAAGGAAGGCAAAAATACAATACAAATATATAAAAATTTTATAATGGTTTGGTGTAACTCCGTACCTATGTCCACTCTCCAATCTCTTCTTAGAAATTTCACTATAATCCCTAGATTATAGTGCATTTATTTTAACCCGGGATCACAAACAAATCTAGTTAGTTTTGCTAGGCTCACCAACCACAACTCTACATCGATAGTTTTTTCGGATTCACTATCAACCCAATTGATTTTAATCTAGGAGCACCAATCACAACCTTTACACCATCCAATTACCGACTTGGACCAGCCTATACCCCAAGTTTCTTCTTACAAAGAAACTTGTAAAGAAACAAAAATGCAAATATAAAAATTTAGCATAAAAATAAAAACAAAAAAAAAAATTTGAAGCTCGAAGAAGTGGCTAATATGTGCTCTTTTGAAGCTTCACTTCTCTTCAAATGATGCTGAGAGGTTGCTTGAGATGTTATGGAAGATAACTCTTGAATGCTCCCTAAAATCAAAACTTAATTCTTCTCTTTTTTCTCTCTTTTCGATGTGTAATGAAAACCTTTTAAATCTAAAATGATTTTACTTTAAAATTTATTGATCTTACTTTCCAAATGTTTCTTTAGTCTTTAATACTCTTGATGATGGCTGGATGATCAGTTCTAACCGTTGGAAGCCTTAAACTAGCCGTTGGAGTGAAGAAATAATCGTTTGAAAAGCTGCAAAGAATTAGCCATTAGACCTATCCCATGCTTGGTGTCAACACTTTTTCTGTAGGGATCGATATTTTTTACTCGGATATCGATATTTTTTCTTAGGTATCGATACTTTTTTCTTAGGTGTCAGCACTTGGATAGTATTCAAAAAATCAGCTTTCTGTTCAGTTTCTATGCAACAAAGGTCGACTCAGGGGTCGACCCTTTCACTAGGAGTCGACACATGGGTCGATCCTTTTGTGAAGCCATATAAAAGTAACGTTGCCAAGCTACCCTTTTTAAAAAGAGTTGACCTAGGGGTCGACCCTTTTTATCCAAACATATTTTTCTTCATTTTTTGACTTTCAAATATTTTCAAATTGCCTCCAAAAGTTTTAAACTCTTTTCTAATACTCTTGAGGCTTCTGAAAAATATTATCTTGATTTTCAACTTGATGAATGATAACTTTAATCTTTTCCAAGTATCTTTATCAATTCAATTTCTGAAATCTTTCAAATTAATTTTCTTCATAATGAGCTATTGAAATTTATAAAAACTTCTTTTTTTAATTACTTTGGCTTAACATCTTAAGATAATTTCTTTCAAAGATAATTTTTTCAATATGAACATCTGAAAAGACCTACATATATTCTTGAAACACATGATTAGTATTATTTATACTCAATATTCTAGAATCATTAAAATTAATCAGTAGGTCAATAATCTTTTTCTTTTTGATGATGATAAAATTTTGAGTATATACACAAAAATAAATTTAATGTATTTCAACTAACTGGCTAGTATAAAATATGAAGTGAGAATGTACACAAATATAAATGTGCACTTAATAAAAGCTCCAAATAATATTTTACATAATTCATATCAATGAGTATTAGGATTGCACTTCATGAAATTCATTGAGTTTCTTAAGTATTAATTTTTTAAGCATATACTCAATGTGCCTCTCTCCCTTTTTGACAACATTAAAAAGCTCATGGCAAAGATCAAAAATTATTATCAAAATCAATAAGATATAAGAATTGTATCAATTTAGAGATGTATCCAATTGAGAAGATTAATTTAAATTAATCCTCTCCCCTTTGAAGAAATATTTTTTTAAAAAAATTAGCTTGAAGTCAAATATTAAAGGTTCTCTTCCTTTTTGAATGAATATGATTTTTTAATCAAATTTTTAAATATATCCTTTTAAGTTTTAATAAGAATAAAATTTTAAAAAAATTTGACCATGAAATCAAGCATAATATGCACTTTAATATTCAATTTTTTTTAAAAAAAAATTTGATCAATTAAGTTTGAAAAGGTATATATCAAAAATATATCGAGCAAAGTAAAATAAATAGTATCAAAGTAAAGGATAGCCACATTTTTAAATTTATTACTTTGAATAAAAATTGATTCAATACAAATAAATCATAAGGATTGTGCATTGCACATAAAAAATTCAATATCAAATTTAAATTTTCAAATAAGTTTCAAAATTGAGTTTAGAAATTCATTTCTTGGAGTAAAAATATATTTTTAATTTAATTAAACTTCAATCAATTATCAAGAATAATCATGTAAATTAGAATATGAAACCAACATATTAATGATATAATTTTAAGTAATTTTTAATTATTGATGAATAATTTATTTATCTAAAATTATTTTAAATTAAATAAATTAAATTAAATAAATATATGAAAGCATAAATTGAAAAGATTATAAGATATTTGATTGAAAGTTTAAAATTAATACAATAAAGCTCAAAATAAAAAAAATTGATTGAGAATTTAAGATCACAAATTTATTAGTATTTTCAATCAAATCAAATTAAAAAATATCACTCTCCCTACTTTTCATACTAATAGCTGAATTAATTTATTTTTTAATTTTTTTTCTTTATTTTAAATTAAATATATTTTAAATTTAAATTATCAAATTAAAATATACATATTCATTCTTTAGCATTATCTTCTCTTTTTTTTCAAAATTTGCATATCTAAGCTTTACAATTTTTGTTACTCTCCTTTTTCTTTCAAGTTAAGAATCTTTAATTTGATACCATATTAAATTTTAATTAATACTAATCTAGTAATCAATTCATCTTAAATAAATTCTTCTTTTTGTGTCAAAATATTTTTAATCAAGTAGTCTTTTAAGAGTAAAAATTTTACTTTCTCTCCCTATCTTTTAAATTGAGCATATTTAATATGAACTTAACTGATGCCAAATTTAAAAATTTAGATTATTTAATTTTTAAATTTAAATTTTTAAATTTAAATTTATTTTTAATTAAAAGATTATATCTTCTTTAATATTTTCTATTATTTTTATAAAAAATATATTATAGGTTTTACTTTCAAATTCAGATCAAGAATTTTTTCATTTCTAAAAAATATAGATGTATACATACTTATCAATTTTAATTAAAAAAACTATGAACTTCAAAAATTTTGAATAATATAGTCTTAAAAATATTTTTTGTTGGTGCAGAATCTAGTTGTCATCGGATCCAGTTGGAGTGGAGGTGGATGAGGTCACCATCGGGGACCTGCAAAATAAAGTTTCGTCCGGAGCTGGTGGGGGGTGGCTCCGGTAGGATCCTTCGATGATCAAGTCAACTCTTCTGACCAAAAGAAATAGAGTGCTCAGCAATGAGAAGTGAACTTTGAGCTTTAGAGGGAAGAGGAGAGCTTAGAGCTTACGTATCTGGAGGGTCCTTTTTATAGGCGGAGCTCATAGCAGATTAATGATAATGGCTGCAACTGTCAGGTAGCAGGCTGCTCGAGGTCCGATAGAGTCAGTTTTGGGGGAAGGCACCATCTACAGTATCGTCTGTAATAGATTGATGGTGACAGCCATCACCATCTGATAGCGAATCGCTGTCACCTGCAGTGGACTGATGGTGATGGCCGCAGTCGTTCGATACTGAGCCACTCGATGTCGAATGGAGGATTGAAGAGCTTTGATGTGTACCCATTTCGAAGGAGTTTGAACTTTCGAAGGGAATATGGCCGGAAAGGATCGCCCGGGAGGAATACTAGTTGAAGAAGCCCGGAAGGAGTTCGACTTTCGTAGGCATCCGTCTGAAAGAGGGATCTAGAAGTCCGATCGAAGGAGGTGTCTGAGAGGTGTTCGGCTCTTGAAGAAGTCCGATCGAGGGGATGTCTGAGAGGAGTCCGGCTCCTGAAGAAGTCCGACCAAGGGGATGTCTGGGAGGCATCCGACTAGAGTTCAGCTGCTGAGGAGTTCGATTGCTGAGAAGTTCGACCGAGGCACGACCGCTGAGGAGTTCAATCGAAGGAGCTCGACCTCTAAAGAGTTTGGCCGACTAAAGGAGTTCGGTCGCTGAGAAGTTCGACCAGAGCACGACCACTGAGGAGTTCGATCGAAGGAGCTCGACCTATAAAGGATTCGGTCGGCTGAAGGAGTTCGACTAAGACTTATCCGCTGAAGCCCTTTCATGACTATCGGTTGTACTAGACTGAGCATCAGATTGGACTTTGGTAGGAGCGGGGTTTATCCCCAATAATAGTCCTCCCACTTTCGAGTTTAAAATTTGAAGAAAGAGAGTACCAAAATAAATGACTGTCGAAGTCCTTTTTTGGGCTCTACACCTATTAAAGTTGAAGCTTAGGAAGATCTCTTCTTCAGCCGAGGTTGAAGTTGATCTCATCTCCGATGGTCGAGATCGAAGGTTGAGCTCCTCGGGGGCGATATTATCTCCTACAGTCGAAGTTGGCTCGGATCCTCAGGAGAAATCTTATCTCCTGCGATCGAGGTTGGCTTGGGAGAGATCTTATCTCCTACGACCGAGATTACCTTGGGAGAGATCTTATCTCCTATAGTCGAGATTAATACGAACGCTCGAAGGAGATCTTATCTCCTATGGTCGAGATTGCCTCGGGGGAGACCTTATCTCCTGTAGCCAAGGTTCGCTTGGGGGAGATCTTATCTCCTGCGGTCGAGGTTGCCTCGGAGGAGATCCTATCTCCTGCAGTCGAGGTTAACACGGGCGCTCGGAGGAGATCTTATCTCCTGCAGTTGAGGCTGCCTCGAGGGAGATATTATCTCCTATAGTCGAGGTTAATATGGATGCCCGAAAGAGATCTTATCTCCTACGATCGAGATTGACATGGGTGCTCGGAGGAGATCTTATCTCTTACAGTCGAGGTTGGCCCGATCGCTCGGGGGAGATCTTATCTCCTATAGTCGAGGTTGGTCTGAACCCTCAGGGGAGATCTTATCTTCTATGGTCGAGGTTGGCTCGAGGGGAGATCTTATCTCCTGCAGCCGAGGTTGGCTCGAGGGAGGTCTTATCTCCTACAGTCGAGGTTAATACGGACGCTTGGAGAAGATCTTATCTCCTATGGTCGAGGTTGGCCCGATCACCCGGGGAGATCTTATCACCTATGGTCGAGGTTGCCTCGGGGGAGAGATCTTGTCTCCTACAGCCAAGGTTCGCTCGGAGGAGATCTTACCTCCTACGGTCGGGTTAATACAAATGCTCGAAAGAGATTTTATCTCCTACGATCGAGGTTGATGCGGACACTCGAGGGAGATCTTATCTCCTACAGCCGAGGTTGCTCTGGACCTTCGGGAGAGATGTCATCTTCTTGCAGCCGAGGTTGGCCCGATCGCTCGAGGAGATCTTATCTTCTATAGTCGAGGTTGGCCCGATCGCTCGGAGGAGATCTTATTTCCTACAGTCGAGGTTGGTTTGGACCTCAGGAAGATCTTATCTCCTACGACCGAGGTTGGCTCGGAGGAGATCTTATCTCCTACGGTCGAGGTTGCCTCGGAGGAGATCTTATCTCCTGCAGTCGAGGTTAATACGGGCACTCGAAAGAGATCTATCTCCTACGGCCGAGGTTGGCCCGATCATTCAGGAGAGATCTTATCTCCTACGGTCGAGGTTGTCTCAGGGGAGATCTTATCTTCTGCAGTCGAGGTTCGCTCGGAGAAGATCTTATCTCCTGCGGTCGAGGTTGCCTCGGAGGAGATCTTATCTCCTGCAGTCGAGGTTAACACAGGCACTCAGGGAAGATCTTATCTCCTACAGCCGAGGCTGCCTCAGGGGAGATCTTATCTCCTACAATCGAGGTTAATACGGATGCTCAAAGAAGATCTTATCTCCTACGGTCGAGGTTGACGTGGGTGCTCATGGAAGATCTTATCTTCTGCAATTGAGGTTAGCTCGGACCTTCGGGGGAGATGTTATCTCCTACAGCCGAGGTTGGCCCGATCGCTCGGAAGAGATCTTATCTCCTGCAGTCGAGGTTGGAGCTTGAACTCCTCGGATCCCTGCTGGCGAAGACCTCAAAGCTCGATTCTGACTCTGCTCATGTTTAGGATGGGGTTCTCCTTCTGTTTCTAATGCGGCCACTTTCGATCTTTTCTTTTCTATCGTCATGTAATTCTTGCACCAAAAAATAATAATGCTGAAATGAAGTAATTCTATTGAAGAAAGATTACTGGTAATACATCTTCAAATTTTTTGAGTTCTAAGATCGTGGAAGCATCATCCCTCTGAGCTCATTCAGGCGATAAATACCGGGCCGGATGACCTCCACCACTTCATGCAGGCCTTCCCAATTAGGGGTGAGCTTTTCCTGGCTCTGAAGCTGAGAGACATCAACTCATCAGAGCACTAAGTCCTCCACTCTGAACATCTTGCTTCTAACTCTGAAGTTGTAGTACTGAGCCACCTTCCATCTGTAGGCTGTCATCCGGATGCGGGCTTCCTTCATTTTTTCTTTCAGTAGGTCGAGGTTAACTCTGAGATCCTATGGATTGTGCTGCTCGTTGAAGCCCATAACACATGCAGATGGGAGCTTAAGTTTGATCGGAATAACTGCCTCCATGCCGAAGGCCAAGATGAATGATATTTTTCTGATCGGCATCCTTTGTGTAGTTTGATATGCCCAGAGTATGTGGTAGAGTTCGTCCACCTAGACCCCCTTTGCTCTGTCAAGCCTTATCTTGATGCCTTGCAGCAGAGTCCGGTTGGTCACCTCAATTTCTCCATTGGCCTGTGGGTGAGCCACCGATGTGAAGCGGTAGGAGATATTTAGTTCTTTGCAGAACTCGGTGAACCTCGCCTTAGTAAATTATCGTCCATTATCGGTTATAAAGGTTCAGAGTAGACTGAATCGACAGACTAGTAACTTTCAGATAAAGTCCTGCACCTTAGTCTCGATAATCTTCGCTAGTGGTTCGGCTTCGACCTACTTGGTGAAATAGTCGATCGCGATCAGGAGAAACTTTTGCTGCCTGGATGCCGTCAGGAAGGAGCCAAGTATGTCCATTCCTCATTGTGCAAATAGCCAAGATGCGCTTAGCGAAGCAAGCTTGGATGCCGATATCTTTGTACGCTGGCATTCTTCTGACAGCGGTCACACTTTTTCACATACTCCACGAAATCATGAAAAAAGGTCGGCCAATAGTATCCTTGTCGAAGTAGTTTTTACGATAGAGATCCGGCTTCTACGTGACTTCTATAGAGTCTTTCATGCACCTCCCATAATGTGAGGTCGGCCTCTGAAGGTCGGAGACATCTCAGTAGTAGGAGGAAGTATGACCTCTTATACAATCTACCTTCATATAAAACATAGCGAAAGGCCTGATTTCTGAGTTTTCGAGCTTCTTTCGGATCATGAGGAAGGACCCCCTCCTTGAGGTAGGCGATCAATGGGTCGATCTAGCTTGGCTCAAATTTCATCTGCAAAATGATCTGAGATTCCTCTGGGGTTGGGCACTTTAGAGTCTCCAAAAATACTTCTTTAGGCAGTTCGACTGAGACTGAAGTGGCCAACTTGGAGAGAAGATTGGCTCTTGCATTTTTCGTCCCCAAAATCTGTTGAATGTCGAAACTATCGAAGATCGGAGTCAAATCTCTTACTTTTTCAAGGTATCTCACCATGCTTTCCTCCCACGCTTCGTAGCTGTCGTTAACTTGGCCGACCACCAACTGAAAATCACTGTAGACTTGAAGCTAATCTACTTTTAATTCTCTTGCTATTTTTAATCCAGTGATCAGCGCTTCATATTCGATTCCATTGTTGGTCGCGGAGAACTCGAAGCGTAGTGCGTACTCGATGATGACTCATTCAGGGCTGACCAAGATCAGCTCCGCACCAGCTCCAGCGGAATTGGATGAACCATCCATGTGCATAGCTCAGGAGCCTTTGGAGAGGTCGACACTTTCCTTAGGAAGGTTCGGCTGCAATAGCAGGGTGCTGGTCTTATTCTGTTCAAGCTCGACTTCAATTGGAATGGTGCATTCTAACACAAAATCTGCCAGTATCTAAGTCTTGATCGATGGTCGAGGTCGATAGTTGATGTTGAACTCTATGAGCTTGATTGCCCATTTTGCGATTCTTTCGAAAGTGTCTGCTTGATGAAGGACTGCTTTTATTGGTTGGTCCGTAAGGACCGTTATGATGTGCTCCTGAAAATAAGGTCAGAGCCTTCTGACAGCAATTAGAAGAGAGTAAGTTAGTTTTTCTAACCTAAAGTACCTGGTCTCCGCATCCCTCAAGATCCGACTTACGTAGTAGATCGATCACTGCATCTTCGCTTCTTTCTTGATCAGGATTGCTGCTAGGGCCACCGGGAAGATAGCTAGGTATAGAAATAATTTCTCTTTGGATTCGAGCTTTACCAGTAGTGGGGATGAGTCGAGGTAGTTTTTAAGCTCCTCGAATGTCTGTTGGCACTCCACCGTCCAGAAGAAGTTCTTTGGTTGCCTAAGAACTTGGAAGAAGGGCACACATCGTTCGGTTGACCTCGAGATAAAGCGATTTAGGAATGCTACCTTTTCGATCAGACGCTGAACTTTTTTGATCGTCTTCGAAGCGGTCATCTCCTGAATGGCTCGAATTTTCTCAGGATTTGCTTCGATTCAACGTCTCAACACCATGAATCCCAAAAATTTCCCAAAGGTCATGCCAAAGGTGCACCTGATCGGATTTAGTTTCATCTTGTGCTTCCTGAATGTACCAAAGGTCTCTTTAAGATTGACGAGATGGTCTGTTGAAGCTCGACTTTTGATGAGCATATCATCCACATACACCTCCATGTTGTGGTCGATCTGCTCCTTGAAGATCTTATTGACCAAATGCTGGTACATTGCACCTACATTTTTGAGTCCAAAGGACATGATTCTGTAACAATAAAGACCATGGTCAGTAATAAAAGCGGTCTTCTCTTCATCCTCGGGTGCTATCCGTATCTGGATATAACCAGAAAAGGCATCCATGAAGGTGAGGAGCTCATAACCCGAGGTCGCATCCATCAGTTGATCAATCCTGGTAGAGGCTAGCTGTCTTTTGGGTAGGTCTTGTTCAGCTTTTTGAAGTCAACGCACATCCTCCACTTGTTGTTCATCTTTTTGACGAGGACCACGTTTGAGACCCAGGTCAGATAATTAACCTCTTGGATGAGTCCGACTTTGAGGAGCTTGTCTACTTCTTCGACGATTGCTTTTTACCTTTCTGGGACATGGTGGCGCATCTTTTCTTTTATCGATCGATGCCTCAGATCGACGATCAGTCGATGTTTCATGACCTTGGCGTCAATCCCCAGTATGTCCGTTGGGGTCCAGGCGAAGACGTCCGCATTTCTTCTGAGGAAGGCAACGAGTTGCTCCCGAACCTCACCTATCAAGTTGGAGCCGATCTGCACCGCGTGCTCAAAGTTTCCATCATTTAAGGGCATAGAAATGAGGTCCTCCATAGGCTCGCCTCACTCCTCAGTGAGGTCATCGCGGATATCCAGTCCATCAATAAGATAAGGATCAGACCATTTTTCCTTATGCAGGATGATTGAGTAGCAGTACCTCATCGAAGCCTGGTCTCTCCTGACCTCTCCAATCTCATGACTTGTCGAAAACTTCATCTTTAAATAATAGGTTGACACCACCGTCCGAAGTGCATTTAGACCAGGTCGGCCGAGAATGGCATTGTAGGCGGACGGAGTCCTCACAACTAGAAAATCGACCTACGCTTTGGCCAGTTTTGGGTATTGCCCTGCCGTCACAGCCAAAGTTATTATGCCTTCAACTGGTATGGTATTGCCAATGAATCCTACCAGCGGAGAGTTCATAGGCTCCAAGCGGTCATTAGATAAAGACATTTTTGAGAAGGCGTCGTAAAACAATACGTCGGCCGAGCTTCTATTATCCATCAAAATGCGGCGTACATCATAGTCGGCAATGTTCAAAAAAATTACAATCGTATAATTGTGTGGAAATTGGATCCCCTGGGTGTCTGCCTCGATAAAGGTCACGAGTTTCTTGGTCCTCCACCTCTTCACCGATCCCTCAGATCCACTGGCCTCTCCTTGTTGAAGGGCCCCTGAGATAGTATTGATGACGTCGAGAGACGGCCGATCTTTTTATTGGTTCTCTCCACTTGATGGTAACGTCCTCAGCCGACCCTTCCGCTCTTCAGGCCGTCTCCGTAGGAATCGACCGAGTCTACCTCGTCTGACGAGCTCTTCAATCTCGTCCTAGAGTTGGATGCACTCCTCAGTGTCGTGGCCGTGGTCACAATGATAAAGATAAAACTTGTTGGAATTACACTTGCTGGAGTGGGAACGCATCCTCTTTGACCTCGAAAGTTGTTCCTTGATTTTTATCAGCACTTGGGTCTTTGGAGCATTAAGGGGGGCGTAGTTCTGAAATCTTCATTAGGGAGAACCTCGACGCTGGGGAGAACCTCGGTGTGCCTTTCCATCGGGGCTTCTCCACCTCCAGGTCCGAGGGAGAGTTCGAGCTTGCTTGTGCCCAGAAGGAGTCCAGGAACGTGGCCGAGCTTCACTTCACTTCCCTTCTTCGGTGGGCCAGTCCGATCCACCGATTCGCCGCTTGCCACTAGCTTCATCGTCTTTGGCCTTAAAGGCCTCTTCTGCTCGGGCATAACCTTTAGCCTGAGCTAGCATGTCAGCAAAATCTTTAGGATACCTTTTTTTCAAAGAGAACAGTAAGTCATTCTTCTGAAGGCCACCCTTGAGGGAGGCCATGGCGACTGATTGGTCCAGGTTCCGAACCTTCAATGCGGCAACATTAAATTGGGTGACATAAGTTCGGATGGATTTTTCTTTCTTCTACCTAATGATCATCAAGAAATCCAAACCTCAGTGCGGACGTCGACTACTGACAAAGTGGGCTACGAACTATTGGCTCATTTGGTCAAATGATAAGATGGTACTCGGCTTAAGCACCGAGTATCAGTTTCTGACAGCTTCCTTAAGTGGAGAGGGGAAAGTCCGATACAAGATAGCGTATGGCACGCCATGGAGCAACATTATTATCCAAAAGGCTTTCAAGTGGTCGACCGGATCGGTGGTCCCATCATAACTCTCGAATTATGGGAGCTTGAAGTTCAGTGGGACCGATTCTTGCATAATTTTCTACGAAAAAGGAGGGTCAGTACAAATATCATTACCACATGAGGAGGGAGAGGAGGGAGTGTGACAGATTTCTTCGATTTATTGACTCATTTCTAAGAGCCTCTGATCCAGGAGATCTTCATGATCTTTGATCTCCAAGGTTTTCTGGTAGAATGGGTGCGAAGCTTCCTCCTGGGTCGAGTCATGGTCCGAGTAGAGGGCCTCCATCCTCTGCTTTCCTCTTCCGAGGATTGGAGGTCGGGTAGCCTAAGTCGGCCATTCCTAGACTAAACCATAGGGCTTTGAAGAATTTCACACTGGTTGAGTCGGTGCCGGGGCCTGCCGGTGCATGGCCTGCACCGTCTGCATCGCCTCCATGAGGCCACGAACCTGCTAAACAAGCAGGTCGAACTGTTCCGCATCCACCGCAGCTACAGATGGGACCTGGGTTGCCAGGGCTGGAGCGGACACAGACGGATCTGAGCAGGATCGGGCCGTAGAGGCCACCGATCGTTGGGTCGAAGCTCTCCTGGGGGGATATTTTCTCTTAGAAAAGAACTCTAGAGAGGAAAGAGGGAGATCTCTGGAGAGAGATCATCACTGAGCACTCCTTTAAGAACAAGGAGGCCTCAAGAACACCTCAAGAACAGAGGCACCCTTCCTCTAGCGCCAAATCTGTTGGTGCAGAATCTGGTTGTCGCCGGATCTAGTTGGAATGGAGGTGGATGAGGTCGCCATCGGGGATCTGCAAAATAAAATCTCATTCAGAGCCGATGGAGGTGGCTCCGACAAGACTCTCCGATGATCAAGTCAGCTCTTCTGGCCAATAGAAATGGAGTGCTCAGCAATGAGAAGTGAGCTTTGAGCTTTAGAGGAGAGAGGAGAGCTTAAAGCTTAGAGCTTAGAGCTTACGTATCTGGAGGATCCTTTTTATAGGCAAAGCTCGTAGCGGATTGATGATGATGGCTGCAGTTGTCAGGTAGCGGGCCGTTCGAGCTCTGGTGGAGTCAGTTCCAGAGGAAGGTGCCGTCTGCAGTGCCGCCTGCAATAGATTAATGGTGATAGCCATCGTCGTCTGATAGCGGATCGCTGTTGCCTGCAGCGGACTGATGGTAACGGCCGCAGTCATCCGATACTGAGCCACTCGGGGCTGAATGGAGGGTTGAAGAGCTTTGACGTGTACCCATTTCGAAGGAGTTTGAACTTTCGAAGGGAATATGGTTGGAGAGGATCGCCCAGGAGGAACACTAGCTGAAGGAGCCCTGAAGGAGTTCGGCTTCCATAGGCGTCCGTCTGAAGGAGGGATCCAGAAGTCCGACCGAAGGAGGTGTCTGGGAGGAGTCCGACTCTTGAAGAAGTCCGATCGAGGGGATGTCTGGGAGGAGTCCGGCTCCTAAAGAGTTTAGCTAAGGGGATGTCTGGGAGGAGTCCGACTCCTGAAGAAGTTCGATCGAGGGGATGTCTGGGAGGCATCCGACTGGAGTTCGATTGCTGAGGAGTTCAATCGGGACACGACCGCTGAGGAGTTCGATCGAAGAAGCTCGACCTCTAAAGAGTTCGATCGGTTGAAGGAATTCGGCCACTGAGGAGTTCGATCGGGGCACGACCGTTGAGGAGTTCGATCGAAGGAGCTCGACTTCTAAAGAGTTCAGCCAGCTGAAAGAGTTTGGCTAAGGCTCATCCGCTGAAGTCCTTCCATAACTATCGGTTGCACTAGGCTGAGCATCAGACTAGACTTCGATGGGAGTGGGGTTTATCCCCAATAATTCTTTTCTTTTAATACTAGAGCAGATCATTCAAAAACATATCACAAGAATTTATCTCAAATAATATAATAGTAAGAATATGACCATGAAAATTTAAATTTGAGATATAGCATACTTTTCTTTTGCCAAAAAATAATGTAATAGAATTCAAGGCAAAAATAGACTATTTGATATAAATTATAATAATAATTATGATAAGTTTTTGAGAAATTATTTGTTTATGCTATTTGAAAGAAGTTTTTATTTATTTCTCTAAACTTTATAAATTCGAGATATATAGATCCTTTCAAAATTAAGAATTTAGATATATCATAAATTTTTTAAAAAATATTTTTTTCTTTTCTTAGGTAGTATCAATTAATTTGAAGCATAAAGATATTAATCTTGTAATTTATTTAAGATATAATGTCAAAAATATAT
This sequence comes from Cocos nucifera, assembly GCA_006176705.1. Lineage (NCBI taxonomy): Eukaryota > Viridiplantae > Streptophyta > Magnoliopsida > Arecales > Arecaceae > Cocos > Cocos nucifera. The sequence goes on from QRFJ01000128.1 coordinate 2,187,923, forward strand.
TCATGTAAACTAGATTATACTTAAGAATATTTTTTTCCTTTTTGTTAAAGATAAAGTAATAGAATATAAGACAATAATAATCTATTTGATATCAATCATTGAAGTTTTTGATCGAAAAAGATAAATCAATTAAAATTTAGATCAAATTATTTTGATAAGTTAATTTGAATTGATATCAATAAATTATATAAAATAAATTATAGAGAAATATTTTATTTAAACTTAGATCTTTCTTTTCTTAAAAAATATAATTTAATCAAGTTTAGAAAAAAAATAAAATTCTTGATTTTATCTCAAATGATATCATATAAGCTATGCGATAAAATTCAAGATAGAAATAGACTTTTAGATATAAATTATGATATTAATTGAACTAAAATTCAGATCAAATAATAATTTTGAATCAAAAATAATTTGCTTAGAAGTTTTCATGATATTAATAGAACTGAAATTTAGATCAATTAATAATTTTCTTAAAAATTTGATACCACTTAAGGATTGAAAAAAATCAATTTGAATTGCTATTAGCAAATCATTCAAGTTAAGAGATTTTTAGTTATCCTAAAATAAATCATTTCATCCTTTTTCTTAAAAAATATTAAGTAATTTTTAAGTTTCAAAAATAATTGATCTTTAATATTTCAATGATATTTTCTATGCCAAAAAATTTAATTTTTTTTAATTTTTTATTTTTTTTAAATTTAATTAATTATTAATATCTTTTTCTTAATTTTATAAAATGAGTACATATTGAATCAATTAAATAAGCATAGAAATTGAACAAATAATATCATCAGACATACTTAATTTTTTTTTAAAAAAATGATTAGATCAATAGTTCAAGAAATTTTAATTCAAAAAAATTTGATCAATTTAGATAGAAATTAATATGCAAACAAGTTAAAAATCAAAGATAATATCCAAATCAAATTTTAGAATAAAAAATTTGATCAATTGGAGTACGATAATCAAGAGTATCAAGAGGAAAAATCTAGATGTGAGCTCTATATTTTTTTTTTCAGCTAGAAAAGTTTTGTATCCTTAAGATAAAACTAAGATGCAATGCAACATCAAGCACTTGAGTTTTATCAATAGATATTTTATCTTCAAATACTTAGATCATGCAATGTTTTAAAAAATTTTAATATTTAAGCATCTTATGGGAGAATGTCAAAAATCAGTTTCACTTAAATGTTTTACAATTAAATAGATTTATAGATAATTAAACTTCTTTTAATTTAAGTTTTTCAATAGCAAAATTAATATAGAAAAGCTTAAATATTATGTTAAATTTTAAAATACTTTTATTTTATTAATAATATGATATATAAAGAAGCACATATTAGCATTTAAAATTTAAAGCATTCTAATCATAGTATACATCAAAATTAATCAATCATACCAATATATGAGAACATTGAAAAGTATCTCAAGCAAGGATATAAAATCATATTAATAAATCTTTAGAAATAATAAAATCAATCAAAATAACTTTAACAAATATTGATGGTATGATATGAAGAAAGTTTAGATTTTACCAACATCATCACCCATCGAAGTCCATTTCCAAGGCATCCAACTACATGTATTTTTGCATTTCATTTTATTGGATCCTTGGTGTACCTGCAAAATCATTTACAAGTTTTTGGTATCTAAGTCATCTTGGGTCCATGGAGGTTAGAACTTATGATTTCTTTTGGAAATCAAATTTATTTGATAGAAGTTTGGCCATTTCTTTTAATGTTGCATTCAAAAATTTTATGGCTAACTTTATTACATTTAAAATACTTGATTGAAGAATTTTTAAATGAAGCTTTTATAGACATATTTTTGATAATTTTTTTATTTTTTTAATAAGTTATAGCTAATTTTATTTTTATCAAAATCATCTCTTTGATTGTTTAATATAGATTGAAGCTTTTGAGATCCAATTGTAAACTTTTCAATTATGGACTTCAAGCTTTCAATATCTTTCTTTAGTTTGATATTTTTTTCTAAAAAAGATTTTTCAAATTTACCCTTTTTTTAGCAGAAAATCTTAGTTTATTAAGTTTTTCTTTTAACTTAAGATTTTCTTCGATCATAGATTTTTCAGATTTTAAAAATCTTTCTTTTTCTTTAACTAAAAAATTTTTAGATTTAACTATATTATTCTTTTTCTTAGTTAGAGTTTCAATTTATTTCAAAAAATTTTTCTTTTTTTTGGCCATGTTTTCTATATTTTTCAAAAAAACTTCTTTTTCACTCAAAATCTTATCTTTTTGTTTAGCCAAAGAAAGATTAGATTTTTTAAGTTCTTTATTTTATAACCTTATTATTGGGGATAAATCTCGCTTCCATCGAAGTCCAGTTCGGTGCTCAGCTTGAAGCGGCCGGTGGCCATGAAAGAGCTTCAGTAGATGGGCTTTAGCCGAACTCCTATAGGTGACCGAACTGCTTAGCGGCCAAACTCCTTCAAACCTCTTCAGCTGGCCGAACTGCTTAGCGATCGAGCTTTTTGGACTCCTCAACCGTTGAGCTTCAGTTGAACTCCTACAAGAGTCAAACTCTCTCTATGCCCTTCCAGCCAGATGCCTATGGAAGCTGAACTCCTTCCGAGCTTTCTCTTGACCGAACTCCCTCCGAGCCCTCTCCGATCGGACTCGACGGTTGAGTTTCTTTCGAACTTTCCAACAATCGAGCCTTAACCGCACTCCTTCAGTCAGGCGCCTGTGAAAGCCAAACTCCCTCTGCACTCCTCCGACCGAACTCCTTCCGAGCTTTCCCTTGGTCGAACTCCCTTAGAATCGATATATGCCGAAGTCCATTGATTAATGCCTGAGAGCCATGGCTATTAAAGTTGGACGAACAGTCACCATCAATCTGCCACAAGCGACGCTACAACGGCTCCGTCAGACCTCAAGCAGCCCACCACTATCGGACGGTATGGCTGTCGCTTTCAATCTGACAACACCATCCTCTCCGCATCGAATTCGGTGCAGCCTCAAGCGGCCCACCATCAGACAGCTGCAGCTGTCACCATCAAGATCCGCCTATAAAAAGGACCCTCCAGATACACTAATGCTAATCTCTGAATTTTGATCTCTAAGCTCTCCTCTCCCTCTCTAAGCTCAGTGGAACTCATTTCCGAGCCCTCCATTTCTATTGGTCAGAGTTAACTTGATCGTCGGAGGGTCCTATCGGAGCCACCCCACACCGACTCTGGACGAAACTTTATTTTGTAGATCCCTGACGGCGACCTCATCGACCTCCACTCCAGTTGGATCCGACGACGATCAGATTCTGCGTCAACAGAATGGCGCTAGAGAAAGGGCTCGAACCTCCAAGGTTTTCTTGTTCTTAAAGGAGTGCTCGACGATGATTTTTCTCTTCCCTCTCCGGAGATCCCTCTTCTTCCTCACTAGAGTTCTTTTTTGAAGAGAAAATGCCTCCCAGGAGAGCTTTGACTCGGCGATCGATGGCCTGCACACCAGGTCCATCTGCTCCCGTTTCAGCCTCGGCAGCTCAGGTTCCACACGAAGCCACCATAGATGTGGAGCAGTTCAACCTGTTGGTCAGGTTCGTGGCCCCATCGAGATGATGCTGGCTGTGCGACAACCTCCGATGAGGACTTTGCCAGCAAACCCGCCATGAGGATGCGAGGAACCGACCTTAAGGAAGAGCATTCGGGCATACCAATCATCCTAAGAAAGGAGAAATAGAGAGCAGAAGTTCTTCCGCAGAAGCGGAATGAAGTTCGGCAGTGTAAGTGAGGTCGAACCCCTCCTCGAGCTTGTCACCAAGGAAGTTCGGACAAAGAAGCAGGGAGTTCTCCCGTGGAGGGTTTCACGAGAAAGTAGAATAAAGTTCAGTGCGAGCAAAGCCGAGCTCCCTCTCGAGCTCGTCGCCAAGGAAGTCCGGACAAAGAAGCAGAAAGTTCTCCCACAGAGAGTTTCATGGGAAAGCAGAATGAAGTTCAGCACGAGCAAAGCCGAGCTCTCCCTCGAGCTCGTCATCGAGGAAGTCCGGACAAAGAAGCAGGGAGTTCTCCTGTGGAGGATTTCGCAAAAAAGCAGAATGAAGTTCGACGTGAGCAAAGCCGAGCTCCAGAATGAAGTTCGGTGCGAGCAAAGCCGAGCTCCAGAATGAAGTTTGGCGCAAGCAAAGCTGAGCTTTCCCTCGAGCTCATCGTCGAGGAAGTCCAGACAAAGAAGCAGGGAGTTCTCCTGCAGAGGGTTTCACGGGAAAGCAGAATGAAGTTCGGCGCAAACAAAGCCAAGCCCCAGAATGAAGTTCGGCACGAGCAAAGCTGAGCTCCAGAATGAAGTTCGGCGCGAGCAAAGCCGAGCTCCCCTCGAGCTCATCATCAAGGAAGTCTGGACAAAGAAGCAGAGAGTTCTCCCATGGAGGGTTTCGTGGGAAAGCAGAATGAAGTTCGGCACGAGCAAAGCCGAGCTCCCCCTCGAGCTCATCGTCAAGGAAGTTCGGACAAAGAAGCAGGAAGTTCTCCCATGGAGAGTTTCGCAGAAAAGTAGAATGAAGTTCGGTGTGAGCAAAGCCGACCTCCCCCTCGAGCTCGTCGCCAAGAAAGTTTGGACAAAGAAGCAGGAAGTTCTCCCGTGGAGGGTTTCGCGGGAAAGCAGAATGAAGTTCGATGCGAGCAAAATCGAGCTCATCATCGAGGAAGTTCGGACAAAGAAGCAGGGAGTTCTCCCGTGGAGGGCTTCGTGGGAAAGCAGAATGAAGTTCGGCGCAAGCAAAGCCGAGCTCCAGAATGAAGTTTGGCGCGAGCAAAGTTGAGCTCCAGAATGAAGTTTGGCGCGAGCAAAGTTGAGCTCCAGAATGAAGTTTGGCGCGAGCAAAGCCGAGCTCCCCTCGAGCTCATCGTCAAGGAAGTCCGGACAAAGAAGCAGGGAGTTCTCCCGTGGAGGGTTTCGCGGGAAAGCAGAATGAAGTTCGGCGCGAGCAAAGCTGAGCTCCATAATGAAGTTCGGCGTGAGCAAAGCCGAGCTCCCCTCGAGCTCGTCGTCAAGAAAGTTCGGACAAAGAAGTATGAAGTTCTCCCGCGGAGGATTTCGCGGCAAAGCGGAATGAAGTTCGGCATAAGCGGAACCGAACTTCTCCTCGAGCTCATCGTCAAGAAAGTTCGGACAAAGAACCATGAACTTCTTCCACAGAAGGTTTCGCAAGGAGGTGGAATGAAGTTCGGCTGTGCTTACGACTTTCCCAGCGCAAGCAAGGCCAGAATTTTTCGAGCTCACCACCAAGGAAGCCCCGACGGAAGGGCGCAAAAAAGTCCTCCTTCCGAAAGGTTCCGCGACTACGCCCTCTTCAACGCTCCTCTAACCCAAATTCTCATCGAAGTTGAGAGCCAGCTTCCAAGACCAGAAGGATTATGGTCTCCCCCAAACAAGCGCGATCGAAGCAAGTACTACCTCTACCATCGCGACCACGACCACGACACTAAGAAATGCATCCAGCTGCAAGATGAAATTGAGGAGCTCGTCAGGAAGGAGCGGCTGGATAAATTTCTTCGACAGGAGAAGATCAGCTAAGGGCGCTGCCATAACCAGAAACGACAAGGTCGGCCGCCTCACGGCGTCATCAACGTTACCCCGAGGAGGGGCTAGGTACATCGACGGTTCGTCACCTTTCAGCGTCAAGAGAAGCATGCTCCAAATTGAGGAGGCCAGCATGAGATAGAAAAGATCGTCCGCATGAAGAAACGCGGAGGAATAACGCTACCATGACCCTGAAACACAAGAAATTCGGGAATGCGTTGCCAGTAACTTTCTTTCAATAAAATTTTTCTCTTTCAATAATATTGTTTTTGGATGCAAAAACTATGCGATGACAAGGAAGAAGCAGTCAATAGTTTTCATGTTAGGAATAGGAGGAGAACCTCATCCTAACACGAGTAGGTCAAAGACCTTCAACCTCGGCTAGAGATAAGATCTCTCCCGAGCGACCGTGGACAACCTCGGTCAGAGATAAGATCTCTTCCGAGCGACCGAATCAACCTCGACCAGAGATGAGATCTCTTTCGAGCGACCGTGGATAACCTCGACCAGAGATAAGATCTCTCCCAAGCGATCGAGTCAACCTCAGCCAGAGATAAGATCTCTCCCGAGCGATCGTGGATAACCTCGGTCAGAGATAAGATCTCTCCCGAGCGACCGTGGCCAACCTCGACCAAAGATAAGATCTCTTCCGAGCAACCATGGCCAACCTCAGCCAGAGATGAGATCTCTCTCGAGCGATCGAGACAACCTCGACCAGAGATGAGATCTCTTCCGAGCGACCGAGACAACCTCGGCCAGAGATAAGATCTCTCCCGAGTGACCGTGGACAACCTCGACTCGAGATAAGATCTCTCTTGAGCGACTGTGGACAACCTCGGCCAAAGATAAGATCTCTCCCGAGCGATCGAGTCAACCTCGGCTAGAGATAAGATCTCTCCTGAGCGACCGTGGCCAACCTCGATCAGAGATAAGATCTCTTCCGAGCGACCGAGTCAACCTCATCCTAACATGAGCAAAGTCGAAGGCCTTGTTCACCTTAGATGAGATGGAGGAAGATGGACGACGGTCTGAATGTGCCTCCACAGTTCGTTAGGAACAGGAGGAGAATCTCATCCTAACGCGAGCGCCCACATCAACCTTGGTTGCAAGAAACAAGATCTCCCCCGAGGGTCTGGCAACCTCGGCCCGAGCGACTGGGATAACCTCGATTAGAGATGAGCTCTCTTCCGAGCGACCGAGACAACCTCGACTAGAGATAAGATCTCTCCCAGGCGACCATGTTCAAACTCGACTCCAGGAGATAAGATCTCCCCCGAGGTGCACTCAACTCCAGGAGATAAGATCTCCTCCGAGGCGCACTCGACTCCAGGAGATAAGATCTCCCCCGAGCGCCCGCATCAACTCTGATCATAAGAGACCGAACCGACCTCGACCAGAGATAAGATCTCTCCCGATCGACCAAGTCAACCTCGGCCAGAGATAAGATCTCTTTCGAGCGTCTGTTATTGACCTCGATTGCAGGAGAGGAGATCTCCTCCGAGTCAGCCTCGGCTGTAGGAGACAATGTCGCCCCCAATGAGCTCAACCTTCGACCTCGATCATAGGAGACGAGGCCTACCTCAACCTCGATTGGAGATGGGGCCTCCCTCGGGCTTCAACTTCAACATCAACTTTAGTTGGAGATGAGATCTCCCCCGAGCTTCGATCTGAACCAACATGGAGATCTGAAGAAGACTTTGGCAGTCGCCTTTCCTGCACTCCCTTCCTTCGAGTTTCGAACTTGAGAGTGGGGGGGACAAATGTTGGGGATAAATTTTGCTCCCATCGAAGTCCAGTTCGATGCTCAGCCTAAAGCGGTCGGTGGCCACAGAAGAGCTTCAGCAGATGGGCTTTAGCCAAACTCCTATAGGTGACCGAACTACTGAGCGACTGAACTCCTTCGAACCTCTTCAGCTGGCCGAACTGCTTAGCGGCCGAACTCCTTTGAACCTTTTCAGCTGGCCGAACTGCTTAGCGGCCGAGCTTTTTGGACTCCTCAACCGCCGAGCTTCAGTCGGACTCCTGCGAGAGCCAAACTCTCTCCGCGTCCTTCCAGCCAGACGCCTGCGGAAATCGAACTCTTTTCGAGCTTCCCCTTGGCCGAACTCCCTCCGAGTCCTTTCCGACCGGACTCAATGGTCGAGCTCCTTCTGAACTCTCCAACGATCGAGCCTTAGCCGCACTCCTTCAGCCAGGTGTCTGTGAAAGCTGAACTCCCTCTGCACTCCTCCGATCGAACTCCTTCCGAGCTTCCCCTTGGCCGAACTCTGCTGGAATCGATATATGCCGAAGTCCATCGATCAATGTCTGAGAGCCATGGCTATTAAAGCTGGACGAACGGTCACAGGCGATGCTACAGCGGCTCCACCAAATCTCGAAGCACACCACTGTCAGACGGTATGGCTGTCGCTTTTGACCTGACAACACCATCCTCTCCGCATCAAATTCGATGCAGCCTTGAGTGGCCCGCCATCAGACAGCTGCAGCTGTCACCATCAAGCTCCACCTATAAAAAGGACCCTCTAGATACGCTAATGCTAATCTCTGAATTCTGATCTCTAAGCTCTCCTCTCACTCTCTAAGCTCAGCGAAACTCATTCTCGAGCACTCCATTCCTGTTGGTTAGAGCTGACTTGATCATCGGAGGATTTTGTCGGAGCCACCCCCCACCGACTTCGGACGAAACTTTATTTTGCAGGTCCTCGACGGCGACCTCATCGGCCTCCACTCCAGTCGGATCCGACGATGACCAGATTCTACGTCAACACTTACCTTTTTATGTTCATCCATTAACTCATTGAAGGCTTCATATAATTCATTAAAATTAAATTCAAAGGAGTGTTCATGATATACCTCATCATTTTGAGCCATGAGGCAACAACTTGCTATACCTTCCTTCTCTTTTTCATTCTTCTCTTCTTTGCTTTGCTCCTCCTTAATCAATGCTTTCATTTTTTTTTGTTTCTTCCTTTTCTTCTTTTTATTTTCATCCTCATGATTCATGAGGCATAAGTTGGGGTGAGCTTTCTTCTCTTCATGGGAGCTTAATTCTTCTTTTTGATTTGCTCTTCCATAAGTTGTTTTCAAATTCTTCCATATTTGATTTGCTGAAATATATGAAGAAATTGTATTAAATACATTTATGTCTAATGAATAATAAAGCATATTCATGGCCTTAGCATTTAGGTGCATTGATTCTTTATTAACAAATAATGCATCGTGTATGTGAGGGCCATTGACAATAATTTTTTATAGATTATAGTCATATACTTGAATGAAGATTTTTATCCTAGCTTTCCAATAAATATAATTTAAACCATCAAACAGTGGAAGTCGATTAATAGAATGGCCTTCATTAAAAAAAGATTTCATTTTAGATTGCCAAGATTTTTAGCTCTTGATAGTTAGGTTAACAATTAATAACAGAGCACCTGCTCTGATACCACTTATTATTCAGAGATAGCAACCTAAGAGGGGGGTGAATTGGTTCTTTTAAAATTTTAGCCAAATTAAACTCTAAGTAAATATGTGCTTCTAATTAATAGAACTTGAGTATTTATGGTGGATATGCAATGTAGAAGTGAAATTAAAATCAACTAGATGATACAAATATGTAAAGCAAATAACGAAGGAATGGAGGGCAAAAATATAATACAAGCACACAAGACTTTTATAGTGGTTCCGTACAATCCCGCACCTACGTCCACTCCCCAAGCTCTTTTTGAAAATTTTAATATAATCCCTAGATTATAGTGCATTTATTTTAACCTGTAATCATAAATAAATCAAGTTGATTTTGTCAGACTTACCAACCACAATCCTACATCGATAGTTTTTTCAGATTCACTATCGACCCAGTTGGTTTTAACCTAGGAGCACTAAGTACAACATTTACACCATCCAATTATAAGCTTGAACCAGCCTATACCCCAAGTTTCTTCTGTCAAAGAAACTTTTAAGAATAAAAATATAAATATAAAAATTTAGCATAAAAATAAAAATAAAAAAAAATTTGAAGCTCGAAGAAGTGGCTGAATATGTGCTCTTTTGAAGCTTCATATTTCTTTAAATGATGCTGAGAGGTTGCTTGAGATTTTGTGGAAGATAACTCTTGAATGCCTTCTGAAATGAAAGCTTAGTTTCTCTTTTTTTCGTCTTTTTTTTGATATGCAATGGAAACCTCTTAAATTCAAAATAATTTTATTTTAAAATCCCTTGATCTTACTTTTTGAATGTTTCTTTAGTTTTTAAAATTCTTGATGATGGCTGGATGATCAGTTCTAACCATTGGAAGCCATGAGCTAGCCATTGGAGCGAAAAAATGGCTGTTTGAAAAGCTACAAAAAAACTAGCCGTTAGGCATGTCCCATGCTTGGGGTCGACACTTTTTCTGCAGGGATCGACACTTTTTACTTAGGTATCGATATTTTTTTCTTAGATGTTGATACTTTTTCCTCAGATGTCAGCACTTGGACAGCACTAAAAAATTCAGCTTTCTGTTCAGTTTCTATGTAGCAGGGGTCAACTCCTAGACCCTTTTGTGAAGCCATGCAAAAACGTGCCGAAAATGTGCCAAGCTGCCCTTTTTAAAAGGGGTCGATCTTTTTTATCCAAACATGTTTTTCTTCATTTTTTGACTTCCAAATCTTTCTAAATTACCTCCAAAAGTTTCAAACTCTTCTGTAATGCTCTTGAGATTTTCGAAAAATATTGTCTTGATCTTCAATTTAATAAAATGATAACTTTGACTTTCTTCAAGCATCTTTATCAATTTAACTTTCGAAACTTTATAAATTAATTTTCTTCATAATGAGCCATCGAAATTTATAAAAACTTTTTCTTTTAATTGCTTTGACTTGACATCTTAAGATAATTTCTTTCAAAGATAATTTTTTCAATGTGAACATCCAAAAAGATCTACATACATTTTTAAAATATATGATTAGTATCATTTATACTTAATATTTTAAAATTATCAAAATTAATAGATATAAATTACATACAAATCTAAAGTGGTTTTTTTACGTGCCATACGTCCTTAGTTGTGGACTTGATGGCTTTTGGTCATTTAATCTAATGAATAACAGTAAGAGAATCTCCTTTAATCCATACCTAGGTTTGACTAATTGAACAAATTAACAACCCTAGTTCGTAGCTCCACAATCAGCATAACTAATCCAATTGCTACCGAAACTAAAATTCTTTATGTTTTATGAGGCCCCATTCATTTTCCCACCCGTATCCTCCAGCCGACATCGTGGAAGAGGTTTGATGCAATTCATTGCTTAATTCGTAAGTAGTGGTTGAATTAAGATATGTCATGATAGAGATAAGTTGGCACATGAAGCTAAGTAAAATACGCTGGTTCTCTTGGCATTTTGTTTGGCCTCGTAGCATTTTATAAATAAAAAAATACGAAAAATATAGAATAAATCAAAATTAAAATAAAAGGTTAAAAAAAATCTTTTTTTTTTGATATATTTGATTTATGATTAAAATCAAAAATAATTTAATAGAAAGATATCTTAGAAAAATATTTGTTTTAAATAAATATGATAATGAGATTAGAATATTAAAAAAAGCCGGAATTAAATTTTAAATTATTAAAATATTTTTAATTTTTTTAATGAAAATAAAATTCTTTCTTGTAAAATGGTTGCGGCGGGGGGCACTTATTTTTATTTTTATTTAACCCAGCCCTCTCCCGTTACGGTTGTCCCCGACGTGTTGAAAGTCCCATCCGAATTTCACATGGGAACGCTCGTTACGGCCATTATTTTCCGGCTGCTCCAGAAGGTTAGAAACGGGAATTTCTTTTTTTTTGATGGCCCAGGTTCCGAAGGGCCTTTAACCAGCGGGACACGCTTGCACTTTGGCACTTCGGAATACCAACGTCCTGCAAGGCCAATCAATGGCTACCAAACAGGAGAAATGATCTAGATGGGCGCATCGACCTCCTTTTTTTTTTCTTTTTCTTTTTTTTTTTAAAAAAAAAATTAGAAATCACCAATCACAAATCTATCTACCTTTAGACAGGGTGGTGGTGGGTGCCGCGGTTATTGGTCGTATCCATGGGAAGACCTCCCGCATCGTCGAAGCTTCATTAGCACCCCAAAAGCTTGAGGGGCTGTGGATGCCTTCTGGTGTTACATGATCTAACGATCCAAGATTAACCAACTCGCAACCTTTTCTCTTGTCTTCTCACATTTTTCTCCCGTCTCCTCCGATGCAACATCCTTACAACTCGAGTCTCCTGAGTCCTGACGGGCTCATTTATCCATGAAACTTGAACACATGGGTGAATCTTCCTCTTTGCTAAATTTTATTAAATCATGTTGCGGTTTAAACTTTAAACTGCACCTTTTGAGTAGCAAAATCATATCTTCTGATTGTGGTTTAAGTAGTAAACTCATATCTTAATAAAATGAGATATATTTACTCTTATGTTTTCTCATATCCTAATGTGATCTAAAAGCTAAAAGCTTGCGGCTTGTTCCTATGGGGAAAGGGACTACCGTCAAAATCACTCGATCCATTATGGCTTGGAATTGCTTTCTCTCCAGGAAATGAAAGGAAATAAGTTTCTGGAGTGACTTAGTTTGGTGAACTCTTCTCCCATCTCTTGTCTATTTCCAACCCTATTTAGTAACATAGAGAATAAAATGGCTACGGTTGCAGGCTATTGGAACACTAATATTTTGTCTTGGAACAGACCTATCAATGTTCCCATCCTAAGCTGATGCAATCACACAATCACAATATCTTAAGGCATGGAGGATTGATCTGCCCTACAGTTCAAACATTTGGGACATCACCTGGTCTCTTTAGAGGCAGAGAAATAACAAAATCTACCTTTAACCAGCCTCCAATTGGGACGAGGTATTCAAAATAACGATCCAGTTGTTTACCTCATGCAAGTCCTCTAAGCATCTCTCTGGTTTTGTGTTATTAGAATGTTGATTGAAACAAGCAATGAAATTTTCCAAGCATGTTACTTAATGAAGGAGTTGAGATTTTTTCTCCTTAAAAAAAAAGAAAAGGTTCTGAAACTATTTCCAAGATTGGAACACTAAATGATCACATCAAGCAAGACACACGTCAAAGTTAATCCTCCTCCAAATATCCATACCCTTCCAAAAGTTGTTGAAAGCAGGAATCCTCCAAGAATCATAGGTTATTTGGTACAACCGCAAAAAGTCTTTACTTAATAAGTTAGCACTTTGAAGAAAGTAAGATTTCTCGGTTGTTGAACTAAAATAAGACTTCTTTGGTTGTTGAACTAAAATACCCAAACCTTCATCACATTAGCATAACCACCCTCTCCATCCTTGTCCTCTTTATAGTAGAAATTAAAATTGAATTTATAACTTAGGTTAAATAGTATGTACGTTATGTAGGTATACATGTATGTGACGTATGTATATAAAATGATACATCACACGTAGGTAATTTGCTGACGCAAATTGGCTTCTTCCACCATTTATACATTATACTTTCCCAATACCTAATCAGACACTGGAGTATCTTATTAATTATTTTTTTTTTTTTAAATAAAAGATCTCGTAGGCGTGTGGCCTCCACAATCAGTTATAATAATAATTAAACAATGAAGAATAGGACAGATTCCATCAACCCACTTGCCAACTAGCCTCATTATCTCGGCTCATTTCTGGGTATCCTTTATTTCTTCTAGGCTTCCTTGATTCTTTCCAGTCCCCAAATTGGAGGTAATGTCACAGAAGGTTACGAGAGCACAATAAATATAACGATTAACAAGAATAAAACATTAATTAAGCAAAAATAATATTAATAATCATCTATTAGTCCAGATCTTTTACTGAAATATTTCCCATACTCCCTTATAATCCTCTCCGATTAGCCAATAAGTGGATTAATTATATTATAAATATTGCTATTTCATTCCAACCCCCCTCCTACCTATTTAATTAAATATCCACCCTTGTTTCATCTCATATATCTTTTCTTACTTCCCATGAGCCAATCGAAAGTTAAACATGAAAAATTATGTATTAGTCCGTCCATTGTTATTGCTCTCAAGTTTTATCCTCTCAATATTCCATTCTAATCCTGGACTCTGAATTTATTTTTAATTTCCATCCTGCTTATTTCTTTGATCTTTTATAACTCTTGTTCCACCTAAAAAGTTCTAATTCAGTACATAAAATTAAATTATAAATAAATAGCAATTAATTAAGCTCCATAAGACAACAACCAACTCAAAATAAAACAAAACCATTTTACGCTTAGGAAAACATAATTTACAAGAAAACCCTCGGCGACCTAAGATTTCAGCAGAAGCCCTTGTCGCCGGAGGAAGTCTCGTTCACCGGCGGGATCCGGAAATGCCACAGCCGGCCGGTGCCGCCGACGAGATACTTCTTGCAAAGAAACTCCATGGAGAACATCTTCTCGACCTTCCGATCGACGTCGTGGAGGAACACATCCGTATCGCCCTTCCCCCGACGGCCCCTCGCCATGACGGCCGCCGAGAAGATCGCCGCCATCCGGCCCGGCGCCTCGTTGTAGTAACCCTTGGGGGCGTCGATCATGATGAGATCCCACTCCCGATCGTAGATCTCGGCGGGGAGATCGGCGAGGGCAAGTCGGCAGCGGTGGTTGTTCTTGAGAGGCGCCGCCGCCGGGGGGAGGCAGGAGGGCTCGGATCGGTAGGATTTGAGGAGGTCGTCGGCGTCGGCGAGGCGGGTGCGGTAGCGGACGGTGTGGGCGCGGAGGGCGGGGGAGTCCCTGGTGACGGAGCGGAACCATACGGGGTCTTCTTCGAGGAAGACGGTGGTGCCGCCGGCGTTGAAGGTGGACCACATGAGGGAGTCGTGGCCGAGGCCGAAGACGAGGAAGTTGCAGGGGCCGCGACGGCGGAGGACGTCGAAGGAGATGCGGATCTCGGCGCGGGACTGCTGGGGGACGGTTCTGGTGGTGGCGTAGTGGAGGAGCGCCGCCGCGAGATCCACCGAGGGGGAGGAGGAGGAGGAGTAGGCGGAGGAGCAGAGGAGAAAGCGGTCGCCGGCGCGGACGAAGCTGGAGACTAGGAAGGCACCCGCCAAAAGCGCCGCCGCTGCGGCGGCGACGAGGAGGGGTTTCTCCAACAGCGCCCGCATCGCTTCGTTCTCCTCCTCCTCCTCTTCGCCGATCTTTCGCCGATTTCTTTGGCCTTCCTCGACTCCAAACTATATCCAGTAGTAATGGCTCCTCACTGTTTTCCTTAATAAGCTCACGTTCATAGGCTTGAGTTGTCCGTACGATGTCATGTCTTATTTTTTGAGTGACGAAAATACCCCTCGGATGAGTGGGATGTGAGATGTTCGGGGCTCCGCCTGATCTCCAACGCAGGATATCCCATGCCATAACCATGTTTGTTGGAATATCCTGGAGTTTGCTAACGGTGGCACTTGGGATGAGATACGTGGTTTGCTTCGGATACCTATTTATATTTTATTAAAAAGATTTTATTGCCCATAATCTTATGCACATGATATTAATTTTGAAATATATGTTCTTCGTGTTCTATTTTCTTGATAGAAGAGTCAGTTATAGTGGCTATGTAAGAGTATAATAGTTATAGCAATGTGAAGAGAAAGAACAACTGCATGTGAGGATTTAGTGATTTAAAAAAGACGAGGTGCATCAAATATATGGATATCTATAGGATTTGTAAAAGATATATGTATTTGCTACAAATAAATTTGTGTATCATTTAAATGTAGGTAACACTTTCTTTAAAAAAATCTCTAATACATCTTTATTATTTTAAAATAAGAAGGTATCTTTAAAAGAAAAACATAAATGAGATAGATATTCTAGTGTAATATAATTAAAAGTTATTGCAATTTCAGCCTTTGTGATTGATTAATAGTATGCAACCAAACACGAAATTGGGATTAAAATCTAAGTCCACCAATGACTGTACAAATATCATGAGAATATCCAATTCTATATAGGTTTAAATAATAAAAATTTCTAATCTTGCGATAGTTATGAATTAAGAATTGTTTTGTAGAAAACTAAAAATATGGATGTAGAAATAAGTTTGAGGGATGCTTGGATAATCATAAATTTTTTGCAATAGCTAGAAATTATTCTAATTATTTTCAATGACAATAGTTGCAATACTATAATTATAAAAATTTAAAGCTAGAGACCCTATCTATTTTAATTATCGTAATTTTAGCCTTTGTGATTAATAGTATGTAACTAAACTCAAAATTGGAATTAAAACCTAAGTCCACCAATGACTGTGAAAAGATCATGAGAATATCCAGACCTATATAGATTTAAATAATAAAAATTTTTAATCTTGCGATGGTTATGAATTAAGAGTTGTTTTGCAGAAAACCAAAAACATGGATGTATAAATAAGTTTGGGGGATGCTTGGATAATCATAATTTTTTTGCAATAGCTAGAAACTATTTTAATTTTTTTAAGGATGATTGTTGTAATCCTATAATTACAAAAAAAATAAAGCTAGGACCATATATTGCTATCTATTTCTTATCTCTGATTAATAGTTTTCATTCGTGGAAGTTACCGATCATATGTTACTTTCTGTTTCTTACCTTTAGTTTTCATTAACTTCCAACAATAATTTATTTATTTGAGTTCTATCAAGTATTTTACATTTTTTTTGTTGGTCACAAAATCTTAGTATTTTATTTATATCCATATAGTACGTCTGTAATGTTAATATCTAATTTATATTTATATCAATTAAAATAAATATAGATATAATTTTTTTATTCATAACTGATATTTGTATTCACATCTACATTCATCAAACAAAGATCAAATAGATTTTTTTCAACTCTATCAATAAATTCTTAAAATGGTTGTCTACTGTTTAAATGGCATGCTAGGTAAATTTGGTTTGGATTATTAGGAGTGAAGGGCATTTTGGAATGGCGATTGGGGATTGGGGCCAAGTGGTCGTTGGTGAATGGCCATGAGAAGATCCAGAAATTTTGAATAGACGGATAAGATGACAACACATGTTCTGACATCATACGCTGTCAAGATGTCGGAAGGCGGTCTCGGGGAACGTGTCCACCGATGATTGTCGGTGGCTAGAGGTGGGATGGATGGGGCTTCGGCCGCTCGGGTTGCATCTTTTGCGCAAAAGAATAATTATTCTTTTTTTCACGAGCCTGACCGTCTGATTTTGCTTTGAGCTTAGTTCAATAGAGGAGCAGCGGATCTCATACACAGCATTTTGTTCATTTTAATTTTTTTTTTGCATACCGAGAGGAGAGGAGAGGAGAGACACGTTTGCCGGCCATCCTCCATCGCTGGGTTTTTTTTCAAAATATTATTTTTTAAAAATTTAATTTTAAAAATATATATTTTTTAAAAGTATTTTTGAAATCATCATAATTATGGTAAGGTAATGATGATGCGGCAAACTCACATATTCAACGTATGATTTCAAACTTAAAATTGCATGTTCAATATACAATTTTAAGATGATATTTTATAAAAAAATAAAATAAAAAATAAATTTAAAAAAAATATAATTTTAAATAAAATAATATTTTTAATATATATATATATATATATATATATTTTTTTTTTTTTTTTTTTTTTTTTTTTTTTTTTTTTTACATGCGACTGTTTTTTTCAGCCACTCCACTCATGAGCAGTCGAGGGTGCGCGGTCAGGGGGCGAAGCATGGGGGATGCGCCGACGAGTACAAAGGGCAGACAGAGGGTGGGCACTAGTGGAGCATGGAGGGTGCGGATGAGAGAGGTCCGCGATGGAGGACGGAGGGGGGCGTCGAATGGAGTTTTTTTTTTTCGTTCGTCGGGGCTGGGGAGGGGAGGGGATGGCGATGATGGCGGACGACGGAGGATAGAGGGGTGGTCGTTCGGAGCAATAGGATGCAGGCTTCGTCCGGTGCCCAGAGCAGGGAAGGGAGGGGAGTGCGGGCAGCCGATGCGGGGGCCTAGGGTGGGGGCAGCAGGGGGGGTGGGGGGGGGTCGCAGGGGGTGCTACGGGAGCAAGGAAAGGAAAGAAAACAGAAGAAAAAATGAAAAATAAAATTTTTATATATAAATATATTATTTTTTAAAAAAATTAAGGGCAATTTTGCGTTAAAAATTAATTTTTTCAAACAAAAATTTTTATTTTAAAATAAAAATCATTATATTATAATTTTATATAAATAATAAAAATTAATTATAAAAAATATATTTTAAATTTATTTATAACAAAAAATTAATTTTAATCTATATTATAATTTATTAAACTTACGAATTCAATCTAGAATTTTTTAAATATTTTTCAAAAATAATATTTTTATAAATAATTAAAAATACAATATGCAAAATAGCAAATTATTTTTAAAAATTTATTTTAAAGAAATTAATAATAAAATAATTATTTGATAATAATTTTATTTCAAAAAATAAATAAAATATGTTATTTATTTTTATTAATAAATGTTACTTATAATTTTATTTTATTTTTATTAATAATAATATGTTATTAATATTATTATTATTATTATTTTAATCTATATTATTATTTTAGTAACTTATTGAATCAATTTAGAGTTTTTTAAGTATTTTATTAAAAATAATATTTTTATTAATAATTTAAAAATACTATTATTATAATAATATAAAATATTTAAAAATAATATATTATTATAATAATATGATATAATAATAATATTATTATTATTAAAATTTTAATAATTTTATGTTATTTATTTTTATTTTAAAAAAATATTATTTTTATTAATAATAATGATGAGGATGATAGATACAGCAATACAACGTGGATGATGATGGGGTTGGATGCAATGCAAATGATTAATTTTTATTATTTTTAAATTATTAATAATATGATATATAATATTTTTAAATTATTAATTAAAAATATTATTTTTAAAAAAATATTTAAAAAATTTTAGATTGATACCGTAAGTAATGTTACTAAAACAATAATATAGATTAAAATAATAATAATATTTTGTTATAAAAAAATAATTTTTACAAATAATATTTTTTTAAAAATAATATTTTATTATTAATTTTTTAAAAAATAAATTTTTAAAAATAATATATAATTATATAAATAGTACTTTTAAATTTTTAATTTTTAAAAAATATTTTTTTTTTTCTTTTTCTTTCTTTTTTATTCTTCCCCTTTCCCTTTCCTTGCTCCCGTAGCACCCCCCGCCCCCAGCGACCCCTCCATCCTCCGCGGCACAGCCGCCGCCGCCCTCCCCTCCCTCCCCTCCACCCTCGAGCGTGCCGGTGAAGTCCCGCACCTTGCGCTCCGAGCGACCACCCCCTCCATCCTCCGCCGCCGCCGCCCCCTCCATCGTCCACCGCCGCCGTCGCCGCCATCCCCTCCCCTTCCTTCCCTCTTGGCCCCGACGAACGAAGGAAAAAAAAAAAACTCCGTCCGGCGCCCCCCTCCGTCCTCCGCCGCGCACCCCCTCCCGTCCGCGCCCTCCGTGCTCCGCCGGCGCCCGCCCCCCGTCCGCACCCTTCGTGCTCCGCCGACGCATCCCCCGTGCTCCGCCCCCTGCACCCCGCACCCTCGACCGCTCGCGGGCGGAGCGAACCGAAAAAAAAATATCGGGCACGCGCGAAAAAAAATAGAGAGAGAAAATGAACGTTGAAAATACGATTTTATCTAAAATCATATTCTCTACATATAATTTTATTTTTTATCTTATTTTTTTATAAAATATTATCTCAATTTAAAATCGTAGGTTGAATGGATGATTTTAAGTCTAGAATCGCATGTACGAATTCATCACATCACCATCATTTCACCATAATTAGAATAGTTTCAAAAATATTTTTAAAAAATATATATTTTTTAAATTAAATTTTTAAAAAATAATATTAAAATAAAAACCCTCCGTCGTTTGCTCGCCATCCCCCGTTGGAAGGTTTGCACATCTCCTTTCCACGCAACAGGTATGATCAATTGGATGCCAAAAAAAAAGAAAAATCAAAATAGATGAAATCCCATACATCGGCTTTGTTAAGCTTTCATACCGATCTTAAAGCATAAAAGCGGTTGGGTTTGTGAACCATCATGCAAAAGATTGAATAAAATTGCAAAAAAGAAACAAGGAGCTGATGATTTTTTGGCTTCTTTTCATTTCAATGCCAAGGCTGAAGATAGTCCACGGCCAACACCTCGCTTTGATTGGGGTACTGATAAAAGTGTGGCATTGTAATGTCATTGGAAAAGTAAAGCTCAACCATCTTGATGCGGGATGAGTAATAAATCTTATATCTAAAATACATGAAATTCTATATTTAGATCAGTGCAAAAAATCACCATAAGCAATTAAAATTAAATAAATATAGAAATTATAATAAATATAGAAATTATGCAAAAGTTATTTTACCAAGATTAAAATTAAACCAGAGAAAAAAACTCAACACGTACCATCAAAGTTCTATTCTAGTTGGATCGGAGGTCGTTAAGAAACCACCTCGTTTTTAGATTAGGACTTTGCTCCTAATGATTCTTAGATAGTTCAAACAAAAATATAGGTTCTTGTGTAGCCAATAATGATTTGTTAGAACTTTCTCGAAGGAAAAACCTCACCTGGCACGAAATTTTGCACAATATGAAGGAAGAGATCGTAGGGAGCTATGGGGTTCGACGTCGAAGAAGATCACCTCGTCTTTAGATCTAGTTCGCAACCTGTAGGAGAAATTTGATTGCTCTGATTTTCTTTATCTCCAAGGCAAAGGCGTTGATATTAGGGTAGGGATTAGAGGATATGGGAGAAGAGATAGGGAAGGAGAGAAGGGAGGAAGAAAGAGAAGGAAAAATGTGAAGAGGGGAGAGATGCACTAAAGTTTTCTTATTCCAAAATATTCTACGTACAACCAAGAGACCGATGGAAATAAAAAGAGGGAGGATGCCCAACAAACTACATAACTTACTCCGAAGATCACACCTTAGGATACGTACGTGAAGTAAATTCTTTTCTGATGTACGTAAAATTCTGATAAGAAAAGAAAGGAGGCGATACTCTTATAACTCAAACTCATAGGACTTAAATACATTATATTCTAACACATAACTCATAATCCAAAACAACTCAATTAATGATCAAACCCAATACATAAGACTAAACCAAGTAGACAAATAATAATCAAATTAAATATAAATAAGGTGCTAATGAAGGTGATGGATACAATCTGTTGAAGCTCCTTGGATGAAGGTGGCGGCAATGATCTGCTAGTGCTCGCCCCCGATGAAGGTGGTGGCTATGATTTGCTAGTACTCCCCAGATGAAGGTGGCAGATATGATCTGCTCTGAAGAATGTGGTGTCCCCATCAATTTTTTTGGATGGGGAAGAACTTGACCCTATCGAGTCTAAATCTGCTCGACCCTGGTGATACTGAAGTAGCTTTAGATCGATCCTCTGTAGCTCCTCTTGAGTGATCCACGAATCTTCTGACTCGGACCTTCCTCGCCATCGAACCAAGTAGCAGCGGTAGTCTCGTCTCTTGATGGACACAGTCTGCTCATCCAGAATGCACTCAATCGTATCGTGCTTTTTATTTACTTTGGCTTGAGGACACTCGAGTGAGGGTTCACTCTCAAAAGAAGGTATAGGCTCAAAGGGATTACTGGGTATGATTATTGGTTCTTTGTATGCTATCAGATCAAAAATATTAAAAGTAAAGTCAAAATCATAATTAGCAGGTAGGTCAATAATATATGCATTCGATCCAACTTTTTTAAAAACTTTGAAGTGGCTTGCTCTAGAGCATGTAACTTCCTAACAGTCCCTGGAGGAAACCATTCTGGTCTAATCCTAATCATGACATAATTATCCTCAGTAAATTCCTTAACTCGTCTATATGAATCTGCTAGCCATTTATAATTTTGATTATTTATGTTAATTTTCTCATTGATCTATTTATGCAGACTTTTAATATGCTCAGCAAAGGAAGATGTAGACTCAGACACTCTAGCATGAACTAGTAATAGGATTAAGTCTACAGGCTTTCGGGGATGGCAGCCATACACAACCTTGAATGAACTCATGCCTATGGATCTATTTGTCGAACTATTATATGCAAACTTGGCTCGAGGTAAAAATAAATCCTAGTTTTCAATATGCTCTCCAACTAAACACCTTAATAGGTTTTCTAAACTCCTATTTACAACTTCAGTCTGACCATCAGTTTGGGGGTGATACGCAATAAAAAAAATTAATTTGATTTCTAACATGTGCCGCAAAGTTTTTCAAAAATAACTTACAAATTTTACATTCCTATCCGAGATAATGGTTTTAGGCAAACTGTATAACCTTACAATCTCATCTAGAAACAACCAGGCAACTCTAGAGGCACCTGATGTTTTGCGGCACGATAAGAAATGAGCCATCTTAGAAAATTGGTCTACTACCATACATATTGAATCATTCTTTCTAGCTGTATGTGGCAAACCAAAGACAAAGTCCATGCTCATGTCTTGCAAAGGATAGTCAGGAACAGGTAATGGGGTGTAAAAGCTGGTGTTTTGTTTACATTGCTTTTCTACGGTACAAATCTTGTATTGGGCAATGATATGGGTAACATCATGCTTCAGACTCGGCCAAAAAAATTGGTTGTGTATGGCTTCAATGGTCTTATTTCTACCGAAATGCCCAAACAAATCTTCCACGTGTATTTTCTACACTAAGAAATCTCAAACAAAAGTATGCGGGATACACAACTTATTATTTTTGAAAAGATAGCCATCATGAAAGTATACTCACTATACTCCCTAGACGGTCCTTTTCCAAACGAGGCAACAACAGCACCAAAATCAGAGCAATCTTCATAACCTGCTTTAAACTTCTCGAAGCCTACTACTTCAATACTTACTATCGATAAGAAGGCCACTCTACGAGAGAGTGCATCAGCAGCTCAGTTTTCTGTCCCAACCTTGTGCTTTATCACGAAGGTGTAGGCTTGTAAAATTCAACCCACTTTCCATGCCTAGGATTTAATTTTCTTTGAGAACTGAGGAACCTAAGGGCTTCATTATCTGAGTACAAGATAAATTTCTGTGGTAGTAGATAGTGTCTCCAATATCTAGGGGCTTGTACCATAGCATAGAATTTCTTATCGTAGGTGGAATACCTACGCCTGGATTCATTTAGCTTTTTGCTAAAGTAAGGCACAGGATGTCCTTCCTGACTCAAAATCCCATCAATTCTTACTCTTGATGCATCACAAGCTATCTCAAAGATCTTGAAAAAATTAGACAGATGCAGTACAGGAGCTTGAATCAATCAATCCTTGATTTCTTGAAAAGCTTGTTCAGCGGTTTTAGTCCATTCAAAGGCTCTTTTTCTTATACAATCCATAGTGGGAGCCATAATTGTACTAAACCCTTTAATAAATCTTTGATAAAAAGCTGTTAAATCATGAAAACTTCTAACATCGTGAACATTTTGGGGTATAGGCCATTCTTTAATTGCACAAACCTTTTTAGGATCCATGGACATACCATCGGGGGTCACAATGAAATCTAAGAAAACAACATGTGTGGTCATAAAGTTACATTTCTTAAAATTTGTAAATAGATTTTTGGCTTTAAGAGTTTGGAATACTTGACGGAGATGTCCTAAATGGTCTTTCTTAGTCTTGCTATAAATGAGAATATTGTCAAAGTACATGACTATAAATATGCTCATAAATGATAGTAGTACTTAAGTCATAAGTCTCATAAACATGCTAGGTGCATTAGATAAGTCGAACGGCATGACCAACCATTTGTATAGACCATCTTTAGTTTTAAAAGCCATTTTCCACTCATCTGCAGGTCTAATTTGTACGTGATGATATCCACTTTTTTGATCAATTTTAGAATACACAATAAATCCAGCAATTATGTCCAACATATCATCAAGCCAAGGAATCGAAAATCGATAACTTATCATGATTTTGTTAATTACCTGGATGTCTACATACATTCTTTAAGTTCCATTCTTTTTGGGAGTCAAGAGGGCGGGTATCGCATAAGAACTTAGACTTTCTCTAATAAATTTCTTCCTAAGGAGTTCTTCTACTTGACGTTTTAGCTCAGTATGCTTGGTAGGATTAAGGTGATAGTGGGATAGATTTGGAGGATAGCTCCTGGAACAAGATCTATTGCATGTTGGATATTCCTCATGGGTGGCAAGTGACTTGAGAGATCCTTAGGAAAAACTTGTTTGAACTCTTCAAGAAGAGGAATTACCTCCTAAGGAAACTCACCATGGGTCTCATTAATCAATTCCTTGACACTTAGAATCCAAATCAAAGAACCATCAATCAGCTCTTTCTCAAATTTCTTTTGTGCTGATTAAGTGTAGGCTCTTCTTCTTCTCGACTTCTTTGGGACCTATGGTTTCTTTTTTTTTGAATAGCTCTAGGAGGAGAAGGATGAATCATAATTTTCTTGCCCTTATTCAAAAATGAACATGAGTTGACTTGACCATGAAGGGTTGCATCTTGGTTGAACAATCAAGACCTAGAATTATATTTCCAACTTTCATTGGCATCACATCACACCAAATGTTCTCTTGGTATGATTGGAATTTAATTAGAACCAAACAATGATGCTTAATTGGGATGGACGACGCATCTGTCCAAGCAACTTTATAAGGGTTAGAGTGGTCTACAGGTACCAAGCCTAAATGAGAAATGACATCAATGAAAATAACATTGATACAGCTATCACTGTCGATGATAACTTTACATACCTTGCT
The DNA here is from genome assembly GCA_006176705.1 of Cocos nucifera. NCBI lineage: Eukaryota > Viridiplantae > Streptophyta > Magnoliopsida > Arecales > Arecaceae > Cocos > Cocos nucifera. The sequence goes on from QRFJ01000128.1 coordinate 2,212,225, forward strand.
GTCGTGACTAGTAAAAGTATGAAAGATGGCAATCCTACATCAGTCTTCACTTTCTTTGGGTTGGGTCAACACACATCACAACACTCCTAGTCTTTTCTTGGTCTTAGTTTCTGCAGGGTCATAATCCTCAAAAGTTTTGGTTAGCTTCGAGTTTGCAACGTAGACCTCTTCCTCAATAGTATCCTTGGGGTTTTCTTCCTTAAGCTCTCCCAGGTGTAAAGTTCTAGATGGGCATTGGTTAGAGAAGTGACCAAACCTATTGCACTTGAAGTATCGAGTTCCTGAGCTACTTGCTCTTGAATTCTCTATATAGGCTCCTTTGCCTTTATCATCCTTTCTTAATGGAGGACTAATAGATAGGAAATGATTGATTGGGATCTGATTATAGCCAGATCTAGGGGTCTGATTAAAGCCTGGTCTAGGACCTAGAATACCAGGTTTACATGACTCAAGTTGTCGGATGATCGGCAATCTTTGAAATCTCTCATAATCCTGAGCTAATTGATAAACTTGTTTAAGCTATAGACCTCGCACAAAAATAATTCTCTTTGTATGTCATCCTTTAAAACAGTTCTAAAATATGACAAAGTGACAGACGGATCTTCACTAACATCATATCGCATAAGGTATTCATCAAATTTGGCGATATACTCAATAACAGTCTTACTACCCTGGGTCAATATTTGCAATTGATTTAGGATACGCTGCTGATAGGAGATAGGAAGATATTTTTCACGAAGTTTATCTTTCATCTCGTCCTAGATACTTATGGGCTCCTATCTCCTATGCATAGCTAATCGCTCCATATTATGCCAATATAATTTAGCTTGACCTAGAAGTCTCATTTTAGTGAATCTGATTTTTTTCTCCTTAAATATATCGTACCATTCAAAATAATGATTCATGCCTGCCTCCCAATCAAGGTACACATTGGGGTCCAGATGGTCCATAAAGCTTGGGGCTTCGACCTTGACACTCTGAAGTTCTCTCATCCTAGTCATTATGATCGTGATGGGATCGGACCGCTTGATTGCGACCTCTATCAAAACAAGGATGGTCACGTCGCTCTCTAGGATAGTCGTCTAGGAGAGGGGCATTCCTAACACGTTCGTCCAAGCCATTCAACCTTTCTTCTTCTAGGATCCCTACTCTCGCATTCAAATTTTGGATGAAACCACTTATGGCATTTAACCTCTTAGTAATGTCTTTAAAGGCTACAACAAAATCAAAATTCATTTCATGATTTGACTCTGGATTTTCTGGGTGATACCTAGCTCCGGACCTAGTAGACATGCAGTATAATCAACTCAAGGGATTTTCGTAGATCTAAAAGCTCAAATCACTATGAATCAATCAAAGTACAAATAGATCAACATTCGAATCCTTGGACTGGCCAGATAAAAGGTGGAATTATGGGAGGCTCCTCTTACTTTCGTGAGGTCCTAATTAAGTAACCATAGTTTGCTTAGGCATTTATCATGTACCTTAAGCTTTAGACACCAACTTACGGAATCAAGTATAAACTAAACTTGCACCAAGACTCATCATAGCAGCTGAACTTGACTTGTTTTGATTCTATTCTTTTAATATCTAATTAATTTTTAGTTTAGAGGCTTGGGTCAATGCACATGAGTTGGTGGTTTTTGGGCCAAGGAAAGGTGATGAAATCCTTCCCTTATCTTATGATGGGAGTGCCCTTAAAATAAATTAAGGATGCAAATAAGATGCAAACATCGATTCAAAATGAAATAAAATAGTACCAATTAAATTAATAAACTAAAAATAAGATTAAGTTAAAAAAAGTGAAACTAAATTACTAAAAATATGAAGTTCAAACAAACCTAAAATTATTCCTAAGTGTAGAAAATTTTAGACTTCTAGAAATTCTGTTTTGGATCATAGGATCCTTTGGTTGAAGTTCTACTACAGAATTCTTAGAGGATGGTTTTCATAGTTTTCAAAGCATAACTAAATTTCTTATCGAGTTAGGATTTTAGAAAACTAAATCTTGGAGTTTTTGGATGTTTCAATATATGTGAAACCCTATTTTTCCTTAAGTTGCACAGAATAGGACAAGTCACAGAATTTAGTATGCAAACCTTTAACTAACAAATAAATTTGGCACCAATCCTAGATCTGTTTTCCAGATTTTCACTTGCAAAAATATTCATTATCGAATCTAGTTTTCAAATTATCAGATTTCATGAATTTATGATTCTCCTTTAGATGGAACAGCTTATTTCATTCACAGGTGCATAAATAGATTTTTGAACAGGTGCAGAAGTCAGGACGTGTAAGAATTTTTTGGAAAAATCTTTGAGGAACCAATGGTCTCCAATTCCTAGGAAATTTAAAATCCACTTAACAATCAAGTCTAGAACCTACACAAAAAATTTAAAATTTTTTTGAGTTCTTTGAAAATAAAAATCGTAGTTTCTTTAAGGACTGCACAGGATACCAGTATGCAAGTTTTGATGTAGAAAACTACCTAAATACACAATTTTATCCCTAATCTAACCATGATACCACTAAAGCTGATGCGGGATGAGTAATAAACCCTAGATCTAAGATACATGCAACCCTATATTTAGATCAGCGTAAAAAATCATCATAAGCAATCAAAATTAAACAAATACAGAAACTACAGCAAGTGCAGAAATTATGCAGAAGTTATTTTACCAAGATTAAAATTAAACCAGGGAAGAAAACTTAGCACATTCTAGTTGGATCGAAGGTCGTTAAGGAACCATCTCATTTTTAGATTAGGGCTCTGCTCCTAATGATTTCTAGATAGTTCAAACAAAAATATAGGTTCTTATGCAGCCAGTAATGATTTATTAGAACTTTCTCGAAGGAAAAATCTCACCTAACATGGGATTTTGCACAATCTGGAGGAAGAGACCGATCCAGTAGGATTCGTAGGGAGTCGTGAGATTTGACGTCGAAAAAGATCACCTCGTCTTTAGATCTAGTTCATAGCCCGTAGGAGAAATCTGATTCCTCTGATTTTCTTTATCTGCAAGGAAAAGGCATTGATACTAGGATAGGGATTAGAGGATATGGGAGAAGAGATAGGAAAGGAGAGGAGGGAGAAAGAAAAAGAAGAAAAAGCATGGAGAAGGAAGAGATGCACTAAAGTTTTCTTATTTCCAAAATATTCTACGTACAACCAAGAGATCGATGGAAATAAAAAGAGTGAGGATGCCCAATAAACTACATAACTTACTCCGAAGATCATGCTCCAAGATGCGTACATGGAGTAAATCCTTTCCTGATGTACGTGAAATTCTGATAAAAAAAAAGGGGACGACACTCTTATGACTCAAACTCATAGGATCTAAATATATTATATTCTAACACATAACTCATGATCCAACACAACTCAATCGATGATCAAACCCAATATATAAGACTAAATCAACTAGATAAATAATAATCAAACTAAATATAAATAAGATGCTGATGAAGGTGATGGACACAATCTGCTGAAGCTCCTTGATGAAGGTGGCGGCTATGGTCTGCTAGTGCTCTCCAAATGAAGGTGACGACTATGATGTGCTAGTGCTCTCCAAAAGAAGGTGGCGGCTATGATCTGCTTTAATGAAGGTGGTGCCCCCACCACATCTAAAATAATAATGCATCTATTATGATATAGAAGGAAGGACATCATTAGTCCCATATTGATTATAAGTTTTTTTTAAAAAAAACTCTGACTTATATGGTATGAGACTTTTTCTCTCTCGTGAGATATCTTTTGAATGACAAAATGATAAGACCCCATGTCATAACGGTCAAAGGCTGAACTAGACAATACCTCATATATGCACGAGTGAAGACTCATCTATCCAAGCTATAAGTTCTTGACCACAATATTAGCATCCTAGATAGAAATCAATGTAGCCAGGCACCGAAGCCGATAGTACCCTTGATCAAAAACATGATATGCAGTCTCCAAGTGCCCCAAGTAAATCCCTTGTCTAATTTCTTGAACAAAACAACTAGACTGATGGACTAAATAAGTTCCTCCCTTTCAATGCAACCATAAACTTTTTCCCAAAAAAAGCAGCTGTAAACAGTTCAAACCCTTTGGTTGCTCACAGTTATTTGCAACTCGGGATCCGAAACAATCAATAATATCATCTAATGTTAAGTCACCTCCCTTTTTTCTTTTTTGATAAAAGAAAGGAGCATAAGCTGTATTAAAGAAGGCAAGAAGTCATGCACATGCATTTAGCACTCCGTAAAAACAGCAGCAAAACTATTACACCCAACAGCGTATCAACAAGAACTAACCACAAGCAGAACCGCATACTACAAAACAAAAAAAGCAAGTAAGACAAATAGAGAAGGAAACGAAGTAATACATAGCACACGGCAGTAAACCACAAGTCCAAAGTTTCCTCCGATAACAGCTAAAAACAACAGCAGCAACTATGACATATCCGAGCATGCAAATCTCAGAAGAGCAGAAAGAGAAAGTTGGAAGCCAGCTCGTAGACTCCAAGAAAGAAGAACAGCAAATGAGCCAAGAACACAACACCCTATTGTTGTAACGATAGCATTGCTGCCAAACATCCAACCCAACCGAACCAGATTCCAAAGGAAAGAAGTAGGACCAGTAGAAGAATAAAGACATGAGCAATAATAAAACAGAACCAGTTGACATCCATGTGGCTGCAACGTCAGCTTAGCATTCATGATCCAGAACACGACATGATCAAGCTGAGGAAGTCCCACTTGTAGCAAAACATTATCGAACAAAAGTAACACAGTAATACACCAAAAATTAAGCATGGCGTGAATATTTAGTTTGCATAGCATCAGCCTGCAGAATATTTACAAAAGCATCTGGTAATGGATCAGACCATCAGAAGAAAAATGATCCTTGAGAGCATGAGAAGCCGACCTTTGATTCACTTCCCGATATAATGGTGAGCATGAATCCTCTACGACGTATTGCAGGATATGGTGCATCACATATTATCCATTATATGATGAATGGCTGCATGCACATATAGATTATGCCATGCATGTTGTATGTAGCTACATGCATTTATCCATCATGTCCTGAATAGTGCATGCGATGTGGTGGTGCATTATGAATGCTACAGAGGATGTGCTGTCCACGGTGGTAGTACTGATTTCCAACCCATAATGTCTTCAAACAATGGTTGAGAGCCAAGTTTTGGAGAAGGAGAAGAATTGATATCTTATTTGAAAATTAATACCCCAATAAATGATAATTTTTGCTCCAATTGCGGACTTGGATTAGAAGCAAGGGACATAAAGTCAACCTTTATTAGAGTTTCTCATAGACAATATTGATTTAGGAGTATGTACAATAAAAACTATCAAATTATGAAAATTAAATTTTATAACTGATATTATTGCTTAGAGGTTGTGATAGCAAATAAAAAAAAAATGTAAGACGGAGGACTTCCCAGGCGCAATGAAATGACTGCGACTCTCGAAATTGCCACTACTTTTAAATTTTAATCACTAATTCACTAATTAAAATTCTACGGTGTAGGAGCTTGCCATTTAATCACGCATGCGGTGTTTTCTGACATAAATTATTTAGATATTAAAAATATAAATTTTACTAATTAGTACCCTAAGAGCATTCATTAAAAAATATTTAATATTTTTTAAAAATAATAAAATATTTTGATCTATATAATATTAAAAATAAAAATTATTGTAAAGAATATAATAGATATAATTATTTTTATAAAAAAATAATTTTTATCAGCAAAATTTTAAACATATTTTCACTGAGTATGCCTTGAATTTTTTTTTTTTTTAAAAAAAAAAAAAAAAACCTTTTCAAAGTGAAGTAAGCGATCAAGTTGGCTCGACTTTTAGAAGCTCGGTGCCCTTAAAAGAATAATATATTTATATATGGTTCCACGCTAGGCCCACAAATTAATCTATATGTCTCGATTGCACTAGGATCGCAGATTTGCCACAATTAGTGACATCATTCATGTAAAGTTCAACACTTTAAACGGGAAATGGGGATTTGTTTTTTTTTTTTTCTTGATAAATCAGGATTTATCAAACCAGCTTAGATTAAACATAATCATAAGAATCCAAAAATAACATATCTAATAATTGAGCATGAAATATCGTAAATCATACCAAAACCATTTTGATCTTCTAAGATATAAAATTAAAATTAAAATAAATATATTCGCAGTATAACGATTATATATGTCACATAGACAAATGTTTAATAAAACACTTGGGGATAATTTTATTAGAACGGTTGATATGATGCCCTTCGATTGGTGTTGACACTAACAAAGTCTCACAAGTAACAAACAGATCGAGACTTAAGATTGAGCTGCAAGTATTTTGTAATTTTTTTTCCTTAACTCGGATAATATCATGCTGATGCAAAAAAAACGAAAAAAAAAAAAAAAGAAACATCAAATGGTTCACCCGCTGGTGCTTATTCAAAGCGGACTCGTTACCACCCATAATTAATTTTAAGCTGCAAAGTTTAGCCCCTCATTGCCCAGTCTAAATATAAGACGGTAATCAAACAAAATTTCTCTCTCGCTTAAAAAAAATAATATATATATATATAAAGGCCGGTCTCTTGACCTTGCCGCAGATCTCGCCACCACCTCCGCCCCACCCTCCCTGCCCGCCACGCGTCCGATCAACCGTCCACTCTTCCCCTGCTTTTAATACACGTGGCGACTCACTTTCGATGCAAACACATGCAGATTGCTACCAGATCTCCCACAAAACCCCTTACCCTCACGACATATCTACACCACAACCATTCAGGTAATCCTGTAATTTTCTCAATTTTCGAGGCCATTCGCCCAAACCATTTTAAACAAAACAAAGCAACTCTCCTCTTCTTCCTCCTCCTCCTTTCTCTCAGCCTCGAATCGCCCATCTCCAGAACAAAACAAAGCACAGCAACCATGTCCGGCATCTCCCTCGCCGTGGGCCCACGCTCTGGTCCCGGTCAGACGGCCGAGAAGCCCCCATCAGAGGCCCCCAGGCAACGGGAACAGACGATGATGGGCGGCGTGATGGGATCTCTTCGCGTGATCGAGCTGCAGCTTGTGGCCTTCATCATGGTGTTCTCCGCCAGTGGGCTGGTCCCCGTCCTCGATCTTCTGTTCCCCCTCTTCGCCTCCGCCTACATCCTCGCCCTCTCCCGCCTCGCCTTCCCCGGCGTCAGCGGCGGCGGCGGCGGCGGCGGAGGGTCGCGGGAGGTCTTCAGTGGCTCCCGCGGCTTCCGGGCCTACGTGGTGGTGGGGACTACCGTGGGGCTGTTCCTGCCGCTGGCGTACGTGCTGGGGGGTTTTGCACGTGGGGACGACCACGCCGTGCGGTCGGCCACGCCGCACCTGTTCTTGCTCTCGTGTCAGATACTCACGGAGAACGTCATCGGCGGGTTGTCGCTCTTCTCGCCGCCGGTGCGGGCGATGGTGCCGCTGCTGTACACCGTGCGGCGGATCTTCGTCATCGTCGATTGGATTTATGATGTCTGGTTTAACAAGACCCTCCCGGCTAATGCTTCTATCAAGGTGAGTGCCATGCACATTACACGCACATACACATGCATGCTCTTATAGGTTAGAATACTCGCAAACGCTTGCAGCCACTTTTCCAAAAGTATTTGACAGCTTAGTGAACCATTGAGACAACGAGCGCGGATCCTCTGCTGGGTGCGATGCACGGTAAGTATGCAGTCATGCATGGATGCATACCGTACCATATGTACTATATTTACATTATATACGGTTGTGTGGACGGTGCATGCATCGCATGCACGGTACGGCAGAGAGTCCGTGCCTTGAGACAAGGAGCACCTTTGCTTTTTTCTTTTGTCCTTTTTTTTTTTAGTGAAATTTTGTTTTTTAAGTGAAGGATATAAAAATAAAAAAATAGATATTACGGTATGCTTGATTGAGAAGAATAAAGATCCAAAATTGAAATAAAAATGATGACTCCTGTACCAACTATTTGATTGAAAAAAAATTTATTTCAATTTCGATTCTACGATGGAACGAGAATGATCCAATTTACAAAATACTTACTATTCCAACTTTAATTATGATTTCAATCCATTTCATTTTGATTTTCAATTCGATTTTAATTTCGATCGCGAACCAAACATCTGATATAAGGATATCTGTAAAACAGATAAATGCCCCACTTATTATTAGAGCCTTGATCTCTAAAATCTTTTGCCTCTCCTTTTGATGTGGAGTTTTTATATGTTAGATTGGTATCGCGGGACTACGTCGAAGCTTAAATTGCAACTAACAAGATAAATTCGGTAATCAGATTTCAAAGTCAGTCCCACAATGATAAATTTTGTCGGTCGTTTCATAAAACCTTTCTTGATCCCATATTTGATGAACAAAACTTGGATGATGATACTTACAATTGGACATTCATATTGTGCATACGGACGCAACTGTGATAGCCCAGGCTTACCGCATTTGTGTGTGCAAAGAGCAGCTAGATCATCACATTAGAGGATTACCAACGACTTAATGTGTAGCATATTTTGATTTATTTGAAAGATGATTTCTTATAGATAATATTTAGATCGGAGGATCAACATGTCCTTCTCCTTTGTTTCTCACTCCCTTCAGAGTTTTTACTCTGACCTATAGGCACGATATTTGCTCAAATCGACCACTCGAAACTGCTTGGGCCATTGCTACTACTTTTGTGTTCATGAATCATCAGCAATTCTGATTTGGTACAGGATGTTGCCTGGCTGTGGTTTGGTAAGACGCTGGCCATTGCAAATTTTCTCTACTTCTCTTTCAACCTCTTCGGTTTCTTAATTCCAAGGTTCCTGCCAAGAGCCTTTGAGCGGTACTTCAAGGAGAAAGATGAGCTTTGCTCCAAGATGGCCGAGGACAAGCCCACCAGAGATCCGGCAGCCCAACCGGCAGAATCCAAGGCCCCAGAGACCAAGAAAGCTGATTGAGATCGGGCTATCCAACAGGCTCATTAAACAATCAGCCTGGATCGACCTGCAGTCGTGCTGTGATTAGCTGGTACCTTTGTTTTTGTACTAGATTTTTGTGTACATGGATGAAGACTGAGGTTGGTCTTGGTCTCAAACATAAGATTTGGTGCAAATCATGCAGACCTCTTGTTGAGCAAGACCAATAATTTGTTTTCCTTTTGTTCGGATTTCATGATGTTTTCGTTATAGATTAATGGTAATGGACATCACTGTGCTCAATTTGTGATCCAGGCTAATTGACATCTTTGTAAGCTCAGGTTGGGTTTGCTTTTGGCGAAAAACTTTTTGATGTTATGTGCGGTGTGGCACAAGTTGCAGCAGCTAGGCCATGCTTTTCCATCATTGTTAGAGCATGATCAGAGATTGCAAGTTAAACCATATGATGGATATGAATTATAACAATTCCTAAGGTAAATGCTGTTGTTTGAGAGGGATAAGGCTCGTGTTTTCGCTCAAAATAAAGAAGGATTCACCTTCTTTCACGCGAATCAAGTGTTAGAAATCTTTTAGCATTCAACCTTTTTGGATTCCTAATTCTAGGGCTGTTCGTGTTTATGCACGATCGTGTTAATTAAGAAGGCCAGAGCCTAAGCAGTATTATTCACGTAGTGATACAAAAAAAGGTCATACATCAGTGATAATGATAGGCTTTATACCACATGATTAAGCTACAAGAGCTTTGATATGTCTATGTCTTGATGATTGGCTCCATGTTGTTCTCCCAATTTGCAACCCCAAGAAACCAATATTTATATTACCTTTTTCGGTTGGCTCTCCTAAGGGCTTCCCTTGAGTGAGATCCGGAGTTCCATATCAGCTAGTGGCACAATTACTGTACGGTGAATAACCCTCACAAACCACGCAGAAATGTGGGTAGGTGTTAAATAGGAAGCCCACAAGCCTAATGTCAAGTTGAAAGGGCTCAATTTTGGGCCGGGTAAGCTGAAAATCTTGCTTTTCATGGCCCAAATACACCTTATTTCCCACCATACTTATACTTACGGAGGGTCCTGCCTCACCTTTCAACATTGCATCTAATCATTGTCCAACCTTCCAAGGGTGAAAAGAGCTTTTAGCTAATTTAGGATTTTCTCGATACCTTTTGCCGTTCCAATTTGAAATAGAGTTAGCCACTTCGGACTGAATTCATCAAACATGATCAAGTCCCTCTAATGAGGAAGGAGAGTTACCTAAAGATCCAGGCTACTTTGAGCAGTTAAATAACATTCAAAGTTTTGACCATATATACTTTGTAATAGTTGCTCAAGTCACATGAGCAATCACATTAAATGTCTCTATAGCCTAGTGAAAATGCCATGACACTCTTGAGTTTTGTGTCGTTTCTTGGGTGAGGGTCCTATAAGAACGAATCGATCGGTCTAGCTCAAACATCCATTGCCGTTTACGTTTTGGTAAGCGAACCAAATAGAATGTTTGGTTTAAACTTGACCTCCAAAATTATTTACCCCATAAATTAGGTCCAAATTTAACATCCGACCATCAAATCCATGTGATGCACATGACATTGTAAAGATGGGGAGCCAAACGAGCAAGCAAACTCTTAAGATGGGTTCTCATAGCATAGCAAAATTTAGTCTAGTCACTCTCATGGGTTGCAGACATCCTCTACAGCTTCCATTAGATGAACCGCTTTATTTAGATTACCTAAGTTTCAAACTTGTGAGTAATGCCAACAGATGGTATGTTCCGTGACAACTTTATATTTGCACAAATGGAGTAAATCATTTAATACTTTCGGTCAACTAATATGTATGGACCACTGTTTTCGATTTGAGTATCCCAATGTCAACCAAAGCATTTTGTTGAAAGAGACATGGTGGTCGTTCTCTGCCCCATTGGCAGAACAAGACCAACTCTCTTAATCATACGGGCATTTTATTAGAAAAAATTATATGTGCACCATATGAGCATCAATCATAGCTACTCATTCTATAAAATGAAGCCTACAGAAACAAACAATTATGATTGGCGATGTGCACAACCATGTGGTACACCCTACGTAGGATACATATAATTTGTTATTTTATTAAATAAAGGTAGTTTAAAATGTTAGAATGATGGCAAAACATTGGCAGCAAGTTATTTTGTAATGAAGCTTCTCAATTACCGCACCAAGCTTATCTACTCCAAAGCAAACCGAAGCCCAGGCAGGAACAATATCGTAATCATCATCAAAGCATGTAAGCTGGAGCAAGCGATTGTAGAACAAAGATATTGGATAATTATTTATTATATAAAAAGAAGGATGGATGTTGAGAAACGTTGACTCGTCGAACAAAAGTTTTATTTTTTCTGTTCAGGCAAGAAAGATGGCGACAAGCGAACTAACGTAGCCAACTTCGTATCGACAAGTGAAGACTGCGTCTTGATCTAATAACATCATCAATGCCCGCTAAGTTATACCAATAAGCATCCTATCATAGCAGTTGTTACTTCTATTTCTTAGTGAAATTTTGTTTTCAATCCATGCAGGCCGCACGATTAGAAATTCAAACATCAATTTCTTAGGTGCACATGAGACCGCAGTCTTACTCGAATTATTTGAAAACATAGATACCAACATGTTTCTAACGTCATCGATCAAAGATCGATGCAAGATGCACGAATCACGCTAGATAACTTTGCAGTATACTTTGAATCCAATGTTGAAAGATCAAGGGCCTTGATGAAATCAGAGACCAATGTCCTTGTCATTCGAATAGTCCATAATGAAACTAAAGGATAACCTTTCATGCCGAGGAATTGAAGAGAGAGAACCTCTACGGTCTTGCATAGCGTTTTATTTGACAAGCTTGCTTTTAATCAAAACACGGCAGAATCACTATCAACATTTGAGATGTTACTTTACCAAAAAAAAAAACATCTGAGATGTTACCTAGAAACAGTAGCATTGCACCAATACACATGTAATGAAGCACAGCACTAACGAACTTTACAGATCTTAAAGCAAAAGTGATAGGCATATTAATTCGTAATTGAGCAGAAAGAGAATCAAAAGAAGGTATCTAAAAGCATAATACTTTTTTTAAAAAATTTTAAAAGAAGAAAAAGTAAGGTCCAGCAGGTAATATGTGATTCGATCGTTTCCTATCAAAATTTGACGAAAGTCACAGAATCTAACTTTTGATGTGATACGTTGCCATCCTTCTTACAAAAATATAAAAAGCCAAGCCCCTTTTATCTCCCAATAGTACTGTGAGGTGAGTGTGCATCAGCAGATGGACGGCTCTGATGCATGGGAACTGCAAGGGCACAAATGAAGACAGAGAAAGCTGAGACGACGGTCCTTATTTTGTACCCAATCTCAAATCAACCGTCCATCATGTCCTATGTCCACGTCAGAAAAAAGTCACAACCCCACGGCCTGACGACGTTACGGTTACCAACCACCGCTGTCTCGGAAAAAAAAAAAGAGAAAAAAAAAAAAGCTGCGCTGAAAGGAGAGTGAGGTAACCATCACGTACGGTGACCAGACCCCACACAAGCTGCCCAAGTTTCTCATTTCCCGGAACACGCCGACGCCATCTCACTTCGCCAAGACAAGATTTTTGCTAATTTCCAAAAAGACCCCTACAATACAGTAGATAATTGGCACCTCAAATAGGGGCAAATTTGACATTCAACAAAAATTTTAAATAATCGCGTGAAAGGACCGCACCGCCTCTCTCCCCACCTTCCCTCCCCGCTAACCCTAGCATTTCTCTCATGCAAATGACCGCATATAATTTTGCCAAAATTTACAACCGTAAGTATATCCGTCGATGGATTAAGTCTGGATAGTGCAGATTCATTCCGCATAGGATTTTCTCTGCGAGTACTCGTACCATGAGATGGGACAGCTGCCCGCACGGTGATGGACGTACGAAAACCAGGTGGAAACCGGGAATAGGCGGTGAACCGAACGCGCGGACCGAGGCTACCTGAGAGAAAGGAACCTCCCATCTCTTATAACGGGGACACCCCTCCCCTCTTCACCCCTCTCTCTCTCTCACATCCGTGCGTTCCAAGCAAAAGAGATAAACCCAGCCTCTCTTTCTCGTCTCCCTGACATTTGGGCGAAAAATTTTTCAAGAAAAAGGAGGGAAGAAAAGGGTGGAAAATATGAAGAATCTTTACCCTAAAGGGAAAGGGAAGATCCACCCATCGCCGGCATCGCCCTCCACCTCCGCCGGCGGGGGGGCGAACGATGACGCGCTGGCGGTGCTGAAGCTCCTGCCGGCGGCGATCCTGGCGCTGACGGCGGCGCTGGGGAACGAGGACAAGGAGGTGCTGACGTACCTGATCACACGGTCTTTGAATGGCGCGGGGATGGTAGCGGCCACAGGGATCTGTGGTGGCGCCAGTGGCGGTGGGGAGGAGAGGCGGCGGTGCCGGCGGGTTGGGGGAGTCCACCGGCCGCTCTTCGACTGCGGGTGCTTCGACTGCTATAGCAGCTTCTGGTCCCGCTGGGACTGCTCTCCTGATCGCGAGCTCATCCACCAGGCCATCGAGGCCTTCGAGGAGCACCTGGCCAACTCCGAGAGCAAGGGCGGCGGAGGCGGCGGCGGAAGGGGGCGGCGGAGGGAGCGAAAGGCTTCGGATCTTTCGGAGAAGGGAAAGAAGAGCAAAGAAAAGGAGACGAAGAAAGTAGAACAGATCATCGATGAAAAGCTTCTGGAGGCTGCGCCTGTGAGATTCTCCGGCGAAGATAAGGCGGCGGATGTGGAGGCCACGGCAGGGGGAGGCGGCAACGAGAGGAAGGAGGTGGAAGAGGAGGCGGTAGAAGACGGAGATGAGGCGGCGGCGGCAGCAGGGGGCGAGCGGCGGCGGGGGTGGCCGGACATGATGGGGTTGCTTAATTCCCGTTTGTGGAACCTTTGGAGTCCGGGTGTCTGAGCGCCATTAGATATTGCACTCCGGCCAAAGAAAAACGAAAGAAAAAATAGAAAAAGATGTGGCGGTAGGTTTTATTTCCCACTGGAATCTTATATATTTCTATGTTTCTTTTTTGTTTAAGGTCTTGTAAATTTCTCTCTCTAAATTTCCGGAAGTTTTGGTAGTCTTGCCGGTTGATACATGGATGTGCGCGATCTATTAGTTAATTAATTACATAATTAATGATGTTAGATTAGTTTAGTGAGGACATGAGGTCAAAAATTATTGTTTTACTGGTTTCCTAAGGTAAAGTGCTAGCTAATTTTTTTTATTTGCTTAGTGTTTTCATTAATTGTATTACCTATTAGAATGGAAAGGTTGTTATTATGAGTTGTAGATTCTTAGCGAGAAGGGAAAATTAATTTGTTATTTGAACAAATATTGAAGTGGGCTTTATACGAGATAGGAGTAGCGGTTGGTGGGAATTTGCCTGCCACCTTAACTCGTGTGGAGTACTGGAGGAGGCAACCGTGACGCAGCGTAGAGGTGAGACATTTTTGAAAGGGAGAAAAAGGATAGCTTGGTCTCAATAAAATATGGGTTATGGTACAAGATTTTAGGTTGTTAGGCTTCTCAGGGAACGCAGAAAAAGGTCTAAAAGTGGAGCCTAGGCCTTTTGGTAGGCAGAAAGTTTATTGAACGTTGTACTAAGGGTGTATGTTTTGCTGGACATAGACTTAATTATAATCACTAGAAATAATAAATATAGTTTTAACTATGGATGGTATGGATAGGGATGCAGGATGTAGGTTGTACTTTCTCTATCCTTAGGTTTAAAGAAAAAAGAAAAAAAAGTTGAATTGCCTGGACATGGGTTCTCTTGTCTCCTATTTATGTTGCTGATCTCAGCGTTTGCTAACTTCTATTATAATCATTTTCAAATGTTGTGTTGCATTGGTAAGCTAAAGAGAAGAGCATGCTCTCAGCTTGGCGGGGATTGACGTACTCGGATGTTGCTTTAAAAATGGGCATCGGTACCATTGATTTGGACTGGGTTAAGTAGCGCGGGAGCAGTCCTAATTGATGATGCTACTAAGTGGCAACCTACCGGGCTATGAAAGCCATTAACACGTAATAATTTATTCTTCTGGGAGTTGAAGGAAAATGAAATCATTGATGGGACCTTTTCCAATTTGTGTCAAATACTTAACGAAATTTCGTAGTTTCTTCTTGATGAAGCAAGCATTAATGCGTTTCATTCTATAATGTCCAAGGTACAGAAGAAATTTAGATTTATTTTGTGATAGATTTTATTTTGGTAATGGATATTATTACTATTATTGTGATGGAAACCCGCAAATTGAATGGACTCGCAAATGGATTGAAGAGGTATCTTTCTAAGGCAAAGAGGATTCACCTTCCTTCATGCAAGTCCACCGTCGGATCATCCGTGTAGATTCAAAGCATTTCAAATTCTATCATTCAGGATCTCAAAGCCGCCGATCGGCGAGCTGCTGATGGATTCATGCGCGAGAGGGTGAATCCTTGTATTGCATTGAAGAGCACCGTCCATCCGTTGCAAATAATGGCTGTTACTTCTGGTGATATTTTGTAGCTACATCTGTGCTGCATATTTGGTTGTTGGCAGGATGCAAAAATCATGAAATATTAAATAAATCTTTATATATTATATGAATTAATAACAGTATGTTGATTTATAAATAACTGTATACTTATTTTTGTTTATCCAGTAGTTTTTTTTTTTTTTAGAAAAATTATTTAGCAGAACCTTCCACCTAATATGGTGTACTCATGGAGGTTTTATGACAAGCTCATGCCGCATCTCATGGCCATTAGCTGTTACTGTCTCTCCAAACGGCACCTTTTTGCAGCTCATGGGACATGAAAAGAGTTCGGTTGTTGATTGTAGAGTTAGGTCATTCTCTAGGTAGAATGGAGTCGGTAGACGATAGAAATCGTTACAGCAAAAAAAATGAAACAAAATGAGTAATTTGGGAGAAGCAAGAAAATAGTAGATTTCTTTAGTTAAGCATCTCTTTAAATCCAAACCCTGGATTGTGTCTCGGCACGTTCATAACTATTTTCTTTTATCTTAATCGCTTAATAATTAATATTCAATTCCAAAAATAAATCCCAACTCGATTGTTCAACTTTAATTAGATTTCTCTCCCCCCCCCCCCAAAAAAAAAAAAAAATCTTAGAGTTGAAGGGACTTAATTGATGCCTCTCTCCTTTCTTTGTTCCCGGACCACTAGTACGACTGGTGCCCTCGCTTGATCGCACGACCATCACTTCCTTGTTCCCTCGTCCGTTCACCCCTACAACCAACCATCTGCCCCGCTTGCATTGCTCAAACTCCTGGCCAATGGGAAGGCAGCATCAAACATGATCCTGATAGTGATCTCCTGGCCGATGGGAAGACAACAGCAAACATTCTTAAATCCACCCCAGTGATCAAGCTTGTGGATGGGAGAGAAGGAGATGGTGGCGTGCCAGAGCAGGGAGTGGCAGAACCAATGGAAAGGGTTCATGGGAGAGGGTTTTAGATCAGTTTGGGTGGTGCCTATGCGGGCGAGGCAATAGCGACAACGATGAAGGCCGGGGCGGTGAATGCTACCGCTACGGCCACCGTAGGGATCAACATGAAGTGGCGGCATGGTGGGGAGGGAGAGGAAGAGAAGCAGCCAAACTGTACGGATTAAAAGCAATTGCCAATTGGTTGCAGCTTTATTTCCTATTATATACCCTAATAAGAAAGGGCTAGGATCATCTGATGGATTCTTTTAAAAAAAATATATAAAAGCATGGTAGCGAAACCCTTCTTATCTTGATTGGTGCAAAGGTGTAAGGATGCTAAAGCCCCCAGAGGCATCTGATGGGGTGCATTGTATCCAACCTGTTTAGACTTGGCCAAAACCTATAGTGAGCCTAGGGCGGATGAGGATAATGGCAATGCTCGTCCCAAACTCACTCAATAATTTTATCGGAATATCTTTTATAAAAGTCTACAGCCCTTTCCTTCTATTCAGATCATCTGACTGACCCTATTAGGCCCCAACCCTCCCTTCCCATACCCTAGCCACTCGCATGGCACCACACCCTCTTTCTCGCAAGCTTTCATGCTCACCTTGTTGAAGAGAGGACATGAGCCAAAGTTGAGGGTGGTGAACCGCTCGAGTTCCAATCCAAGCTAACCTTGTTGAGATCGAACCTTCCAAGCACATGTACCTTAGGAAAAATCTTGGCCTTCATAAATCCTAAGGAAGGATTGTAAAGAATGAAGGAGAGGGCGCATACCATACGTGCAGAAAGTTTGGCCACTTGGCTAAAAATTATTACCGCGAGAAGGATGAGTCCATTTAAAAGGATAATCAAATGACAACCCCTAAACCATAGGCAAAAATAATGATCGGCTAACTTAGCATGCTTGATGGGTATGCTTTCTTTAACCTAGAAGTAAAAATGGTGTGCCCACCTCCAGTGGTGAGTTGACACGGGAGGCGATGTGCATATTTGTTCAAGAAAAGTCTGCATCCTTCATGGTGTCTTTTACCTGTTTGAAATTTACAAAAACATGATAAGTGCATCAGGTTTTATTAGACTTGGCTAAAATTTATCTTCAAATCAAATAATCTTATCCTAAATATGGGGGTTTTGTTGAAAAAAGCTATATTTGCAGTGGTCCTTTTATATTTCATGTTATTAATTCTATTTTTCTGCTATTGAAAAGCTTTGCTCATACTTTAAATGTAGAATGTGTTGATTTGTAGCATGAAAATCTTGATCATGTATGTGTTAATTCTCTTAGGACTCTATTGGTTGACATGGGAAAGGTGTGGTTGATGGAAAAATGAAAGAATTCTTCTTTTTCGGTTGGAGCTTTTAAAGAAGAGAGATAGAAAGTAGCATTTCTATGGAATAAACTTCTCATATTTTATAGGAAAGATAAATCCCATATGGGATGTGGATTTTTGGCTTTCTCATGGGAAGGGAATTTGGATTTTTTTTCTTTTAAAGCATCCTTAAAGCCATGAATAGGATGGTTTTTTTCTTTATTAAGAATATAATAGATATTCTACACGATTTTTTTTAAAAAAAGTAAATAATCAATTAAATACAAGGCATTTTATAACGTTTTATTTTTTTTATGATCAACCAAATATACTAAAATCACTTTTTTTGGGCATTATGTATATGGGATACTGGAAAGATATGCCCGATGTTGTCCAGTGAAGATACGACACGACTCTAAATGATTTGGTTCTAGCTTAGAATTAGTTGATTCACACATCCTCTCCTTCTCAATAATAGTCTTAGATCTCCGTACTCATGGTAGGTAGGGTTACAAATGAACCAAACCAATAATCTACTACACAAGAGCATCTAAATCTCAAAAATAATAATGGCGGTGTGGGAGTTAATCTCTCTATCACTCTATATGGGGTATGCAAATTTTTAGTTTTCTTTTTAGTGATTCACAATCCTAGAGATCAGTTCTTTTATATAGAGTAAATTTCATTATTAAGATATAAGAATAAAATGCTCTTATACTAATTTCTAAGTTGTTAACGAGATTACTTCAAATTTAAATTCATTGAATTGGGCCTGCAAATGAGCGCAACCTATTGGATTCCAACCGAATGCCCAATGTTCTCCCACTCACACCTTGTAGGAGCGATGCTATAACAACCACATATCAACATTACTTTATCATTGAATATATTTATGTAGGCTAATGGATAGCGTGACCACTGAGTCAATCTACACTTTAGGAGCTGCATGCTAAAAACCTACTTAGGCCTGTATAGAAACATCAACTCTTTAAAGATAAACAACTCAAGATGCCCTAGACCAACTTGATTACATCAAGCTAAGCATCTCTAATCCCTCAAAGAGCCAACACATTCTATGCTATACCTATGATCACGTTGTTACTTTAGAAGCAACATAATATATCGACAATGAGTCATAATACATCGATGTAATCAAAATTGTCTTCCTTTGCCCTAATGCCATTAGGTTTGTGATCGATTGCTTTCCTAGCAGTATCCTTTAAAATCGAATCAATCATGATTATGGACAACATGCTAAAGTAGCTAACACTGATCATTCACTTTATGACATGGGCTAAAGTCACAAAGGGCATTAATGAGGATAATATTATATATGTCCTAAGGATTCACACAGTGATAAAGCAAGGATTCATTCATTCACTTCCTCGAGGGTTGAGAAAGAACAAATAGTATGAAATACATGATATAGGAGAGAAACTCAATTAACTGAGCACATGTCATTCTCTCACACATGCCATATGGATCTTGGTTCAGTCACTTTCTGAGTGCTTAACCTGAGTTTTCCATTTGCTTACTATTCTAAGCACTAAATAGTGATCTCACATCCATATATAAATCATGCTTATATGAATTGTGAGACTATCTATATACGATTTTTTTAAAAGAGGACCTTATCTTATCATCTACTAAGGTAGCTTACTTAATGCCTAGATTTTTGCTCGGTTACATAAATGCCAAAAAAAATGATTGTCCATGTGAGTCAGCCTATGACATATAACTAATCATAATCAAAGAATATAAGTGCATACATATATAAATGTGCTAATTTTGGTTCACCTCAACAAAAAAAAATATAGATAAATAATAAAATTTTGTTATTGCATGAATAACCAAAAATATCCTATGTACCAATAACATAGAAATTATCAATTGTTCACGTAATCAAACTCTACAAAGTCCAAGCAACCTAATGTGAGCCAAAAATATATTTCTATGAATAGGCTTAGTTAGAGGGTCAGAAACTATGTGACTCGTAGAAATATGTTCCAGGTTCACTTCCTTCTGCTTTGCCCCTCACGAACATAGTGATACTTTACATCAATATGTTTCATCTTATCATGATACTTAGGGTCCTTTACAAAGGCAAGAGTTGCCATACTATCATAATGGATTGTTATAGGATCGAAAGCATTAGTAACAACTCCAAGATCTTAAAGGAACCTCCTCAACTAAATAGCCTCTTGAGCTACAGTTGAGCAAACCACGAACTCCGCCTCCATAGTGGATAAAGCCACACAAATCTGCATTTTGTTACTCTATGAGATGGCGCCATGGTTCAACAAGAAAATGTATTTAAGATAGATTTGCGCTTATCTAGGTTACCAGCCCAATCAACATTATTATAACCCATGAGTTATAAATCTAATCTCTGATAGTATAGCATGTAGTCCATAATCCCTTTAAGGTAGCAGAGTATTCTCTTGACCACTTTCAATTCTAGAATTCGATTGATAATGGCTGATCAGACCCATAGCATAGTAAATATCAGGCCAAGTATATGTCATAGCATACATCAAGCTTTCAATTGTATTAGCATATGGGACGTGATTCATCTAAGAAGTCTTTGGATATTTTTCTAGGCTCAAGCTCTCACCTTTAGCAACAGGAGTATCAATAGGCTTGTAATTATGTATCTAAAACTACTCAAAGATCCTCTTTTGGTAAGTCTCTTGAGACAAACCCAAAAATTTCTTTGATCGATCCCTCAAGATCTTAACTCCGAGCACATAATTTGCCTCACTTATTTTTTTCCACTACTACAAAAATGGCCTATGGCAGCGATTTTCGAAACCACTGCCATAGCTCCTACGACCGCAGTTTTCGTTAACTGCTGTTATATGTCAGATCTATAGCAGCGATCATAGCTCCTAGGACAGCGATTTTCGTTAACTACTGCTATAGGTCGGACCTATGGTAGCAGTTTTTATAACCGCTGCTATAGGTCCAATATATAGCAATGGTTACTGAAAATTGCTGCCGTAGATCGGATCTATAGCAGCGGTTCATTATAACCGTTGTCATAAGTCAGACCTATAGCAACGGTTAGTAGGAATCGCTGCTATAAGCTGATTTATGACAACGGTTAATTATAACTGCTACCATATATATATATATATATTTTAAATATTATATAATTTTAAAATTTAATGCCCATCTTTACCGTTCATTATCTAAATAATTATCATTAGAGTGTCGTCATAAAAGGTTGTCTCGATCCAATGGCCCTAGCTTCATCGATAAAAAAATTTGATTTCGACGATCACGAATGACGATGTGATTATCTGATAAATGGAGATCTTCGATGGATTCAAAAATCTGCAATGATGATCTCGGTGATATTTATAGCATACTATCAAAATTTTACTTCAATCAGATATTGGTCAATTTAGTATAGATTAGTTTCGACCATTAAATGATAAACGAGTGATCAAAGGATCAAATGGTGTCCGATTATGAGATAATTTTTTTTATAAATGATCTTGGCTACTACTTTAATCATTTTTTATGGTGATGATTATAAAATTTAACTCATGAGATAAAAAATGATCTAAAACTATACATCTCCTAATAACCATTCTGAAACTTCATTGGTTATACTCGTACTTTTGCAATATCTGCTTAACATGAATAGTTTATACGAAAATGATTTAAATTTTACTATCATCGTCATATAAAATATTTAAAATTATAATAAAGATTATTTAACTAAAAAATTATCTCATAATCGGACGTCGTTTAACCCTTTGATCGTTTGTTTCTAATTTAACGGTCGAAATTATTTCGTACTAAATTGACCATGATAACGATATCCGATTGAAGTAAAACTTTGATAGTATGCTACAAACATCATCGAAATCATCATTGCAGATTTTTGAATTTATCGAAGATCTTCATCTATCAGATCATCGCACCGTCATTTGTGATCATCGAAATCAATTTTTTCTGATCGATGAAGCTAGGGCCATTGGATTGAAGTGATCTTTTGCAATGACACTCTAATGATAATTATTTAGAATATAAACAATGAAGATGGATATTAAATTTTAAAATTATATAATATTTAAAAAAAATTAAAAAAAAATATTTTCAACCTATGGCAGCGGTTATCAAAAATTGCTGCTATAGATCTACAACAACGATTATAGAATCATTGTCGTAGATCTATGACAGCAGTTTTGGATAACCGCTGCCATATATTTATGACAGCAATTTGATAATCACTGTCGTAGATTTCTATGACATCGATTTGATAATCGATATCGTAGATTAGGTTAAAAATCTTCAAATTTTTTTTCCTACCGTGCGCGCTCAATATCTCTCTCTCTTCCCTTCTCTTCATCGTTGGTGAGGCTCCTTTCCCTCCGACCGACGTTGCCCCTCCTTCTCCCTCGGCCGACGCCGCCCCTCCTTTCCTCTTTCCTTCCGGCCCCCCATCCCCGGCCGCCCCTCCCCACCGCCCCACCCTTCCCTCGGTCGCCCCTCCTTCCCCTCCCCCTCCGGCCCCCCATCCCCGACTGTCCCTCCCTACCACCAACCACCCCCCACCCGGCCCCCTCACCCCCACCCTCCCCCGACCGCACCTCCTTCTCCCCATCCCCGGCCGCTCCTCCCCGCCTCTTTGCCACCCCTCACCCAGCCTCCCCACCCTCCCCCCGGCCGCCCCTCCTTCCCCCATCCCCGACAGCCCCTCTCCACCACCCTACCACCCCCTAGCCCCCCCATCTCTGGCTGCCCTCTCCGCCACCCCCACCCGTCCCCCCCACCTTCCAACCGCCCCTCCTTCCCCCCATCCACGACCACCCCTCTCTGCCACCCTGCCACGCCCCACCCCCAGGCCCCCATCCTCGGCCGCCCCTCCCCGCCACCCTCGACTCGGCCCCCCACCCCCCACAATCTTCCTTCCGATCGTCGACCTTTTCGTCACTGTGCTTCTCAGGCCTCCTCGTCACTATGCCCCCTCCCCTGGTCCCCATCCTCGACTGCCCCTACTCTCTCTCTTTTCTCTTTCTCTCTCTTCTCCATCTCACTATCTTACTTTTATTTCGCAGGTTACCTCTAGTACCATCGTCTTTCTCTAGCATCATCGTCGGCAACCCTCAGAGCTTTCGGTGCGACCAGCTCTCTATAGCCGTAGATATAATTTTTTTTAATTTTATAGTATTATTTATTAATCATATATATTTATAATAATTTATAGAATATTTATAATAAATAATATAAATATTTATTATAAATATTATAATTATCTGTATATCATAGTTTTTGGGCCGTGCCGTGGCAGTAGCCTTGGACTGTGTCATGTCGGCAGTTATAGATTAGATCTATCAACGGATTGGGTTTGGATCAAAACCTGAATATTCAGATCCGAACCCAATTTTAATTACTGATATCAGATCCAATTTCGAATACCCAACGGATCTGTATTTGAGAGAGGAAGGGAGAGATCCGGCCTCACCGCCATCATTGGAAGGGAGGGGATGGGGTCCGGCCTCACTGACGAGGGAGATCGAGAGAGGAAGAGTGGGAGATCGAGAGAGCGAGAGAGGAAGGGAGGGGGTCCGACCTCGTCGGCATCACTGGGAGGGATGGGGTCCGGCCTTGCCGACGAGGGAGATTGAGAGAGTAAGAGAGGGAGGGATGGGGTCCGACCTTGCCGGTGAGGGAGATCGAGAGAGAAAGAGAGAAAGATCGAAAGATAGAAAAGCTAGGAGGGAGGGGTTCGATCTTGCCGCCATCGCCGGCAAGAGAGATCGAGAGAGGGAGTGATCGAAGGGATGGCACACAATCGAACCAGCTCGGATACGCAGCCGAGCCGACTGGTGGAGGACCCTAGCCGAATGTCTCGGGCATAGAGTCGGCTCGGCTTCTGAGCGAATAGAATTTGATATGTCTCTCTAAGGTTCCAACTTTAAGCCCTAAGATGCCACCATCATCTACTTTGTTCTTCTTTCAGATTTTTGGATTAACACCAAGGTTCGCGCAAGAGATCGGATCTATGACTGTTGTTCATTCTTAATTATTTATTAATATAATTCATGTTGTACAATTTATTGCATAACATTTTCTGAATATTTATATCTTATTGCTTTTGTTTATTGCATTGCATAACGATAGACCTATCAATTGATTAGTGTACATATTAGAGACTATTTATTGATGTTGTACTAATATTATTGTTCAACATGTTATATTAATTAATGTTCATTAACGTTGTGGGACACGATGGCACCGAAACGCCATCTAGCTTTCACGCTTGTCCCTTGGTAGGTTACGCACAGTTCAGCATCCAAGAAGCGGTCGGAGCATACTCCATCCACCTCAATATCGACTACTCAAGGATCTCCACCGTCGGCATCTACTCCACCGTTGGCATCTACTCCACCGATAGCTGAGCCTCTACCATCGTCCATATCTAAGGCACATGCTACTACGTAGATATCTGAGTGTACATTTTTATTATATTAGCATAATTTTATTTTTTATATAGTATTTGTACACTTATATATTTGCATAACGTATTTGCATTGTAGGTGCATCATCCAATCAGATATTTTGCGATCCCACACGTATGGCACACGTGTGGAACCGCCAACATCAAGTGATGGTCTATTACGATGCAGAGGGAAGGCCGGTAGGGGAGATCGTGCGGGAGATGCATTCCTTTTTTGGAGTGCTTGTGAGGTGATTGGACATCATTCATATAGAGCCCAGAGACTGACGTTTGATGGATACTGCCATCAGGATCTGAGTATGGAAGGAGATATGGATAAGTACGCGCATCTTAGTTATATTTATATATTTTATATGTTTACACTATATATGTTTAATTAGAATAATTTTATAACTGATTTTTGATAAATTTATGCAGAGAAGGTATGACTTTTTTGATCATGAGATGGCTCGAAATGTCCGATTGAGAAAGATTGGAGCATTGTACCGAGGTTACAAGGTAAAGCTCCATAGAGGATGGCTCGAGTACTGATAAGACACTCCGAAGGAGCTTGTTCTCTGATACAGGACTGTCCTCCGAGTTAGTGAGAGAGGATGGTTAGATATTGGAGGAGCCAGAAGTTCGAGATAAAATTTCTAACTTTTAAATTTTTTAATACGCTTAAAATTTTATTTAAATATTTATTATTTATTTAAATACTTGTTAAGCTACCTTCTATCAGAATCAGAAGAACCGTGCAGTCCAAGAGTATACGCACACTCTAGGCCATGAGTCTATGGTCAGTCGTGTGCATAGAGTAATAATTAATTTTAAATCTTACTAGATAAATTAAATTCATATTTTTATCATCTTTTTGATAAATTTATTCTTTGTTATAGCTGATGAGAGATGGAGTGATGCCCAGTCGTAGCAAGATCTTTCGATCCAGTCATACGGACAAGATGGGCAAGCCAATGAACATCGCGATCGGACGTATTTTTATAAGTATTAAATATATTAGTATATATGATTAGTATTATAGCATTTCTTATAAAATTTTATTTTAATTTATAATTATATGATCAGTTAGATGTGCTCGTGAGCGAGGGCCCGGATACCTTTAGGCCCCATGACCATCTGTCTCAGGTCTTGGGGCCTGAGCACTCTGGAAGGATCCGATGCAAGCTCGGACACACGCTGATGAGCTACTGATCCGAGGCGAGCATCTCCTCATAGACTTTCGATATCGTCAGTCAGGAGGAGCTTGAGGAGGCGTTGGCATGGATAGATCATGCTGCGATGCGGGCAGATCGGATTGAGAAGCGCACATCTCATCTGGAGGGCATCGTAAGAGACATGATGTCGATGCTCAGCGTGCATTTTGAAGTCATGGGCTTCGAGGATATGTTGGCCCTCATTCCAGCTCTAACTCTAGCTCCGACTCTAGCTCCAGCACCAACTCCGACTCCCGATGACGACGACGATGATGTAGATTTAGAAAATTTTTGATATATTTTATTTTTTTAAAAAAATATTATAGTAAATTTTATTCAATAATAAAATTTTAGTATTTCAGAATAATTTTTATTTTTATTATATTTTTTTATATTATATATCTATATTTATCGAATAAAATATATAAAAAAATAAAAATTTTAATTTTTTTAATTATAAAAAAATCTACGGTGGTGATTTTATAACTGCTGCCATATCCGTGCCAACCGCTGCCATAGGTCCGTGATGCAAATGGTACCAACCGCTGCATTAGACCTATGACAGCGGTTAAGAAATCGCTGCTATAGATTATCTATAACAGCGGTTACATAACCGCTGCTATAGATCGATATATTGCAGTAATTTATAAACTACTGTAATAGGTAATCTATGATAGTGGTTCAAA
Organism: Cocos nucifera; assembly: GCA_006176705.1. Taxonomy (NCBI): domain Eukaryota; kingdom Viridiplantae; phylum Streptophyta; class Magnoliopsida; order Arecales; family Arecaceae; genus Cocos; species Cocos nucifera. Next base: position 2,238,321 of record QRFJ01000128.1, read on the forward strand.
TAATCGCTGTCATAGAGCTATGGCAATGACCGCAGTGGCAGTGGTTAGAAAACCACTGTCATAGTCTATGGCAGCGATTTTTTAGGCTACGATAATAGTTGTTCATCTGAAAGTTTGAGGATAGCCACTCTTTTATGGCGACAATCAACTTCTTATCGTTTCCAACCAATAAGATATCATCAACATATAGAAAAAGGATAATGAAACTTTTCTTGGACCGTTTAACATACACATAATGGTTTTCTTTGATGATTAAGAACCTCTCATTAGTGATGGCTCTATGGAATCTTAAATACCACTACGTGGGTGATTGCTTCAAGCTATAGATGGACTTTTGGAGCTTACAAACTTTATGCTCCCTTACCCTCTACAACGAAGCTAGTAGGTTGATCCATATAGATCTCACCTAGCTTTTCATTGAGAAATATCATTTTGACGTCCATTTGGTAAAGTTTCAAATCCAAATATGGGATAATGGCCAGAATCGAGCGAATCAAGACTAACCTAATAATTAAATGGAAGGTTTTCTCATAATCAATGCCTTCTTTTTAGGTGTATTCCTTTGCTACTATATGAGCTTTATACCTTTCAATTAAACTATCTGCCTAGCACTTAACTTTTAGAACTTATTTATTCCAGACATATCTAGACTTCATGGATTCCATCTCCTCTAACATTGTATCCATCCATTCCTTATAAGTAAGAGATGAGATAGTTACTTAATATGTGCTTGGCTCATCGTGTATGACAACCATAAAAGCTTTCGCTTCAACCTCAAAGCGACAATAGAGAATGCTTACATGTGTACTTCTACATAGCTATGATTCTTGAGAGCCTTAAGTTGGTGGAATTGATTCACTAAATGATGAATTGCTCTCACTATCCTCAGGAGGTCTTGGAGTTGCTTCCTCAATCTCAATCGATCTTATAAGAGCACCATATCCTAAATCTTCCTTATAAAATTTAATCTCTCTCCAAACTTCGCTTTTATAAGAAAAATCCTCCTCGAGGAATTTAACATCTCATAACCCAATTTTAATCATACTTCCATTCGGCTAATCCATTGAGTGCTTAGAGTATCTTGTAAAGACATACTTTTTTCCTCTAGGGCCTAATTTCCCATACTTTTGAAAAGTATTGTGTATATAAGCTACTAAACCCTAGGGCTGCAGATTATCTAAATATGGTTTTCTACCGATCCAAAGCTTATATAGGATATAAGGTATCGATTTAGAGAGCACATGATTTAAAATATAGGTGGCAGTCAGCAACATATCTTCCAATAGAAAATGGATAAATTAGCTTGTGCCATCAATGATCTCATGATGTCAAGCAAGGTGTATTCCTCCCAACAACACCATTTTGCTATGAAGTCCTTAGAATTGTCAATTGTCTAATTATTCTTTTTTCTTTACATAATTTCTTGAATTATTTCGATAGATACTCGCAGCCTCTGTTAGTTCTTAAAACTTTTATTTTTCTATCTAACTAATTCTCAACCTTATTGATATATCGTTTAAAGTAGTCTAATGCTTCAGATTTATGGGAAATCAGATAAACATAACAAAAATGCATGTAGTCATCCATGAAAGTGATAAAATAGGGACTACTATGCCTTGCGCTTACATTTATTGGGCCACAAATGTCTGAATGGGTCAATTACAATGGATATTCTGTCGAGTGGTTTTATCAAAAGGTTTTCGAGTTATTTTTTCTACTAGACAATGCTCACAAATAGGCAAATTGAGTTTAGCGAGTGGGCCCAATAGGCCTTCTCTAGCTTGTCTAGTGATTTTATTTTAGCTAATATGGCCTAATCTAACATGTCATTTAATAGAATCATGATGACCATCATCCACAAAAGATAGCAAGAAAAAGGAACTATCAAAATTATTATTTGAATAGTCAATATCAAGAGCTATAAAATCATTCATAATAATGCCACAATTATAATAAATTATTCTAAGATGAATTGCAATATAATTATTCTCAAAATAAAAGCAAAAGCCTAACTTAAGCATTGCAAAAATAGAAAAAAAATTCTATCAAATCTCTGGAGCATAAAGAGCATCATGGAGGTAAAGAATGTGATCTCCTCGCATAACCTGCCTATACGTGCCGATACCCAGCACATCAATACTAGAATGATTTTCCATGAACATCTTCTTACTTCTAGTAAATAGTCAGTGGTACTCCATAAATCCTACTCAATTCTTCACTACATGGTCGGTTGCTCTAGAATCTACAACCCACACAGGGAGAGATTCAACAACAAGCATGCTAGATATAATAAAATAATCAGTGTGAGAATTATAACTACTAAAACTAGGATATACTTTCTTCGACTCAGTGCACTCATGAGTCGAAGTGTCCCGGCTATCCACAATTGTAGCAAGGCATCTTGGGCTTATCTTTCTTACTAGCATGCTTTTTTCTCTTCCTTTTGGTGTTATTCCTCTTTTAAGGTGTAGATCTTACATTCCCTTGTGCTTTATCAACTTTCTTTCACTTGGGCCTAAATGCCATGCATGGATTAGTCTTAGCGACAAAAGCATTAGAGGTTTTAACAGCCTCAAGATGCTCTTTCTTAAGTTTCAAATGGCGTGCAATGTATTGAAATATTTTCATATTCTCGTTATATGTTATATTAATTCGCATATGTTCCCACGAGTTTGAAAGGGAGCCAATTATAGCCTAGACTTGCTGCTCATCGTCAAATTATTGCTAACAGATTTCAACTTACATATCATATTTGACATTACCCTCAGATATTGTTTCATAGTCAGGTTAGCATGTTTTGATAACTATCAAAATGCAAGATTAAACTACACAACCTAGTAGCGGAAGTAGCACCAAACTTAGTTTTGAGAGCTTCACATATATCCTGTGTTGTTGCATACTACTCAAATTCACACAAGAGATCGTTTTACATGCTGCTTAGCAATGTGATGTGAGCAATGCGATTCTTTTGGAGCCAACTCTGGTAGGCTTCCATCTCTCTATGGCTTTGAGCGCCATTAGCTTCTATGATCTCTTCCATGATTTAGATTAAGATTTCAATGGCCTCCTGCTTATCAAGCATATATTAAATCTTACGATGCCAGATATCATAATTGTCACCATCAAGTTTCTCTTCTTTATTAAGATCAACAACTATTTATTTTGAGGCCATTTCAAACTAAAATATTATAGCGCACAGAGGGGATATTTTTAAATTAGCACCACAGACACACATGTGTGTATAGCCTTTTGCAGCAAAAACTCTAATAAAATAAAAATTAGACCATAAGCATGTAAAAGAAAAATCGTTATACTTATAATCACATCACATAACTTATATTTAATTATTTAATTAAGTTGTGTGAAAAGAATACAATTATCCATAATTTATTTAAGGAAAGACTCTCACTAAATTCAGCATGTCAATAAGAATTTTACATGGAACATGAATTTCTAAATAAATATGCTATAATCCATATCGAAAATAAATTAATTAAAAGACATCACAGGCTAGTTAACATACCTTTTACATAGACATGCTAAAAATTAGTAGAAAATATTTTTCTAACAATAGTTGAAAAATATTATAAATAAGCTTCCATTCGGCTTAATCTAATTTTTAGCCTTTTGAAAATAGTGCCACATAATTATCTTATGTATAAAATAATTTTAAATAAATTATCATGATTCAAAAACATCTTAGCGCATGTGCACCTTGGAAACATGCAGCGCTTAGATGCGGATGAGCGCACTATCATGCATGAGTGCGCCTATCACATGCAGATGCATGCAATCACAGCATGCAGTGCGGATGTGCACGATCTGGTCATCTTGTCTAAAAAGTAAATTATATAGGTATGCTAGGCCACTCATGCATAGTGCTGGATGGGTCCGCACCATCATACACGATCAATCATATGCATAGTGGAAAGACATACTCAATCTTGCCCAGTGAAGAAACATCATGATTCTATATGATCATCTATCACAACTTGGAATTGATTGATTCACACATCCTCTCCTTCTAAGCAACAATCCTAAGTCTCCATACTTGTGGTCGATAGGGTTACAAATGAACCAAACTAACAAACCACCACACAAGAGCCTCTAGATCTCAATGATAACAACGGAGGTGTAGGAATTAATCTTTCTATCACTCTACATGGTACACAAATTTTTAGTTTTTTCTAGAGATTCTCAACCTCAAAGATCAATCCCTTTATATTGAGTAAATCCCACTATTAAAAGATAAGGATAAAAGACTCTTATCTAATGGATTAGTTACTAACTAATCTCTAAGTTGTTATGAAGATTATTTCAAATTTAAATTCATCATATCGGGCCCATAAATGGGTGCAACCAATTCAATTCTAATCGAATGCCCAATAATCTCCCCAAGAATCAACTTCTCAGAAAAAATCTCAATGAAAGAATTTTCTTCTCATATATCTATGAAATTAATTTCTAAAATTAATATTCTGATATAGAGAAAGTGAGAGATTTCTACGCAAGGAAATAAACATTTGAAATCTATAACTAGAAATTCTTCCTTGCTAGAATTAATTTATTCTAAACATTTGCAAAATGAAAGATATAGTAAATAAAGGTGGCAAAGGTATTTTATTACTTTTATAGATGATAAGACCAAATATTGCCATGCATATCTGATTAGGACTAAAGATAATGTCTTAGATAGGTCAAAGGTAGACAAAGTTAACATAGAAAACCATTTAGATTGTGAGATTAAGATCCTTAGGATGGACCATACTGAGGAATACTCTTCAGGTGAATCTTTCCAAATTTGTGAGGACCATGGTATAATTTATCAGGTCATAACTTCTTATTCACCTTAATTTAATAGGATGGTAGAAAGGTAGAATAGAAGTATGACCAACATAATTAATGTTGTTGGTATGGTCATTCTCTGTTGGACATGTGGCATCATCAAAAAGATTGCCATCTCAGATGGCAGGCAATTAATAAGTTTGATGTCTGACCGGTAAAGTACCAACCTGGAGGCTAGTATACTAGCCAGAATCGGACCAAGTAATCAGGTTCAGATCGGTAAAAAATCGATTTCGATAAACCCCAAATCAGTCTGCCATCGTTCTCCACAATATTTGAAACAAACTTCAACAGAAGTCAATAACAAACTGATCCCATCTTGATTGCGCACTACCAGACCAGTATTTTATTGTCCTGAAGAATAGCAGCCATCAAACTCTATGGAAGATCGGGTTATTACCAACCTCGTCAACAGTAAGCCGTAGCTTATGGCCAAAATAACCTGATATTCAAGATCGGTAAAATACCAACGTCATCAACCACAGCAAGCAGCTTATAGTGAGATCGGTAAATCACCGATTTCATCGTATAAGCTAGATCGATGATTTACCGTCCTAGATACGTTTCAATTGCCAACTAATGCCCACGGCGCTCTAATCAAATTTCGACCCTCCTCCAGCTGTACTCCAACAAATCGCCAGTAAGACCAGTGGCTAACAGCTATAATTCAGCTAGCCATAATAAACTAATGGCCTAATAAACTTTTCTTCAAGCCTAAATAAACCTCTCTATAAATAAGATACTCCTCCAAGGTAAGCATAAGATTTATAGGGCTGAAACTCTGCTGAAATTGACTCTCAACTTTTCTATTGAAGGAAGATCGAATTGTTCTCTACTCAAATTATCTCATTCTGCCTTTCAAATCTTTCATTTCTACTATCTGTTGATAAGATTTTAGCTAACTTAAGCATCGGAGGATCTTAAATCAGAGAGTATCCTATCAATTTTTGGGACTTTTTTTGTAGACCGACCCATGATCCACGTCAATCGGCTCGATCGACTCTCCAGCACAAATCTCTTCGACCATCTGAAGTCTTGTTGCAACAAATGTTAAGTTAGATAACTTGTGCTTACTAAATACTTGGGGGGAGAAGCACTCCTCATTGCATGATATATCCTTAAAAGGAAAAAATCATGTACTGGAAGTGAGATTACATCCTATGAAAGGTAGATAGATAAGAAGCTAATGGAGCATATATTAAAGTGTTGAGGTACTAGCTAGGATGAACATAACCCAAATTAAAAAGAGAAAAAAGTTATGGCTCAATATAGTAGATGCGGTTTTCCTAGAATATTCCCAACATTGCATGGTCTGCTTGTGCGAGCTGTCCACAAATGCCATCGCAGAATCCCTTGTTCTTTAAAAATACCTTTCCTTGTAGCAGATCTTATCCTTAAGTTATAGAATACTGCCTCCTTTCTCCTATTCCTCAATCTTATGGCTGCTATTCTTCCGTCCCTCTCTCTCATATATTATAACACTTGCCTTAACCGTCATCCATCGCATCTTGAGTGGCCCCATAGAGTTCACGGGTGGTGGATAGAAGCTAAAAGACTGAGATCACAAAATATTTGTGCCGGTTTATAAACGGTCACCCGGCATTATTAATTACATTTGTAAGCATCTACGTGCTACCGAGATTTTGCACTCTAATCGAGTGGATATGGTTCCATTGCATGTCACATGGCTCCTGAGGCATGTTGGTCTCAAGTTTGGACATTTAGATGTGATTGTTATGTCCATTGGCATTTTCTAACAGCTACTTATTGCCTTCCATTCAATATGGGAGCAAGGTTGTGGGAGCCTCTCTGAAACCTATCTGGAATTGGTTTATGAAAAAATAAGAGTAATGGTTGTTAGGATGATTGTAGTTAACTGTTATAATAAAATGGCAATGTGCTGAAAACAATGATAATATATTATTTTGCTTTCTTATTCACAACAAAGTAAAAGCTATACATATTGGTGTGAGAATCTGGTATTTGGAAATATATTTACCTCCCACTACAAAGATTTAGATTTTTAACAATGAACAATTTGGTCACACATTTTTTATTTTTCTTATTAAAAGTTTTTAATGATCAAAAATATTTCATCGCTAGATCATCACTAAAGTTAAAATAATTAAGGAGCTAAGCTCATTACTAATAGTATATACACCTATAATGATTATTTTAAATTATCGTCACCAAAGACATATGCTTTAGTGGTGAATAATAAAATCATAATTAGTGTATTGATCAATTTTAATTTTAGTGCTAAAAATTGTGATAATATACTTTATCGTTGCTACAAAGTTTTAATAATCAATTTATCAATTTGTCATTGAAAGGTGTATATATATATAATGATTATTTTAAAATATCATCACTAAAGATAAAGTTTAGTGGTAAATTATAAAATTATTATTGATGATTACCAAAATTATGATAATATAATATATCCTACTAAAAATATAAATATTTAATGACCACTATATAAATTTATCATTAAAGTTATATATCTATAGTGACCATTTTAAAATACCAATATTAAAGTATATGGTTTAAAGATGAATTAAAAGATTATCACTAGTGACTTGATCAAAATTGATTTTGGCACCAAAACTATTTTTCCACCCTAAAAAAAATCTTTAATGATGAATTTTGAGAGACAAAATAAAAAAGTCATCAGAGATATATATTTTGTGAGAATATCTCATTTTATTAATAAAAATATTGATCAAAATAGTTTGTTGTGACCGTTGCTTATTTTTACTATTAAAAATAGGGTTTTTATGGCTAAACTTATACTTCATTACTAAAGGTTCATCATTAAAATTTTGAATCCGTGTGATTTAAAACATAATGGTAATATATTTACCACTGAAACTTGACATACTCCAATCACACACACACATACATATATACATACACATATACATACATACATACATATATACATACATACACAAATAAATATATGTATGTATGAGTGTAATGCATTATATTAGTTAGATAAAAACTTTATCATACTCCAATGTTATTGTTTTATCCTTCCTTGCACCTCTTATATATACTCCATACCAAAGGAGCAAATTAAGATTTCAAAATGAAATAGTTGTGGTGGTAGCATATATGTCCAAGTGGGAAATGTTAGATTCTGGATCGGCGTTGGATTTGAGGGATGGATTTTCTAAATTTAGAATTGTGATGCCATTGCGCACTTGGAGCACTAGAACCATACAGATATTAGAAATCCATCATCTAAGGGAACATTTGAATTTCTCTGGATATCTAATTATAAATTTTATTATATGATATTATGTTCAAAAGTTTGGGAAGGGTTGAGGTATGTTGCTGAGAAGAGTCCAAAATGTTTACAGACGGAAAGCAATTCAATTTCTAATACAGCTTTGATTTTATTTACAACATATCATCATTCGCATAATATATATAAGATAATGTTTGACAAGCTACCTTTTACTAAAGTGTCTCATATGTTACAAGATTCCTTCAAGTTGTTGACCCATCCAAGATGATTCAACTTCAAGTAATGTTGGATCTTTTAGCCTCCATTAGGCCATCGAGGATTGCCCATACACCAGTGTGGAGCTTTACTCAGCATGCACGGCTCATTCACAATGGCTTCCTTCTACAGGTTCATCGATGGTAATAATGGGGGCCTAATCTGCCTTTACTACAAAGTCGTTCGTAAAGCTCCAGTATTAGAGAAGGTTTGAATCTTTTTATGGCTTACTTTGAAGAACAAACTGCATATAGTGTTGGAAGTTGAAACAAATCAAAATATATGGTATTGATCATAATGGATGGTCTATAATTATGTAGAATAATGTATGGAGTTTAATTGTCTGTTTTTTGTTTTGTGGAGTTAAGGTGTCAGTTTTTTATTTTTTGGGATAATAAGTTGTCAGTTTATCTTTTATGAAGTTAAGTGGATGGTAATGAGGTTTATCTGTTTTGCATTGTAATGTCTTTGTAAGTCTGCTTAGTTTTTAATTACAAGCAAGTGAATAAAACATATTTTCAAGATTTGTGTAATTTGAAAAGAGTGTGGAACAAATAGTCACTTCTTCCATCATTGGTATTAGAGCCTTGTTTTTTCCTTTCTTTATCTATTTTTCATGGCCTCCAATACTCTCGTCAATTCACAAGTACCTAAGTTATCGCAAGATAACTATGAAAGCTGGTCAATCCAGATGAGAGCTTTATTTGGTTCTCAAGATTTATTGGAGCTAATAGATATTGGGTTCACAGAATCCACACGAGAGGAAGAAGCAGTCTACAATGTTGAACAAAAAAAGAGTTTTAAGGAGCAAAGAAAGAAAAACAGTAAGACTTGTTTCTTACTGTATCATGGGTTGGATGAGTCTACGTTCAAGAGAGTTGCCGAAGTAACAACGAGCAAGGAAGCATGAAAAATTCTTGGTACAATTTACAAAGGAGTTGAGCGAGTTAAGCATATTCGTCTCCAATCACTTAGAAGCAATTCTGAGGCTGCTCAAATGAAAGATGAAGAAAATATTTCTAACTATTATTCATGATTAATATTAATCATGAACAAAATAAGGAGAAATAGACAAAAGATTGAAGACGTCCGAGTCATGGAGAAATTACTCCACTCCCTCTCATCAAAGTTCAAGCATGTGGTAGCAGCAAATGAGGAGTCAAAGAATTTGGAGGAGATCTCAATTGAGTAGTTCTTAGGATCTTTCCAAGTTCATGAGCAATGCATGCAAAAGAAAACTATTTCCATAACTTTGAAACAAGCACTAGAGTCAAAATTGACTCTAAATGATCGAGGCTCACATAATAGAGGCCATGGCTGTGGAAAGATAGAGGGCGTGGTCGCCAACAATGAACCACTCAAATTCAAGTGGAGTCCCATTACTTCAAAGGTTGAGGACGAGGTAATCGGGGCAGATTCACACCTGGGCGTGGGAATATCAAGAATGCTCAATGCTACAACTATCATAAGTTTGGGCACTATGCATTAAATTGGTGTTATAAAATCGAAGAGCAAATCAATCTCGTTGAAGCAACAAACAATGAGGGTAATAACACTACCCTTCTTCTTGCTCATGATCATTCAAATGTTTAAAATGATGTTTGGTATCTTGACTTGGGTGCTAGTAACCACATATGCAGGAAGAAAGAACTTTTTATAGAACTCATAGAAGGAGTTCATGGAATTGTGAGTTTGGGAGATTCTTCAAAACTCCCAGTTAAAGGCAAAGAATAGATCAAAATCTATCAAAAGAATGGTAAGCCAGAGTATATTTTTAGTGTTTACTATATACCTAGCATGAAAAGTAATATTATTAGCATTGATCAATTACTCGAAAAGAGATATATGGTACATATGGAGAACAATCATCTTTAGTTGAAAAAAGCAAATGGAAGCCTCATATATTGTGTTAAGATGACAAAGAACCACATGTTCCCCTTGTATCAAAATACAAATTTTGAGAAGTGTTTTCAAGAACTCATTGAGAATGAGTCATGGAGGTGGCATCTTCACTTCGGCCATCTAAACTTTAATGGCCTGAAGTTGCTTTCCTCAATCGGCATGGTACATGGCCTCCCAACAATTGATCCACCAAATCATGTGTATGAAGGCTGCATACTTGGAAAGCAACCACGGCTTCTTTTTCTTAGTGGAAGGTCATGAAGTACGAAGGCACCATTACAACTTGTTCATACTGACATCTACAGTCCAATTGAGCCCGTCTCTTTGGGAAGTAATAGATATTTCATTACCTTCATCAATGACTTTAGTAGAAAATTATGGGTTTACTTTCTTAAAGATAAATCAACTGCTTTCAGTATATTCAAGCATTTCAAAGCTCTAGTTAAAGCAGAGAGTGGGTAGAAACTTTTAACTCTCCGATCTGATCGAAGTGGTGAGTACACCTCAAATGTATTTCAAAATTATTGCAGGAAGCAAGGTATACAAAGGTAGCTTACTACTGCCTACACACCACAATAAAATGGCATCAAAGAGAGAAAGAACCGCACCATCCTTAATATGACAAGAATCATGCTCAATGAAAAAGGATTATTGAAGTAGTTCTGGGTGGAAGCTATGGCATGCTCAACTTATTTACTCAACCGATATCTGATGAAGATGGTGAAAAATATAACACCTCAAGAAGCTTGGAGTGGTTACAAGCCTAGTGTGACACACCTAAAAATATTTGGGTGTACTGCATATGCTCAAGTACCTAACGTAAAAAGTAAAAAACTTGATAATCACAGTGAAAAATATATCTTCATCAGATATAGTGAGGAGTCAAAGGCATATAAGCTCTATAACCCACTAACCAAAAAATTAGTGGTTAGTAGAGATGTCATCTTCAATGAAAACAAAGCATGGAACTAAAGTATTGAAGAAACTACCGTACAGCAACCTTTGGCTGATGAATCTGATGAATCTCCATAGGAGTTTCAACCACCAGCTTCACCAACATCTCCTCAAGCATCTCTTCAACAAACTACATCTTCTCTTGAAAGAGATCTTTTATCCTCTGGGAAAGATAGTAGTAACAGATCGACCATGCATCAAGGTCCCATCAAAATGAGAAGCCTCAAAAAAATTTATGAGCAGGAGATTCGTTCCATTTAAAAGAATAACACCTACGCACTTCCACAAAATCATAAGGTGATTGGTGTTAAGTGGGTATACAAGATTAAGTGCAAGGCAAATGGTGAAATTGATTGATATAAGATAAGGCATGTAGTGAAAGGCTATAAATAGAAATACGGCATTGATTATGAATAAGTCTTTGCTCCGATTGCTCGACTGGATATGGTGAGATTATTGATTTCTCTAATAGCTCATCATAGATGGAAGATATACCATCTTGATGTCAAGTCAGCATTCCTCAATGGTATACTTGAGGAAGAGGTATATGTGCAACAACCAGAAGGATTTCTAGTAAAAGGGCAAAAGAACAAAGTTTACTGTTTAAAGAAAGCCTTATATGGCTTGAAGCAAGCTCCACGGGTCTGGAATGCACGAATTGATGAATATCTTTATCATAATGGCTTCACCAAATGTTTCAATGAGCAGGCGATCTACATAAAACAAAATCATCAAGTCGAAGTTTTAATAATTTATATTTATGTTGATGACATACTATACACAGGTAATAGTGCTGAGATCTTTGCAAAATTCAAGACATCCATGTTCAATGAATTTGAAATGACGGACAATGGATTGATATCCTACTTCCTTAGCATTGAAGTGAAGCAGCAACCAGATGGGATTTTTATATCCCAAAAGAAGTATATGAAGAAGATCTTAGAGAAATTCAATATGAGTAACTGTAACCTAGTGAACACCCCTGTAGTCACATGAATGAAGCTATCTAAAGAAGGAAATGAAAGTTTTGTGGACTTGACTCTTTTTAAAAGTCTTGTTGGTAGTTTGAGATACTTGACAATCAGTAGGCCCGATATCGTTTATGGAGTCAGGCTTGTGAGTCGCTACATGGAGACACCAAAGGAATCTCATTGGCTAACCGCAAAAAATTAATAGCTCTCTTTTTATGTTTTTGATGAAATTGCACAACTAGTTGGTTATTCAGATAGTAATTGGGGAGGTGATCAAGATGAGTGGAAAAGTATCACTGGATATATTTTTTTATCTCGAGTTAACTGCATTTTCTTGGACCTCTAACAAGCAAGGAGTTGTGACCTTGTCTTTATGCGAAGCAGAATATGTAGCGGTTTCATCAGCCGTTTGTGAAGCAATTTGGCTATGGAATTTGTTAAAAGAGTTGAATTATACACAAGAAGAACCAACGGTAATATATGTGGATAACAAATCGGCCATAAAACTTGCAAAAAATCTAGTTCAATGAGAGGAGCAAGCACATTGACACTCATTTTCATTTTCTAAGGAAACATATAAAATAGAAAACTATGGAATTAAAATATTGTCATTCAATGAAGCAAGTAGCTGACATTTTTACTATGCCATTGCCAATTGAATCCTTCAAAAGATTAAGAGATATACTTGGATTGAGAACGTTTTGATTTGAGGGGACGTGTTGGAAGTTAAAACAAATCAAAACATATGGTATTGATCACAATGGGTGGACTATAATTGTATGGAATGAGAACGTATGGAGTTTAATTGTTTGTTTTTTATTTTGTAGAGTTAAGGTGTTAGTTTTTTATTTTCTGGGGTAATAAGTTGTCAGTTTATCTTTTATGGAGTTAAGTGGGTGGTAATGAGGTTTATTCATTTTGCATTGTTATGTCTTTATAAGACCGTCTAGTTTTTAGTTACAAACAAGTGAATAAAATATATTTTCAAAATTTGTATGTTTTGAAAAGAGTGCGGAATAAATAGTCCGCAGACTTCTTCCATCGTATAGAAGTTCTTGCTAAGGTATGTTGGTTTGTGAGTTCAAGTTGCCCACTTTGTGGAAGTAATGCGTAGACTACGATCATGGCTTTTGCTAGAAGTACCTTGATTAAATCTCGTCTAAATCTAAATCCAAGAGGATGGCCTTCTAATCTTCATACTTTATGAACTACTTGGAGAAAAAAAAGTTTCAACCACCTGTGAGAAGAGGTTGGGATCAACTTTTTGATGGCCTTTTGTTGGAACATATAAATTTACATACACTATTGTACCATCTTCTCAGTCGTTCGAAGAACCCTCCACATCTTTTATCTTTGGGAGCATCCATGCTCGGAGAAAGACATTGAAGGCTATCGTAAAATCTGGAGTAGTTTTTTCTCTTTGATTTCTCCCAAGAACTTAACAGCCACATCATACTTTTCTTGCTTGATTAGCACTTATGCATATCCTTTTCTTTTCTTATCCCTAATCCTTGTACATTCTTTTTCTCCCTTTTCTTTTTTTTTTTTCTCAGAAAACAAGTTGCTGACCACATGACCACGATCACATGCTAAGTTCATCACCAAATCCTATGGATCCTCCATCATCCAATGCGTTGGAAACAATTTGCAGGCTGATCATATATGCAGCTTGTTTAGATGACCAGAGAAATACTTGATGCATCACGTGCGGTGCACTACGAGATGCACCGCTAGCGGTGATCGGCATGCAAAGAGGCTCCTACTTTTTTTTTTTTAAATTTCTTCTAGCACGCGCCACAATATGTGATTCAATCACTACGTACGGTGTGCAAAAAAAATTTTTAGTTGACTCCTATAGAGAGAGAGAGAGAGAGAGAGAGAGAGAGAGTTGCTGACTAGGACCACATGCTATGTTCATCATCAAATGTTATGGCCCTCTGTCATCCAATGCGTAGGAAACAATTTGCAGGCTGATTATGTATATAGCATCTTTAGATGACTAACTATGTAGGCACATCTCTTTAGCCCAATTTTATATATATATATATATATATATAGTGAGGTTTGAATCGGTTGGATTTGGATTTAAATCTAATTAAGTCAAAACTCTAATATATGAGTCCTATATTAATAATCTAAATTATTGAATATAATTTATCATCTTAAAATTATTTTATCTAAAAAATTATATAATTTGGAGATCCTAGCCTATGCATCAAATAGTCAAAAATTGAACAACCTATATAAAATTTAATTAGATATATTTTTTAATTACTTGATGCATATGTTAGAAATTTTTAAATTATATAATTTTTAGTGTGCAAGCAGTTTTGAGGTAATAGATCATATCTAACAACTTGGATCATCAATGTACGACCCTCTTTGTCCAGTTTTGATTTGATTGGATTTTAGTCCAAATCTGATCAATCTTACTCAAATCTACCATATATATATATATATATATATATATATAAAGAAAAATCAATTTCAATTGGGTTAACTGAGTTTGAGCCAAGCCATAGGGTCTTGTGTGACCAACTCAAGCATAGCTAGGGAAGATCAATTCAGAACTGTGAACCGATGGACCTGAGGTTTGCTCGGTCAAGTATGAATTGGGCCGTTTAGTTATATTGAATTCTAAGCCCGTGCCTACGTCAAAACTCCTACCAAATTTTAGTTTGTTATATGCCCACAACCTCGCAACATCATTTAAGATTATTTGATGCTATCAATCAAACCCAGCTTAAGGAATCTTATAGAATTCTTTTGGGAATTATGACACAATCAGCTTGACCAACAGTATATCATCTCTATATTTCATAGCAAGAAGCCGCAAAAAGAGCAAAAAAGAAAACTATGAGTTAATTTAGGCCACATTAATCAAACAACATAATAAATTGAAAAATCATACCATAATTTGGAAGTCTTATTTGATGATGATTGATAGCCATATCTCATATCAATTTTCTTTTAATCTATTGTTAAAAAAATAAAGTCTTTAATAATTATAAAATAAATGATTAATAAAATCTTATTTTTCAATGAAAATGAATAAATACCAATAAGATCACGAGTTAATACTTGATTGTCCTCTTACATTGAAGATAATTAAAAACAAGTTGCTTAGGAGATTTTTATTATTGGTTACATAATGATTACATAATTTTGTTATTATTTTTATAATAATTAGAAGTACAGTTGGTGAATTGCTCCATTGCTATTATAACCAATTTTTAGATATAAATAGCATGGCTTTTGGAATGCCTTGGAGAGTTGACATGTGAAAGTTGTAATCATAACTTGCTGTAGCATTTTTGAAGGATAAATTTTTTTTTGAATGCATATGAAAAGCTTGGAAGTAAGGCAAGCAAGAAAAGTAAAGAGAGTGATTAAAAGATGAAAAATACCTTAATTTTTAACACTTTTAACTATAATACATTTCTTTAGAAGCAAGAAATTTTCAATATTTGATTTTTTAATTATTTTTATTAGGATTTACTTATATGCTCAGGATTCCTCCATCATCTCAAATGATGCACGTCAAACAAACTAAATATCATTCAAGCTTTTCAAAGAAGCCAACATTTTTATTATTTTTTTCATCCTCCAAATGGATTGAAATTTCTAGCCTTAACTCACGATATTTTTATGATACTTCATTTATTCACACTCCACTACACTAAAACCCATCCACTTCTTGTGTTTGATATATTTTAATTTTTAAGATAACAACTGTTAAAATATACACACACACCAATATCTATCATTTTGTATTAATTTAGGATATGTTTAGATATGATATAATTATGATATGATTAGATATGATATGATATGATATGATTGAGATTTGATTTTGGCTTGATTTGATTTGATTAGATAAGAATCTTCTTCCTTATATAGTCTTCTCTTACGCCTATATATAGGACTTGTATTCTTTTGTATTGAATGAACAAATACATAGTTATTCTGTTATCTCTTTTCCTCACTCTTTCTTGCTCTCTGTTATTTCTCACTCTCTCTCGCTTTTTGTTATAATTCTATCATGGTATTAAAGCTTGTATATTTGAGGTTTCTCCATTGACAATTTTTTTATGTGTGGTCATTGATGTTTCCTTCCTCTTTATTTTTTTTCTTTTGTCTACCAATAATATGGACAAGTCTGAGCCCATTTATCCTATTGCTACCATTCTGAATGGCTCCAACTATATCCTCTGGAGTCAGAAGATGTCCAGTTTTCTCAAAGGATGTCAAGAATGGGAGTATATTATTAGTGATGAACCTACATCTCACTAGACTCAAGGACGAAATTAATGCAGAATTTCTTAAGCGCAAACACGAATGGATTATGAAGAATTACAAAATCATTACCTGGATTTGCAATACCTTCGCCCTCACTGTTCATGCTCAACTTGGCATTTATGATACAGCAAAAGTGGTATGGGATTTTCTCACCATTTGTTTCTCTACCATTATCTATCTCATCGTTATCAACTTTGTCGAACTCTTCATCATTTTCACTAAGCATCTAGTCAAGTTATTAATACTTTTCTTGCTGAGATTCATCTTCTTTGGGCTCAACTTGATCTAGCTTTACCCAATGATGATATCCATACTATTCTCCAATATTATGAGTAGGACCGTCTTATTCACTTCTTGATGGTACTTTTTGATGACTATGAGCCGGTTCGAGCCTCTTTGCTCAACTATAGCCCTCTTTCCACGTTGAAGACTGCCATAGCTGAACTTCTATCAAAGAAGATATGTCTTGAAACTTCGCAAGCCCATCCTATTAATCATTCACTTGCTGTACCTATTCATGATATGCAGTCCCGACACATGGCTCCCGCTCTTCTTTTGGACCTCCTAAGTGTGGCCATTGGAAGGAGACCGACCACACTCTCCGGACCTATCCTACTCGCAAGTATCGCGACTACTACAAGGTTGGCCCTAGGCACGATCAAAATGAATGCCCGAAGGCTGCTCCTACTCAGCCTTCTGACCTCAAACTATCCCTAGGTGACCTCCTAGATCACATGCTCCATCCAGCTCCAAGGCTCCTACTACTGCTACCACTGCCACTGATGAGTCCCCTCCATCTTCACATATCACTCTTTCTCTGATTGATCTATAGGCACTCTTTGACCAATATAAATATCAATCCAGTACATCTCTTTCCACTGTCATGTCTACTATCTCTAGTACTTCTGATTGGTATTTTGATTTTGCTTATAGTAATCATATGACATCTGATCTATATTTTTTCCATAATAAGACTCCTACTCTCTCTACCCCTTTGATATACACTACTGATGGCACCACTTTATCTGTCACTCGTATTGGTTATGTCACTACCTCCACTCTGTCCCTTCCTCATATATTTTTGCTTCCTAAACTTACTCTCAATCTTATTTTTATTAGACAACTTTGTGAACTTAGCTATAATATTTTCTTTTCTCACTCTGATTGTTGTGTGCAGGATCCTCGGACGGAGCAAGTTTTTGGGATAGGGCATAGGGATGTCGCCTATTTACGCTCACTCGTTTAGATGTATCCTTATCAATGCTCTAGCTATCTCTGCTACATCCACTACCTCCACATGTCTAGTCACTGGCATTCTCATCTTGGTTATGTCTCTTTTGGTTCTCTTCATTGTTTGGTTTCTAGCGGTCGATTAGGATTTGTTCATAATGATATCACTCAGTATATGTCTTGTCAACTATCAAAATAGTCTACTTTATCTTTTAATAATAGTCATTCGTATACTAGTACTCGCTTTGATCTTATTCACTCTGATGTTTGGGGCCCTGCCCCTCATCCCACCATAGGTGGATCTCGCTATTTTGTTATCTTTATTGATGAATACTCCTGCTTTACTTAGCTATATCTGTTTAAAAATTGATCTTAACTTTGTTAAATTTACTTTGATTTGTGATCATAGTTCATTCACAATTTTCTTGCTGCATTAAACACCTTCATTCTGACAAATGCTATAGAATACAAGGACTCTTCCTTCCTTCATCTCTTAAGCCAACATGGCATCCTTTTTCAGTATTCTTGTCCTAGCACCTCTATATAGAATGATCAGACATAGCATAAGCATCGTCACATTCTAGACATTACTCGTGTTCTGCTCCTCTCTGCCTCTTATCCTGAATGATTCTAGGGTGAAACTGCCCTCACTGCCATCCATACTATTAATCGCCTGTCCTCTCCTATCACTACTCATCAATCTCTGTATGAGCATCTCCATGGTCGAGCTTCTGATTATTCTACATTCTGGATCTTTAGCTGTGCTTGCTTTGTTCTTCTTCATGCCCATTAGCACAATAAGCTTCAGAGTCGCTCTTGTCTCTGTTGCTTATTAGACTACAGTCTAGAGCATAAGGACTATCGCTGTTGGAATCCTGTATCACAGTGTCTTCGTATCTTTCATCATGTTATTTTCTAAGAATATGTGGCGTCTGCTTACTATCTCAGTTTCACCCCTTTAATATTTCCTCCCCTCCTTACTTCACCTCCCATCTCCTTGATCCTTTTCCTCCTGAGTCTTCATCATCCTCTTCTCAAGTCCCCTTGCATCCTCTCCATATTGACTTAGTCACTGAGCCTTCTGCTCTCTATAGGGATGTCACCCTTGGACCATCGCCTTCTCCCATGGACCTACGTCTCTCGGATGATCCCACCATGACAACCTCGCCTTCGGAGCCATCCTTGTTGCCATCTCCTCTAGGATCCAAACTTCTAACTATCCATCGGTCCACTCGTTATACTAAGAAAAATTCTTTCTCTTATCTATAGAAAAACTTTCATTGTTATTCCATTATTTCAACCTTTCATAAGCCTCGCACATATCGTGAGGCTTGTTTTGACCCATGTTGGCAGCAAGTTATGTAGAAAAAACTTCAAGCCTTAACTCATACTCACACTTAGGATCTAGTTAATCTACCTACAGGAAAGTTAGCTGTCGAATGTAAATAGATCTTTATGGTCAAAACTCACTTAGATGGATATCTTGAGCGATATAAGGCCCATCTTATGGTCAAGAGCTTTACACAGGAATACGGTATTGACTTTAATGAAACATTTGCTCCTGTTGCTCATTTTACTTTAGTTCGTTCTCTCATTGCCGTTGCTACACTTTATCACTAACCTCTTTTTCAAATGGACGTTAAGAATGCTTTTCTCAATGGTGATCTTGAGGAAGAAGTCTATATGCAACTACCTCCTAATCTTAATGTCCCCTTTGGCAAGGTCTGTCGCCTCCAATGAACCTTCTATAGACTCAAACATGCTCCTCGAATATGGTTTGCTAAGTTCAGCAGCACTGTTCATAATTTTGGTTTCTCCTCCAACCCTCATGATCCTGCTCTTTTCGTCCAGCACTCCTCATATGACACTGTCTTACTTCTTCTCTATATTGATGACATGATTATCATTGGTGATGATGCTGATGGCATTTTTTATCTTAAAGAGCATCTCTGACATCACTTTGAGATAAAGGATCTAAGCCATTTACACTACTTCCTTGGCCTTGAGATCACTTCTGACTCTACTAGTTATTCTCTCTCTCAGACTGAGTATGTCTCTGATCTTCTTACTCATGCCGGCATTATCGACATCAAGGCTATCTCCACTCTACTAGAACCACATTGTCATCTCAACTCTACTGATAGGATGCCTCTTTCCTATCCTACTCGATATCGCTAGTTGGTTGGAGGACTGCTATATTTGACAGTCACCCACCTTGACATTGCATATACAGTTCACTCGATTAGTCAGTTTCTTGCTGCCCATCGTACTTCTCATTATACCGTTATCCTCTAGATTCTTTGTTATGTATATATCAGGCATCATACACTATGGTCTTCATTACTCTACCTAATCTTCACCTATGCTTATTACCTACTCTGTTGTTGATTAGGCTCGTTGGTGATTCTACTTACCAAAAATCTGTCATTGGTTTCTGGTTCTTCTTAGGCACCTTTCTTATTTCCTAGTGGAGTAAAAAACAGACGAAGGTTGCCCATTCTAGTATCGAGGTGGAATATCGAGCCATTGCTGATACAGTAAAGGAGTTGATTTGGCTTCGATGGCTTCTCACTGATATAGATGTGGTTCATGACGGTCCCACTATTCTTCATTATGACAACCATAGTGCTATTAAGATTATCCATAATGATGTCTATCATGAGTGCACCAAACACATTGAGACCGACTGTCACTTCATTTGTGATGAAGTTTTTCGTCATATGGTTCATCTTCAGCATATTTTCTCTAGGGATCAAACTATGGATATCTTTACTAAATCTCATCCTCCAAGTCAGTTTCGAGAGTTATATATCAAACTCAAGTTGTCATCTTCTATGACCACTTGAGTTTGCGGGAAAGTGTTAAAATATATTATGTTATCATATATACACATATATCGATACCTACTTTTATATCATTTTGTATCAATTTAGGATATGTTTAGATGTGATATGATTAGATATGATATGATATGATTCATATTTGATTTTGCCTTGATTTGATTTGATTTGATTAAGGATCTTTTTTCTCATATAGTCTTCTTTTACGCCTATATATAGGCCTTATATTCTTTTATATTATAAATACACACAGTTATTCTATTATCTCTTTCTCTTTTTCTCTGTTATTTCTCTCTCTTTCTCTCTCTCTCTCACTTTCTATTACAATTCTATCAACAACCAAGATGATGGAATGATGATATAAATATCTATGATTCCTTATATATATTTTGGTCTTCCTCCAATCATATTACACTCATATGTTTGTATGCTCATGCATACGATCCTTTTATCTTTGTCCTCATTCTATTTACAAAAAAAAAAGATAAAAATAAAAATTCCTATGATTATTCTTGCCTAACCACCGAAATAGGGGAAAAGAAAAAAAAAATCTGAGCTTTGGGTAGAACCCTAGCTATTTTACCAAAATAATATTTATTTAAAAAATAATTATCAAAATAATATTAATTTAAAAGTATTTATGAAAATAATGCTGAAACAAAGTCATCCTTTCAAAAGACGACTTCATTTGCTAAGTCACCATAATGAATCATTCTTTGATAGGGCGACTATGTGAGTCGCCCTTCTCTAGGGCATCTCTATGAGTCGCTCTATGAAAGGGTGACTTAGTCGAAACTTAGTTTAAAAAAACAAAAAAAATTCTAAACCCATCCTCACTCTCCCTCCCTACTCGGTGCTTAGGTCTCCCTCTCCCTTCCTCTCTGATGCTTAGGTCTTCCTCCCCATTCCTCTCCGGCACGTGACACAACCTGCCCCTCCCTCTCCGGTGCTTAGGTCTCCCTCTCCCTTCCTTTTCGATGCATGACACCACCTACCCCTCCCTCTCCGATGTGTGGCACCCCCTCCCCCCTCCCTCTCTAGCACATGTCTCAGTGCGAGACCCCACCATTTTTCTTCCAGTGTGAGACCACCCCTTTCCCTCCCTCTCCCTCTCAATTTAGCACGTGACACCACCTCCCTCCTACTATCAGCCCGCCTTCCTACCACACGAACTGCCCACATCCTCCCTCTCGAGTCCCTGCTCGAGAACCCCCCTCTCTCTCCCTTTCAGTCTGTCCTATCGCCCCTTCCTGCGCATCTCCCGACCTCTCTTCGCCCCTCCTCATATTGGGAATAATATCCCAAAGCCAATCGTCAACCTATTAATGGTTGAGTTGTCTATTTTAATTGTATATGAATTATTAATAAATAAAAATTATTTTAATTTTTTTATCATAAATTCTTTCATCTTCTAATGAACTTCTGTATTGTGATGAAATCCTTAGGACTATTTAGAATCGATAAAGGAGGATTTATCATTTAGTTCTTAAACATGTTCGCAACTAAATGATATGTTGTTATTAAGAACGATAATATTTATCGAGTATAGATCATTGTGTATTATATATATTGATTGTCATTTTAATTAAGGAGTGTGGAGACACTGGTATAACATATAGGTGAGATGTAGTGGTACATCTACACTGAACGTAATCAACTTCGAAGCTTTTCTACTATCAAGATTTGCTCTGATGGAATATGGATATAAAAATCTCTCCGATTTAAGATCATCATGGTGACTTTCAAGTTACTCACTGTGCTTTGGTGTTGGACTATCTAAATTTTTAATTCAGTGATAGAAGATTTTTGGGTACAGTCAAGTACTTAAGAAGTCGGTGTGTGAGTTAAGATGAAATTGACCACTCTGATTTAGGAGCTGCATTCAATTATATTTTAATTTAGTAAATCCTTGGTCAGGATAGTTTTAGTGAGAAGTCACAGGACTGATTACTTTGGGACATGATTTGGATATACTTTTCAGGATTGGTAGTTTAACTCTGAGTCATCCTAATACACGAAGGTTAAAGGGATGAATTATATGATAACCATATTCACGTAGGTTCTAAATATTGCAATTACAACTATTCGATCTATCCGAACGTCGGATACCATTGCTAGATGGTCACTTTGATTGATACAAAAATTGATTTTTATGCTATCAACTTAGATTTGAACCTGCGGGGTTATATGCATTAGAGATTCCTACCTGATCTGATGGCTGATGAAGAGTCTCACTGAATTAAGACTCTATGATCAAGAATTTTACTAGATTGAGATTCTTTGATTGAGAGTCTTACTGGGCTGAGACTCTGAATTCTGCTTATCTGAAACTCTATAATCAGAAATTTTACTGGACTGGGACTCTATGGTCAAAAGTTCCACTGGACTAGAACTCTTCAACCAAGAGTCCTACTACTCTGAAACTCTGAGTCTCACTTATTTGAAACTCTATGATCGAGAGTACTATTGGTCTGAAATTCTATGATCAAGAGTTTCACTTCATTCAGACACCGGGATTAAGAGTCCCACTGGTTTGGGACTCTTCGATCAAGAATTTCATTTTGATGGGACTTTATTGTCCGGATATGCACTGGATTTAGACTATGTATTTATGAGAGGATTGATTAGTAATTTGATCACTAATTAACTTAATTTGATTGAGTAATTATTTTTGGATCAAGTTCAATTGAATTAGATTCAGTTGGGTTTGATCCGGTTAGGTTATGAGATGATCTAATCATCGAGGAGGTTTGATCCCAGATTTGATCAAGAATTAGGCTCAATTAATTTTTGATTTAATTTGAATTTAATTGAGTCTAATTAAATCTAAATGAGTTGGGTTTAATCTGATCTAGTTGGGCCTAACCAATTTGGATTGGATTGGTCTAATTGGATGAGATAACTTGAGACTAGTTTGACCTAGTCTTTCCTTGCGCCACTCTTATCTTCGCACCTTTCTCCTCTCCACGAGAAAGGGTTTCTCATGAGTTTTTCCATGCAAAAAAAAGATTTGTGCCCTCCCTTCTCACGACCCAAAAGGATGGGCTTGATCTGGTTGCAATTTGAATTCAAATGGGATTTGAATTTAAATAGCAAACCACTTCATCCTAACTCTCCCTCACGCCATCTCTCTTGTGCGCCCTCTATAAAATTCCTAGAAATTTTTTTGGGCATGTGCAACTTCTGAGACTCCTCCCATCTTGTGTGTGAGCCCTTCTCAGTATGAAAAAAATAAGAAAAAAAATTAGAGAAGAAAAAATTAGGAGAGAAAAGTAGGGGCTATGGTTTGAGTGCTGTGCTGTCCTAGTTCTTAATCTAGGGTTTCTGATTTGATTTCATAAGATCTCAGCATCAGATCTTCATAAGATTTTTTGGAGTACTTTCTCATCTTCTCTTCTACCCCTACTGCTAATCTGGAGCATCCAAAGTCTTGGTGGAGGGAGATCAAAATTATTTGATCAGATCTAGTTGTCAGAAGCATCCATCATCGAGCTAGCACTCGGGAGGAGCCGATTGGGATCAAGATCTTGTGTGGATAATTTGTAGAGACCAAATATGTGTGTGGCTGCATTATGATAATCAGATCTTCTTGATGATCAGATTGGTAGTGACTTGATTGTGGAGATCATCTACTTGCGTAAGGTAACATGTTCTAAACATGTAGCATAGTAAAAGTGTTTTACTGTTCATAGCCTTTTATTTTTAGATTTCATTGCATGCATATATATCATATTAGATTCTGATAATATAGGATTTGTAGATCAGATCTATAGCATTTTGTAAATTAATTAGATTAATTTTTATTTTTACTATAATTAATTTTTAAAAAAGTTTTGAAAGTAGAGCTAGAAATCCTGTATGCATCCTAGCAATGGTATCAGAGCATCCAGATTTTTAAATGTGATGTATATGCATGTTTAGATTATTTTTCAAATTAGATCTAAATATTAATCTAATTTTTAGATCTAAAAATAAAATTTATGATCGCATAGACCAAAGGTTGTCCTGCTGTAAGGTCTACCCCTTACAGTGCAAAGGTTATCCGGGTACGTTACTGATCTAAAAATTTATCATAAAATTTTAGATATGATCTAATATTTTTTATGATTTAATTAAATAATTTTAATCTAATTTTTAATCATGAATAAGTATTTAGATTAGATCTAATTTGATTCATAATTTTTATGTATTGTATATAGATCTAGATTAAAATCTATAACTAGTACTGTTTATGAAATGAGTCGACCCAATTTTTGAAATAGGTCGACCCATTTGGTGAATGGTGCTAAGTTATGTTGAACCTTTCAAAATTTTAAATTTTTTTTTTGAAATATCAAACTCCAACCCTCAGCACGAAAAACTTAATTAAGAATTAAGTATGATGAATTAGGATCTAGAATTATGAATTAAAAATCCTAAGTCATTGATCATAAAATTTAGGTTATTGGGTTAGATGAATTAGGTCCATTAATTAGGTTAGACCTAAGATTAGTTAAAGAATGAACTTAATTAAAGTAATTGATCAAATCTAACCAAATATTGATTTAGATTAGGTCAAGGACTCTACAAACTCAATTATAATAATTGTAGCTGGTCAAGCCCATGCCTTTAACGAGAACAAATGGACTTTGATTCATGGCTATACGGTCAAATCTGAAATTACTAAGTTAGTCAAATTGAAACTAATGAATTGGATAGTGTCTAAGATAAGTTTGGTAGTCTGACCAGTGAATTTTAATTGGGAGCTACTCATACTGATTCGATCTTTGACGAGTTAATGGCATATCCCTTCCACCGATCTTACTTACCTGATCATCCAAGTGAATTAGGTTTTGATTAGATTACTTGGTAATTTGGACTCATCCATGTCAATTAGGTAAATCAGTGTGACTGATTTAGGTACTTCTAATGCCGACTTTAATTAGATTCTTTTTTTTATTTGACTTGGTGAAGCCAATAGGAGGATCAAAATTAGCTGGTTAATTCTTCTCTCCTCTTCTTAAAATGAGTTAATCAAATCCTCTAAAATTATTAGATCCTTAAAAATGATAAAATTATAATGATAACTAAGTCATAGCCTTCCATTAAGTTGAGTGATAATGGATTCATTAGTTTAATAATCATTAGAGGTCCAAAGAATGGTGCTTATTGACTAATTGAATTATCATTTATAATATGATGATTTGGTCATGTCTTTCTAATGGTGGTTAGATTGGCCGACCAAAGTCAGGCATAATCATTTGTTGGTTTGATGCACCAAATATGGTCATGTTAATGGTTGAACCTAACCAGATCTTTTTAATGAAGGCCAAAGCCTAGGTTTCTAGGGCAAAATTAAAATACTAGAAGTTATTTAGAGAAATAATTAGTTATGAACATATCCGTAGATACACATGAGTTGACCAATCAAAATTGGGCTCGTATATAGTCTGTATAGATTCCAGTACCCACTAAGAAATTAAAGTAATTCCTCAAATTGGAGGTAGAGGCTATCAATTCATATAAAATAATGGAAAGACCTTTAGACTAAAGTCCAAGTCTTTAGAATTAATAATTCATATAGTAATTAGGTTTGATTTTCTCTAATACAGATATGGCCACTATCCTATTGCTTCGGTCATTGTTGGACAATGACAAATTGATGAGACCCAATTTCGATAGCTAGTATCGAAAGTTAAAAATTATCCTAGAGTATGAATAGATCTTATATGTATTGACTGATCCGGCACTTGAGAAGCCAACCTCGAATGCTAGAAGGGCGGTCAGAGATACTTACCAAAAATAGCTCAATGACCGCACCACTATTCGATGCATCATGCTGGGAGCAATGAATGATGAGTTCAGCCATAGGTTCGAAAATGCCCAGTCATAGGAGATGCTTCAAATGTTTAACGACTTCTTTGGCATGTTTGACGACGTTGAGAGGCACAAAACTAGTTTTGCTATTTTTAACACTTGGATGAGGGATGGGGTGTCAGTCACCGATCATGTATTATATATGATCAAGATGATTGAACGCCTGAGTAAGCTAGGCTTCTCCTGTATGAGCAGCTAAGGAAGGATGCAATCCTAAATTTCTTGCTCAAGTTCTTCCTCTCCTTTTTTACTCATTTTCGAATAATAAAGCCTGCAGTAAACTACCACGGCTTGTTGGGGTTACTATAGAACTTTGAGAAGGATCATCAGTTTCACAAGGAGTCGGTGAATGTTATGGGAGGATCTTTTTCTGCTCGTTGACCTTTTAAGAAAGAAAAGAAGAACAACAACAAGAAGAAGAACAAGAAGGTACAGTCGCATGCTGGAACATCTGCATAGGATCAGATCAAGAAGCGCAAGTCCGACCAAAGCCAGATGAAGTGCTTCTTTTATAAGAAGTAGGGGCATTGAAAGAGGAATTATCCCCAGTACATTGCCTCTCTGGATCCGAACAGGCTGAGGAAGAAGCAAGTTGTTACTGGACAAGGTAATTATATGATAACATCTTGCAACTTCTCTATATATGATACTATTATCTGGGTATTAGATATCAGAAGCCCTTATCATATTTGTAATTCGATGCATAATTTGCAGATCAGTAGAAGATTTGATGAAGGCAAGAGATTCCTGAATGTTGGAGATAGAAGATAAATTCCAATTCTAGCTTTAGAAATCATGAACCTTATAATCAATTCTCATAGAGTTATTCTTAGTGATTATCATTTTTGTTCAAATTTTTTATTGAATGTTATTTCTGTAGGCTTTTTGGCCAAAAATAGTTATCAATTTTTAATAAAAAAAATTAAAATATCATTTTGAATGGTGTTATGGTTTGTATTGGATAATTGAATAACAATATTTACTTACTATCATAAACTGTTAATGTGATCTAATCCTTCGATAAACGTGCTAGATTAGATAATGTGTCAGAAGTCTACCTTTGGCACTGTAGGCTAGGTTATATCAATAAGAACAGAATAAATAGGTTGGCTCAAGAAGAAATTTTTGAAGTAGATGATTGTGAATCACTTCCGACCTGTGAATCATATATTCTTGGTAAGATGATCAAATCATCTTTTACTGAAAAGGATGAGCAAGCTAGTGAACTCTTAGATCTAGTACATACCGATGTATGTGGACCCATGAGCTCAAGTGCTAGAGGTGGTTATTTCTACTTCATAACCATCATGGGTGATCTATCGAGGTATGGATATGTCTATTTAATGAAGCATAAGTTGGAGTCGTTTGAAATATTCGAACTATTCCATAATGAGGTAGAAAAGTAATCTGGAAAGAGTATTAAAACTCTTCAGTCGAATCAAGAGGGTGAGTACTTTTTCAGCAAATTTTTGACATATCTAGAGAAGAATGAGATTCTCTCTCAATGAACTTCTCTTGAAACACCACAGCATAATGGTGTGTCTAAAAGAAAGAATTTGATCTTATTGGACATGGTTCGATCCATAATGAGGTTTGTTGGTCTGCCGATCTTCTTATGGAGATATGTGCTCGAGTGAGCTTATTACATTCTAAATAAGATTTTGAGTAAGTCTATTTCCAAAATGCCATATGAGATATGGATAGGGCTTAAGCCAGTACTCTCGCACCTTAGAATTTGGAGGTGTTTGGCTTATATCAAATGTTTAGTAACGGACAAGTTTGGACCTAGGTCTGATAAGTTTAGTTTTATAGGATACCCAAAAAAGATCAAAGGATATTATTTCTACCTCGCTGATGAGCAAAAGATATTTATCAGTCTTAAGACAATCTTTTTAGAAAAGAAGTTTCTTGGAGAAGAAATTAATGCCTCTAAGGTCGAACTTGAGGGAGTTTGGTAGATAGAAAAATCGACATAAGTAGCTAAACCTGAACCGAATTTGATTAGATCAAACCTGGAGCTCGATGAATCTACACCCTTAAGGTAGTCTAGTAAAGTACCATATCAACCGGACAGATACTATGATTTCTTGGTCTAGGACGGTAATTCTATCGAATTCGATGAGAATGATGAAAATCCGATCACTTACATGGATGCAATATAGAGATCCGACTCTGAGAAATGACTTGAGATCATGAAATTCGAAATAGAGTCCATGAAGGTCAATGATGTATGGACATTAGTTGATCCATCCGAAGGGATAAAATCTATAGGATGTAAGTAGATCTTCAAAAAAAAAGAAGGGCAGATGGGAAGGTAGAGACCTATAAAATTTATCTGATTGTCAAGAAATATCATCAACATTATGGTATAGACTATGATGAGATATTTTTTTCTATGGTAATGCTCAAGTCGATTTGGATTATGCTTGCGATAGCTGCCCATCTAGACTATAAAATCTAGCAAATGGATGTGAAGACAGCTTTTCTGAATGAAGAGTTAGAGAAAGAAGTGTATATGATACAATCTGAAGGATTCATATTCACAGATGAGTCTAAGGTGTGCAAGCTTTAAAGGTCCATTTATGGATTGAAGCAGGCATCTCGAAGTTGAAACATATGTTTTGATAGGACGATCAAGATGTATAGCTTCGTTAAGGACAGAGAAGAGTCCTGTATATACAAATGGGCTAATGATCCAGTAGTTGTATTTATGGTATTATATGTGGATAATATTCTCTTAATCGAAAATGATATTCCTATATTACAAGAAATAAAGATCTAACTATCGTCACAGTTTTCCATAAAGGATCTAAGAGAAGCTTTCTACATCCTAGGGATGAAGATCTATAGATATAGATCTAAAAAGTTGCTCGGATTATCTCAATCCACGTACATTGATACTATGCTGAAGAGGTTCAGTATAGAGAATTTCAAGAAGGGCTATCTACTGATAGACCATGAAATTTTTTTTTCGAAGAGAAATTATCCGACAACACCTCAATAGAGAGAACGTATGAGTAGAATTTTATATATTTCGATAGTGGGTTCTATCATATACGTCATGATATGTACGAGACTAAATGTGGCATACTCACTAGGGATAGTGAGTAGATACCAATCTGATCCAAGAGAGAATCATTGAAAGATTGTTAAAATAATGTAGAAGTATTTAAGAAATACCAAGGACCAATGGCTTGTTTATGGTTAGTCGGACTTGAGACTTGTAGGGTTTATAGACTCCAATTTTCAGTCTGATCACGATGATAACAAAAGTATGTCAGGATATGTATTTATCCTTTCTGGTGGAGCTGTCTATTGAAAAAGTTTCAAGCAGCACACTGTGGCTAACTTAGTTTGTGAGGCAGAGTATGTCGCTACATCAGATGTTACCAAAGAAGCAGTATGGTTGAGGAAATTCATCACTGAGCTCGGAGTGGCACCCTCCCTTTATGGTCCAATTTTGCTTTTATGTAGTAGCTCTGGAGCCATTGCTCAAGCGAAGAAATCGAAGGCACACCAACGGATGAAGCATATTCTGTGCTGCTACCATCTATTCTGAGAGATTATGGATCGAGGTGACGTCAACCTTCAGAAGATCAACGAAAAGGAGAACCTAATCAATCCATTCACTAAAGCCATTACGGTGAAGGAGTTTGACGACTTCAAATTGAAGATGGGTATTAGATACCGCACCAATTGACTTTATGCCAAGTGGAAGATTATTGGAAATAGTATCCCAAAGCCAATCGTCAACCTATTGATGGTTGAGCTATCTATTATAATTATATATAAATTATTAATAAATAAAAATTATTTTAGCCTTTTCATGATAAATTCTTTCATCTTCTAATGAACTTCTATATTATGATGAATTCTTTAGGACTATTTAGAATTGATAAAGGAAGATTTGTCATTTAGTCCTTAAACCTATTTGCGATCAAATGATACGTTGTTACTAAATAACGATAATGTTTATCAAGTATAGATCGTTGTGTGCCATATGGGTTGGTTGTCCTCTTAATCAAGGAGTATGGAGACACTGATATGGTATGCAGGTAAGATGTAAGGGTACATCTACACTAAACGTGACCAACTTTAGAGCTTTTCTACTGTCAAGATTTGCTCCGATAGAATATGAATATAAGTATCCTTCTGATCTGAGATCACTATGATAACTTTCAAGCAACTCATTATGCTTTGATACCAGACTACTTGAATTTTTAATTCAGTGTCGGAAGATTTTTGGGCACAGTCAAGTACTTGAGAAGTCGGTGTGTGAGTCAATATGAGATTGACCACTCCAATTTAGGAGCTATATTCAATTATATTTCAATTTAACAAATACTTAGTCAGGATAGTCCTAGTAAGGAGTCATAGGACTGATTGCTTTGAGGCACGATTTGGATGTACTTTTTAAGATTGATAGTTTAACTCTGAGTTATCCTAATACACTGAGGTCAAAGAGATGAATTATACAGTAACCATATTCATGTAGGTTCTGAATATTGTGATTGCGACTATTCGACTTATTTGCATGTAAGTACCATTACTAGATGGTCACTTTGATTGGTACAGAAATTGATTCCTATGCTATCAGCTTAGGTTCAAACCTACAGAGTCACACACATTAGAGATTTCTATCTGATCTGATGGCTGATGAAGAGTCCTACTAGACTAAAAATCTATGGTCAAGAGTTTTGCTGGACTGAAACTCTTCAATCGAGAGTTCTACTAGGCTGGGACTTCGAGTCCTGCTTATCTGAGATTTTGTGATCAAGAGTCCCACTGGACTGAGACTCTATGGTCAAGAGTCCCACTAAACTGAAACTCTTTAACTAAGAATCCTACTACTCTAGAACTCTGAGTTCTACTTGTCTAAAATTCTATGATTGAGAGTCCTACTGATCTGAAACTCTGTGATCACAAGTTTCACTCATTTTGGACATCAGGATCAAGAGTCCCATTGGTTTGGGACTTTTCGATCAAGAGTTTCATTTTGATGAAACTTTATTGTCCGAATACCCATTGAATTTAGACTCTATATTTATGAGAGTATTAATTAGTGATTTGATTGCTAATTAACTCAATTTGATTGAGTAATTATTTTTGGATCAAGTTTAATTGAATTAGATTTAGTTGGATTTGACCCGATTAGGTTATGAGATGACCTAATCGCCTAGGAGGTTTGATCCCTAATTTACTTAAGAATTAAGCTTAATTAATTTTTGATTTAATTAGAATTTAACTAAATCTAATTAAGCCTAAATGAGTTAGGTTTAATCTGGTCTAATTTGGGCCTAATCAATTTGGATTGGATTGGTCTAATTGGATGAGATAACTTGAGATTAGTTTGACCTAGTCTTTCCTTGCACCACTCTTATCTTTGCACCTTTCTCCTCTCCATGAGAAAAGGTTTCTCATGAGTTTTTCCATGCAAGAGAAAGACTTGCCCCCTCCCTTCTCACGCCCCAAAAGGATGGGCTTGATCTGGTTGCAATTTGAATTCAAATAGCAAACCACTTCATCCTAACTCTCCCTCATGCCATCTCCCTTATGCGCCCTCTATAAAATTCCTAGAATTTTTTTTGGGCATGTGCAACTTCTAAGACTCCTCCCATCTGGTGTGTGAGCCCTTCCTAGTGTGAGAAAAATAAGAAGAAAATCAAAAAAGAAAAAATTGAGAGAGAAAAGTAGGCATTAGGGTTTGAGTGTTGTGCTGCCCTAATTCTTGATCTAAGGTTTCTGATTTGATTTCATAAGATATAAGCATCAGATCTTCATGAGATTTTCTAGAGCACTTCCTCATCCTCTCTTCTACCCCTACTATTGATCTAGAGTGTCTGAAGTTTTGGTGGAGGAAGATCAAAATTATTCGATTAGATCTAACTGTCAGGAGCATCCATCATTGAGCTAGTACTCGCGAGGAGCCGATCAGGATTAGGACCTCGTGTGGACCATTCATGGAGGCCAGACATGTGTGTAGCTATATCATGATGATCAAATCTTTTTGATGATCAGATTGATGGTGACTCGATTGCAGAGATCATCTGCCTACGAAAGGTAACATGTTCTAAACACGTAGCATAGTAAAAGTGTTTTACTGCCCTAGCCTTTTATTTTCAAATTTCATTTCATGCATATATCATATTAGATCCTAATAATATAGACTTTGTAGATCAAATCTATAGCTCTTTATAAATTAATTAGATTAATTTTTATTTTTATTATGATTCATTTTTGAAAAAAATTTAAAAATAGAGCTAAAAACCTTGCATGCATCCAGCACCCTGTGCACGGTCCCGACGCGAGAACCCCCGTCCCTCCTCCTCCCCGATGTACCATCGCCCCTCTTTTAGTGGTCTCTGGCACCCCTCCCCACTCCCTCCTCCCTCCTCTCGGCGATCCCGACACCCCTTCCTCCTCTCAATAGTTGCCAGCATGCCGTCCCACCCCCTCGATCCTTATATGGATTGGTATATAATTCCTCCTTCTCTTTGATTATTTTATATTTTATTATTTTTTATTTTTTACTATTTTATATAATATTTTAAATGTAGAATGCAATATATATTACTTAGCTAGGATATTTTAAATGCTGGCTTTCTATTCTGTTATCTACTGATTAGTATTGACGCAATGCACATGTACAGATGATATAAGGGTACACTGATGATAGCTATGAAAAGGGATGGAAATAGGAGTATCTATCCTATGGCATTACTATACGCACATATACGACATTCGAAAGTGGCAGTTATTATATTATCCATTCTCTCATTTATTCGCTGTATGTGCTAGTGAGAATCTGGATTGAAAATAATTTATTGATAACTCTTATACTTTTGCCCATTATAAGCAGTCATATGCATCTACTTTCTACCCTCCAAAGAGTCCTTATTATTGGCCTGCATAGACTGCACCTAGACTTATACCGAACCCATCCATAAGATGACTTGGTAAGGGGCAACCACAGTCAAGGAGGATTCGAAATGACATGGATGCAATGGAGAGGCAAAATGTTGTTCGTTGTTGATTGTGCAAGAAGATAAGACAACCAACGTAAATGCCCCTAATGGCATTGATTTATCTTTTTTTTTTCATGTGACTTATAGATTTTCTTTATGTAAAGGTTGTGTTATTTTTTTTACTATTTTGCTTATGTAATTATATCATATAAATGCTTGAAGATATTAATGAAATGAATCTGTTGTGTTTTTTATGCCCCTCAAATTTTTTGATGATTAATAAATTTATTAAATTTATGAGACCAGTAGATACGATATAGCTGGTTATGATTATGACATGGTGGATCCTACAGTGTTGTATCTCCAGACCTGACACATGAGTGATTGTATATATTCTGGGGAGGATTTAAGGCCCCTACATTGTAGGCACAAAAGATCTACAGCGATGCACGCTTGGCAGTCACATGATAGGATCGTGTAGTATCTTCATACGTTGAATTTTTATGGAGTATATAGAGTCTACGGCATATAACTTGACTAGACCCTCATCACAGCCATGGTAGAGTGATGGTGTCAGAAGACTCACACTGTTCATCTGCGCATCAAGGAGGCAATGATCACCTTGCAGGATATTGTCATTCTTCTTGGATTACGAGTACATAGGTTTGCCATCACTAGTACTATACACATTATCTAGTCGGATCTTTGCGAGGAGTTGTTCAGGATTATACCTCCAGAGATGATGTTGTTGGAGTCTTCTTTGAGGTTTTAGTAGCTTCGGCACATATTCCAGCATTTACCCAATAATGCAGATGATGAGACTATGTGGTGGCATACTCGAGCATTCATTTTATGTCTTATCGATGGCCATTTATTCACCGATAAGTCCGAATCCCACATGTAGCTACTATACTTTCCTCTACTATATGATTTTCATGCATGTGGGTGGTTGAGTTAGGACAATGCCATTTTAGCCTTCTTATATCGAGAGCTATGCAAGGCGGATGCCCGTGAGATAGCTGGACCATTGGTGTTGTTACAACTTTGGATATGGGAGTATTTGCACATCGGACGACCAAATAGGGTGCTCCTCGATGTAGGCACTCACCAGCCAGTGCCGGAAGATGCTATTGTAGGACATGAGCCATTAGATGTCTATGATGCTGCTATTTAAGATCTATTTGATTGGATACAGCATGACCAATTTGATCCATTGGAATATAGGTATGTAATCAATAGCACTAATCTTTCTATCATAAATAACTATATATTTTATTAAAATTAATATTGACTTTATTTTTGATAGGTGGAGGACTCGATTGATAGATGCTAGCAGTCTTGTACCGCATACAGTTATATATTATAGAAATCAGTTGGACCAGCAACATAACGATTAGATGATATGGGTGCCTTACACACCTAAGATATTAGCTGCATTGTCTGAGATATGTCGATCGAATCAGCATGTATGGAGAACACGTACACCTCTCATCTGCTTCGACATTGTAGAAATCTATTATCCAGAGCGCATGATGCGAATAGTTTGGCATGCATCACGGACGTCCCTCTACCATGCGATACTCGAGATAGGCTCCTCCACACTCTCAATCGATGAGGACAGTGGCATCAATATGAATTGGGCTTGATGAGCATCAAGGAGTATATTGAGGCATATGGGAGCAATGGAAGGATTTAGGTTGTGGCTGCTCCACCTATGCCACCTGGAACCGAATAGGATTATTATGATCCATATCTCATATGGTATAAAAGTATCACTAGATGATTCATCGCGCTAGTTATGATTGAGCGATCAGAGATGAGGTTCCATCCTTCAGACAACATGATGGATATTGTTGTAAGTATATTTTATTTTTTATTTTATTTTATTTTTCATCTCATTTTATTATGTCATTCTTTATATTTATAGTTATTAAATAATATTTATTTTTTATTTTAAATCTGATAGTTTGAGAGGATCACGGCACTATACCACCGAGCGAGGAGCGGCTTTCATTCAGTCACTATTGGATGCAAGGATCGAGGGCTTGTTGATATCATAAATGGCCTTGTCAATACAATGCAAGTTGTTTCGGAGGATAGATGACTTAATACTACACCTGCACCATCGACGAATGATCCGAGCACCTCATTAGGTGACATCTCCGACTTTAACCTCCCTATAGATGATGCATCCATATCACAGAGGATGACTAAGCCTGGAGAGCCATCCAGATATTGTGCACATGTTAATAGGCCCAGCACGACAGCATCTTCCTTTGCACCGTCGATACTACACCAAAGCCTTCCCACAGCCGCCAGAGGTGATGCACATTAACGAGAAGCAAACGCATAGGAGGCCATAGTATCTTAGCATATACACTTCTCGATAGTTATATGATATATATATATATATATATTTTTATAATAAATATTATAATAACCAACTACTGATTTATATTATTTTAAAATTAATATTATATTTTTTTAGTCTAATTGTACATTCTATATTTCTTATTGCTGTAATGATCAATAAATGATAATTCTTCGTCTTTACCTTAACTTTTCAACTTGGCACATGGGCAGATTGGTTGCCTTCTAGGGTCGATGCATTAAGAGCAGATGCCACAACACCCTTTGGAAGGATGACCTATAGAGCCGCTATTTAAAAGAGCGACTTATAAAGCCTTCTATTTGTGCAGTCTTTGTTCATACAAGCCAAACTAATTAGGCTATCTGGATGTGGTTCCTTATTGAAGAGGTAACTTGCCATGACTTCAAATGAACCAGCACTTTCATCTTTAATCTTGTTTAATAATGGATGCATATTTTTGCATACGCGTCTATAAGATGCTCAGTAAAAGAAATGCTTATTTTCTTGTACGTTTGGTAAAATCATGACAAGAATTTATTTTTCTTTATTCGATCATGATAAGAAATTTTGTTTTTCAATTATCGAGGGCTCATTCTACTAAAATTAGTTGTTGTCAAAAATTTTTTTATCTTCATCAATCATTTTTTTTTAAATAATTTTATTATTTTTGTTAAAATAGAGCAAAACTTAAACTTTAAGAGTAGATACCTTAACCTCATCATCATGATGGTGTTGGCCTATCAGGCTCGTATCAAAGTCGTCCTTTGAAAGGGTGACTTATATAAACGCTCTTTAAAAGAGCAACTTATAAAGTTATCCTATCATAAGACGTCTTTATAAGTCGTCCTATGATAGGACAGTTGTTTAGTTGGTAGGCCAAATTAGTTGGATAGTATATATTTTGGCTGAGCTAGCACATAAAGTCATTCTTTGAAAGAATGATTTTTAGTTAAATAATATTTTAATAAAATTTTAAAATAAATATAAATTTTATAATTTTTTTAAATAAATATTAATTTAATAAAATTATGGTAGAATCCTCTACCTCCGGTAAATAAAAAAATATTGGATTTTTCTTTATCCTTGCAATCGAGGGTCGCTCTAAATCTTTTATGCGAACACGTGCATGCGCGCATGCACACAAACTTTTTTATTTAGTTTGTCAAAGGGAAAGCGAAGTGGCGGCAAATAGTCGCCATAACCATTTGCTGTGGAAACTGGACCTCCAAGGACTATCCGACACACTGCTCCGCAGAGCATTCATGCAAAGTTACCCCATCCCTCAATCCGTCCCATCTAATCGAACCATCGCCTCTCCACCCATCTCTGGCAGTCAGTTAAACAAAAATTACTTCCTTATTAGTACCCTGCGGACCAGCGTAATAGAATCCCTAAACTCCCCCGTCAAGTCTCCGGCCAGAAGCATCTCTCTCGATGGCCTCCATCGTTCTTTCCTCGTGCCACGGCCGCGTTTGGCCCAAACCCTCGCTTCCAAACCCTAATTGGACGGCCGGAAACCGGCGGCGAGGGGGAGCTCGTGCTCTAAGAGTTGGACCGCGGGGTTCTGTGGTGCCGGTTGGCCGGACCTACCCCGTCGTCTTCCGGGATCTCGATGCCGATGACTTCCGGCATCCCCTCGACAAGCAGGTTATGAACTCCTCCCCTGATCTCTTTGCAAAGTTCTGAAATTTGTGATATTTTTTTTGGATAAAAATTGGTTTTTAATGGTGATTTGGATGTCTTTTATATGGACTTTTTTTGGGGCGATTATAATGATTGCTCTGTTGTTGTTGTTGATTATCTTTTTTTCAGAATACGTTGCTTCTGAGGGCAATTCCTGGGTTAAATGAACTCGGCAAGGCTTTATTAGGTAATTGGTGATTAAAATCTTTCATGCATGAGGATTTTGATTAATCATGCGAGAGATTTTTGTTCGTATCCCGTGGCTCAGCTGTGCGTATTTATATGATTTATGATGTCCAGTAGAATGGGATTGCTCAATAGTTCATGTCATATTCTTATAACATACTTGAGGGCCTGTTTGCCTATTGCTTTTGTTTTCCTGTTCTTGTTTTCGGTTGCCCAAGAAGAAAAATTAATTAGACTGGATGACATGTACGATGAGACTTTTTGTTATTTAAAATTGTTGGTAAAATGTTTAGAGCTTTTGGAAGTGAAACTTTGTTGCTTTCAAAAGGAGTATGAGAATAAAAAGTAAGGAATAGCAACAGTTTTGTGCAAATTCTATCTTCAACGCCAATCTCCATGTGATATTCCAATAAATGTAATTCAAGTAATCAACTACACTGAAATAGAATAAAAATTGAGAACTTGTTTGGTTTGCACAATAGGTTGATTGCTTGTCCTACATTGTTGGCGAAATTTGTGACTGTGAAACAACTTAGACTAGTAAGAAATTGCATTTGTGAGTGATAGATGAATTCTTTGAGAAAAGAAATTTGATGTGGAACTCTCAATGAGAAAGGTCAGTGCATGACAGCTTGTAGTTGGACTGGCTTTGGAACATTACAGATGTTGAATGGAAGGAGATATTTTATTGGTTATTGAAGAAATAAAGCTAAGAGGGGTTAGTCTTCTCACATTTGATTGATTATTGAGGATGTGAGTCAAGAGTATACTTCCTCAGAAGTCATAGATTCTCGTGTGCAGAAATCAGAAAATCTACATCTGGATACTTGGGTGAGATTTGCTTAGTACCTGAAATATGTTGTTGGATGGAGAAGCCTTATAATTCTTATTAGAATATCTTAGCTAAAGAAGCTTTATGTGCACTTCAACTTCAAATACAAATAAAATCCTTCTTATTCTCGCCCCTCCCCCCAACACACATAGAAGGAGGAGGAGGAGGCAGAGGAGGAGGAGGAGGCTTCTTATTCTTGCCCCTCCCCCCAACAGACACAGAAGAAGAAGAGGGGAAAATACAAGAGCACAAAGCAGCTGCTATGCAAAGGCTTCTGACTTGTCTATGCTGCTACATTTATGCCTTTTTGTTCATGAGCTTTGTAGCATGATAAAGCAGTAAATCAGTCATTCCTTTATCTGTTTGTCTTGCCAAGGATCCGAATTGTTTTTTGGCAAGAAAACTCTGGGACTAGCATGAGGAATGTAAGGAAATACTGTTATTCTTACAGTGTAAAAAGTTTAAATTGCCAGTTGGCTCTAGGAGAATAAGATTTTGGATATCTCCCTAACCAAGTCCTTCAAAATGCACCAAAGTCAAATGGACTAAATCCTTATTTATAATTATTAAGCGTTATTTTTAATTAATGTCAAAGATTTTATATGTAGAATATATGTAGAGGAATACTTAAGGAAGCAGAGTAGGTGGAGCAAATTCTCTGCTAGCTAGGTGTGCAAATGGGTCGGGTCAGACTGGGTCATGAATGACTTTGACTCGATCCGATTCCTTGATCAAGTCCTAATGTTGGACCTAGATCCAATTCAATAAAAGATCAGGTTGGGTCAGATCCACAGACAAATTTTGCCTCAATGGGTCATTTAGGTTAGGTCGGGTCGGGTCCATGTCTAACCGGGCCCCAACCCAAAAAATTCGGTCTGATTCGGGTCTGGGTCTATAATCCCAAAACATGCCTTGTAGGCCTCTTCCGCAAAGCTTATAAGTTTTGGTCTACCTTTTCTTTTTCTTTTTTTGGTAAGGAGCCAGAGGCTATATTAAAGAAAAGAGTCTTTGTACATAAAGAGAGGACAAAAGGCAAAAAAAACAACAAACCCAAATGCTGTACAAAAGCTGGAGAAGTCAAAGTGCAAAGTAAAAAATCCCATTACATATATGGGTACGGGAGACTATCACATATAGAAACAAAACATAGGAACATATAGAACTATTTCAACAATGGTTGAGTACGAACAACTGAAAATGGATGACTTGCTACTTTGTGTTCCCTTGGAAGAAGCTCGAATAGCATCCGAGAAAATGAATTTGTTGCTTGGAAAAGCAAGGATGAAGAACAATGCAATAATGGAGAAGAAACTTGATCTTTGCTGCATAAGAATATGCAAGATTTTGAGAAGAACCCTTATCATGGCAACACATAAGCAATGTAACAAATGAGTAGAACATAGGAAGCATTAGATGAGTTGTGCTTTCAACTGTTGCTGAGACAAGCTCAAATAAAGGAGAAAATGAATGTATTACTACTAGCTGAAACATTTGAGTAGAACCTTGGTAATGTTGAACTCTACACTGGTATAGGTAGCAGGAAATCCTTCATTGTAGCATGAAAAAAGATAGTGCAATAGAAGGGACAGGCATATCATATGGAGGAAGTTACAAAGATCCCAAACATCCTAGATGGAATATGGAACGGACTTAGGGATGGTTCAGGGTCCAATACTGAGTTCGGGTAAGGTTCAGGGTCATTGAATATAAGATTCCAAATCAACCCATAAAATCCAAGCAAGTTGGGTTGGGTCCAAATTTAGTAAATCCAGTCCAGACCTGATCTGAAAAATGGAATGGATCCAATTTTAGAACTTGACCTAGGTCCCCACGGTCCTTTAACATGGGTTGGATCAGGATCTAAGCAGGTCGGTCAAGTCGGGTCATGGGTCAACCCAACCCTTTTGCAGCCTTACTACCAGCTGCTGAGACTGTTTTCAATGATCATATTATGCACATGTTGAAATTGTATGGTTTTTTTGCATCTTCATAAATGTGGTAATAACTGCAAGACTTAATATCACATATTATCAGTTTATTTACCAAAATTTGCAGAGTTTCATTGCTTGGTACTATGTTAGGTGCTTTCCAACTGAATTCTATTTTCATATGCTGCTAAATTAAGTCAGCAAGGAACCTAGCTTTTTCTCTTCAGCATGAAAATATATTTAGTTGCTAAATTTTCGTTATATAAATTAATATTCTAAGATAAAATACCAACCACAGTTTTGTGCATTATGCCTGTGGTAACCATCAAATTTGCTATGACATGATTTGAAGCGGTTAAACCAAAAAAAGCATGTTAACTATCTTCATCTTTTTTTCATTTAATTGCAGTAAATTTCATCTCTTGGTGCTTCTTTTCATTTTTTTTTACGACAGTTGCGAAGCCAAAACATCCAGTGACAGCTTCACCCTTTTTTTCTCCTTTTTGTAAATGATTCAAGATTTCAAGGATATAATTTTAGTGCTATAATTTGTTGCAAATTTTGCATTAAGTTGCCTTTTGTCCTCAATAATTGTTGGAGAATGAAAATTTGTTCAGAGATAAATAGGAAAAAAAATTTGAAAAATAGGGTGGCATCAATCATTAGAGCATGTTACCAGTAATCTTATTTTTTTCTTTTCTTTTCTTTTCTTTTTTCTTTTTTTTTTCCTTTTTTTTTTCTTTTTTTTTTTTTTGAGATGAATGTGAACCAGTAATCTAGAAACGGTACAATTGAGCTGTGCAAAGCATACAGATACGGCATCGTATCCTCAAAATTCTTATAATTTTTTGGCAATGTAATAGTTTAGCCTGCAAAGTCTGCATGGAGATGACTTTTATCTTATTTTGCGCTAATGTTAGAGAATATACAATGTTCCTAGATTTCTTTACATGCCATTTCTGTATTCTTGAAAGATGTTGTATGCATGTGTATGCAAATTTACCAATTTGATAGCTAATTAGGTATTACTAGGGATTTGATTTGGTTATATACTAGATAATTCACAATGGAGACTGTTGAAATGAAGTTTGTTTTAGTTTCACTTTTGGATTACAAGCTTATGCCTTCATAGTTTTCCTATGATGTTTGAGATGCTCAGCCTAGGTTTCAGCTGTGCATAATCTGGAAATGTTAAGTTTCAGAACTTGACTTAGATATCTATGTACATAATGTAAGATGAGAACTACTTTGATCTAGGCTTAGATATTTGATTCCCTTTCTCAGTTCAAAAAATGTAGATGCAAGAAAGGAGCGGTTGAATGAGTTGATTTAGCATGATAGGTGTCCTTGTTAAACTTAAAACTGCTACTTTTCTCAAATATTATCTTTTTTCTTTTAAAGGCAATGTGATGTTCTTCTTTTCTTACTCCATTATGTGTTGACATTTAGTAAATAAATATATTAATCTTATCATGGTTGCAGGGCCAGTTGCAGAGCAGGTTATGCTTCTAGAGAATATAGGAACATCATTACTTGTTTCTGAAAATCAGGTTTGCTGACACTTACATAAAATGTTATATATTTAAGTATGTGCTGATATCTTTTGTGTATTCCTCTCCATGTTGCATCTTAAAAATTGACAACATATAGAATGTCCAAAAATGCTTGTTTTCACTGGCATCTATATGTATGCATGCAGTTAATTATCATGCTCTTAAAGTGGATTACGTATTTTATGTCTATGCCATTTGTCATTGTGTGGTAATAATGAGATGCCTGTTCTATATAATCTAAGATTTGTTTTGCAAAGTAAATTGAAAACTGCTCTGTAGGCTTGCTTATGCTGTTAAGTGTTTACTTATGTGCGTTAATGCAATAAATATCAAGCATCTATGCATATGCATTTAGTTAATTATCGTGATCTTAAAGTTGGATTACATTCTTACATCTGTACACCTGTCATTGTCTTAAAGTGGATTATAATTCTTTTCTTTGCCTGTTATATATAACCTGAGCTTTGCTTTGCAAAGTAATTTGAAAACTGCACCATGGGCAGGCTTAGGTAAGTGTCTACTTACATGTTTGATTGCAATCCTTGTGACTCTGAACTGAATAAGAATGTATTTTGCACATTATATCTTTTATCTGGTGAAGACTTTAGATGGTTTTATGCTAGGTTGCAATAGTTACTTTTTTTTTTTTTGAAAATGGTCCTTTTCTATCCAAGTCAGAAAGATTAGCTGGTGGTGATTGTGGCAATTTTACTTTGATTAGTCTTGCTATGGAAGAGAATTTCTTTATAAAGAGAATATGGAGATCAGAACATGTGCAATGTGGCATAATTGGGATACCCATATCACCAGATGGCATTGTGCCGACGATAGGATGTGTCAAGACCTCCATACAAATATACCTATCACAAATAAAATTTACTTCGAGAT
This sequence comes from Cocos nucifera, assembly GCA_006176705.1. Lineage (NCBI taxonomy): Eukaryota > Viridiplantae > Streptophyta > Magnoliopsida > Arecales > Arecaceae > Cocos > Cocos nucifera. Next base: position 2,281,132 of record QRFJ01000128.1, read on the forward strand.
GCTTGGCCTAGATGTTGCTTCATCTACCGTCAAAAGCGTTTCATTTAGTTTGTGTATTGCTTTTCTAAGGGGAGGTTATCTGTGTGGAGAAATGAAAGCTGAGTTGTGATGGCTATGGTATCAAGGGTATTGACTATTGGTAGTATAAAGCATATTAGTATTTTACAGGTTGTTCCATCTGGGAAAATATTGGGATCTAGATTTTTGAATGAATTTCCTGGTAGGTCGCCCTTTGAAGAGGTCAGAGACTTGTTGTCTTGACAAGTCTTGACCTCCTGATTCTAGAATCAGTGCGAATGTCACTTAGAAAGGCTTTGAGAATCAAATATTGTTGTTTGGTCTCTTGCTATTTATTTGATATCCTTTAAGGTTGCATCAGAGTCACTATCACCTCTAGGACTTGTATACTTTCGAAGGATAATTGGGACGATGAACAGTGGTAGTCTGTATACCTCATTTTACCTATAGATTTCTTGTAGTGATGCAAATGGATTAGGTCTGGGTCAAAGAGTTTCAAAATGTTTGATGGGGACAAGCCAATGAATTGACCAGAACAATGTATAATATGGTTTGTTGCTGGCCCATTTGCATCTTGATAATGATATATTTAAAGGAAAGGTACCATTATCTGTCTTTTGGATGTTGTATACATGGTAATTTATTAAAGAGGAGATGAATAAATAGTATTAATTAGTTATGCTTCCTCTAGGTGTTGCCCTCCTCCTCACTTCAATTCTGTTGCTTTGCTTCACTCCTTGTCTTAGAGCTCTTTTAACTTTTTATGCAAACAACATAACTTTCTTGATGTAACATTGTCTTGCCTTGTAAACCATGGAGGACCTTGACTTTGTCTAGCTGCAAGGACTTCCTTTTATGCCAAGCTAGAATCAGTCTTTGGGGGGCTAAATATGGCAGGATGCAAAAGTAATGTGCAATTTTGTTCAAGTCTTCTAGATGGTTTTGGATCCAACATGGGGACAAGATAGAATATGGCAAACACATTAGTAATTGATATTTTAGAATGTGCTATTTCATTTAGAAGTTCGACAAACAATATGAGATTAATTGATCAGAAATTCAAAACTTGATAAAATTTGACTGAAAGAAAAGAAACAAGAAATTGGAGGTGCAAGAGAATCAATACAATGCTGGTGATGAGGGTGCGATAAGGAAAGAGCTTTTGCTCTTGGATTGGAAGAGGAACTTATAAAAAGGAGTTAATGGGCACACTTTTGTCACACATATCCTTTACTGGGACATGAGGGGTTTGGGGACCCTACGAAGAGAACTAGTGCGTTAGCAGATCTTAGGGGATTATGGAACTGGTGGGTTCTCTTCCAGAGACTAAACACTCAAGTATAAACAAGAGTTCAATCACTGAAATTGGTGGGTATCATCTGAATGATGTAGCTGTTAATCTGACTATGAGCATTTTGTTAGGGATAAAATTTAATGGGAAGCTAGTATCACGTAAAAAGACTTGTCAATCTATGTTTTTTTTTTTTTTCTGTATATTGTTTACAGTGGATATGTGTAGAGGCAACTTACAATGCTTCATTTTAGTGGATATATAATGCCCTAATTATTATGAGCAGAAAAAGAAAACTTGTTTTGGAGAAGCTAGTTAAGATAGATGTTGGTTACTAGTTGCTGAAACCAGGGAAAAATTTATGCCTTAAGGTTCTCATCTGAAAGGAACTTATTTGGGGATAACATTAAACACCTTAGTTGGTGGATTAGAGGCCAGGATACAAGTGATGATCCATGTCTGAACAAGTGAATACACTTGGATTAACAACAAGGATGTCTTTCTTCTCCATTACAGCATAGGGCCCTATCAGGATTCTCCCTCTTACCTATACTAAGTTCTCATTTCTTTTTTTAGTATGTAAGATGCTGATCAATGTAGTTTAGCTTTCTCTATTGTCCACTTAATTGTTACTATTGGTAGTTTGCTGCATGTAGATTTATAGGAGGCTTGTGGATCGTGCTAGGTGTTAATGTAAAGCTGCTCTGAAAGCTTTGACAAACTAGTAGTGTGCCACATATAGCTTTCCCCACCTTGTCACTGATTCTGCTATGGTGGGGTTTTTTTTGTAACCATTACTCAAGTTTACTCACACATTTTAATGTTCTTAATTTCTTCTATTTGTTTACAGCTTTCCAATCTTCATCAGTTAATGGTCGAGGCTGCAAAAGTACTGAATACAGAGGCTCCTGATCTGTATGTTCGCCAGAATCCTGTTCCAAATGCATACACTTTGGCGATCAGTGGCAGAAAACCATTCATTGTTGTCCATACAAGCCTTGTGGAGCTTCTTACCAGAAGAGAACTGCAGGTATCATCATTTTCTATTGCAGCATAGAACCTCCATTTCTTTCAGTTCACAACCCAGAACCCAGTCTTCCAAGTCTCATGCGTGACAACAATTATGATGAATCAGTGGCCGGATTGAATTCAATTGATTGCTGCGGACATACATAATTATCCGCTTCAAGCTCAAGATATACAATTATAAAATAAATGACTATTTCATCATACAGAGCAGCTACCTCTAAACTTAACTTTTGCAGAACAAAATCCTGAAATCAAAGCAATATTTATTTCATTCCACTATATTACAATACAAAAAATAGTTCAGGTTAGAGACATATATTACATCCCTTGGTACATTTACAAACCCTCTTTTCCTAGCTAAAAGCCTTATCTTAAGATACCCAAAAGGATCCAACTCTTCTATGGTAGCAGCTTCACTATGTACAGCACTTTAAGCTTGGTAGTAGCCTAAGGCTGATTAGTCTACCCTGGAATATCATCATTAAATGATGAGCTACACAACTAAGCAAGTATTCAAACATAGCAAATAATATAGTATGAAGAAAAAATAGAATGGTGGGAACAATATGGATCCATAGTTATTAAAATTCAAATAATTAATAAATAATATTTTAGAATATATATATCCAATAAGTACATTATTTTGAAACATCAGAATTCTTTTAAAAACAATTGGTATCATCAGGGTGCATGACTTTTTCCTGCAAAATTATTGAAAACATTCACTTGGGAAAACATTGAAATACACTTAGAAATACTCAAAATACAATGGGGACACCTATCATATCTTTTCAATACCAATTGCTTAGTAACCAACTATCATACCTACCAAGTTTTGCAATCTCGATACCAGACTACATACACATAGGAGTTCAATATGATATAATAGCGGTACCATACTGTACTGAACCAATACATCTTAATATATATATATATATATATATATATATATATATATATATATATATATATATATATATATATTTTTTTTTTTATTTTTATTTTATTTTTTTTTTTCACGATTTTAAGACTCCTTTATTTAATTTTGAGTGAAAAATAAGGTTTGTTGAGTTTGTTTTCTATGTTTAAATGTAATATACTCTAAATTTTTATATTATATTATTAAAGAATGGCATCCTAAATTTGAGCCTCCTTCATGTCATCTGAGTCGAATTCCTCGCTAGATTATTAGAGTGATAGGATGGTGGCAGCTCTATTGCCTTCCTATCCAAGTCAAACTATTTTTCCTATGATCTCCTCTTGCCCTCCTTAAAGTCTTGCATTGCTTGTTTGGAAAGCTGAAAATTTTCCTGGGGACTTTTTGCAGATCGTAATATAGGAATACCCACCAGCCTCGTGTTACTTCAATCTGATGATCCCACCACCTCGACTTGGAGAAACATCATTGGCACCTCCAATTGTGATGGCCCCTTACTATCTCGCCATGCAACTACTTGCTATCCTATTCCTTACCCTCTTTTCAAACTCCATTATTGACCATCTAATACTAAAATTTTTCAATCCACTCATCATCAACTCCAAAATGGTTGCTTCAATTATCACCATGCATCTATGAATTATCCAGGATTTTTTGTAAGTTAATTAATTTTGTAGTTTAAATTATTCAATTCAAAAATTTCAAAAATTCTTAAAAAAGTGTTAGTTGCCTCAAAAGATACTTCGGAACTAATATTTGAATAATTCAAATTTTCATTGCATTATTATTTTTCATTTTAAATATTAAAAAATATATAAATTGCATAACTATTGAAGATATATGAAACATGCTCCAAAAATGTCTGAAATATCTTTATATACTGCTGAAATTTCATGAGTTTTTTGAATTAATAATTTTATTTACTATTGTTAGTTGATCATAAATTAATTTTTAATTTTGTCTAATGTAGCCTCTGATAGGAGGTATTATGTATATTTTGCTGCCTATAATAAGAACTAATAGACATTAATCTAAGAATTACGTTAAGAATTAGACTTTTATTTGAGAAGCAATTAATACGCTAGAAATTAATCAAATTGCTATCAAATTAAGAGAGTAAATAGCATGGTAGATCGTAAGCATAATACTATTTTTCAGAATTTAAGATCTTCTTTATTTTTTATTTTTACCCAAAAAATATTTTTAATAAAAATAAAACAAATATCAAAAATCAAAAATTATATTATTGCATGGATTTGACTAAGATCTACAACATATCATGAAATCACTCTAAAATCTAAAATTTGATGCAAGTTTCCCATAATTTCAATTTTTGCTTATTTATGTATTTATGATGTAACAGAAAAAGAGAAAGGAAAATATCTTGATTAGATTTCTCGCTCACTGTTCCACTCTCTCTCTCTTTCTCCACTCCTCTTTTTATCCTCTCTTACCTTGAAACAAAGGGAGAAAAGGCTGTCAGGCCCTTTCTCCCCCAATAATTGATGCCTGAACCATGCTTGGTTCCACGGCAAGGATTAGTTTGCATCAGTTTGAAGTATAAACCTATACTGAGACCATGAAATATCCCAGTACATGGTCAATATGATAAATACCATGAACTATCCCAGTTCATTGTCAACATGGTACAATACTAATTGAATCAAGTGTTTCAATCCGGTACTGTATGCCCTGATAATTGCTTGTCAGGGGTTCACTAAAAACCAACTATTATACCCGCTGATCATGGGTTCATTGGTCACTAGGCCCATTAGCTAAGGTTCACTGGGACCAACAATTATACCTGTTGGCAAGGTTCATTGCATCATGTCTCCTATTGAGAACACAAAGGCAACAACTTATCCCCTACTAGCCAGGGTCATTGCATCATATCTTTATTGAGAATACGAAGTCCAACAACTTACACGTACTATTGGGCCAAGGCTACTACATGTGTCTCTACTAAGAACACGAAGTCCAATAACTTACCCCTTATCGGTGACGGTCACATTATCACAATAGGACTGACCAGAATTCTCATTTCAATTCAACTAGAAATGGAAACATTTCACTTTTAGGCAATAAAATGATTAATGAATATTTCAAATGACTAGAAGTCAAAAGCAATCTCTTTGATACATTGACATAAATTCAGATCATGATAACTTGAAACTTGATAAATTCTGATGCCAAATTGTTATTCACCATGCATATTTTTCAAAATTCACTTGCCACAAAAGATTAGAGAAAATATCAGAAAATGAAAATTTTAGTTGTTTACAGATAACATGCACATATAGCATAGAAAATATTTGTATTACCTAACACATTGCTGAAATTAGAATCTATATGCTGACTTGACTTTTAGTTGGAAACAAGGATGCTTGACCATTCATAAATAGCAAAGTGTAGAAACCAAAATTCTAAATCCATATAAAATTCATCAGTTATTTGATAAGATATAGATGGTCAACAATGTAAGAAGGACACTTACTTTTCATCAAATTATTTGATAAGATATAGATGGTTAACAATGTAAGAAGTAAGTTCTGTTCCAGATCTTCACAGAATAATTCTATTTCTTCTAGCTTCTTTTCACTCCTTATTTTATCTCCTAACTTTTTTTTTTTTTTTGGGAGGGGCGGGGGTGTAAAGACTCTATTTCCTTGCTTTACTGGCTACCTCCTATAAGTAGATGAGATATCTAGAGCTGCAAAATATTTGAAAGAGATCAGCACTCTCTTATTTATAGATGGTTTCTAAGCATGAGATGTCTAGCCATGATACTTAGTAGCTAGGTGTCAATTCAATATTCAACTAGATGGCTGAATTTCTAGCATGAGGCAGTCAGTTTACCATGAGGTGTAACAAGCTTGAGGTCGTAGGTTAAATGAAATGAGCATGAGGTTGTGGTTTCTAATGAACATGAGGTTGCTTTAATATTAAGTATGAGGTGGCAGAATAAGCATGAGGGGGCATGAGTATGGGATGCTACAAAGCATGAGGTGGCAGTTTTAGCCTTAATTATCTAGCATTGGCAATTTAGCTCATGAACCTTTCTTATTCCATCTTAGGGTCTTCTTTGTCATTAAATTTGAGTCCTTACTAATATAACTCCCTATATGAAGGGATTGACTTCCATAATAGTCTTATTTACACATATCTTTAGTTGGTATAATACGCATGTAGCTCACATATACAAATGATCATGTAGTTGGAGCTAGTATATTCTTAAAAGAAATTTCCTCCTCTAAATATGACATACCTTATGTTTGAAGTAGTTATGGATACTTTCTATCATTTCATCCAGCCATCTCCTTAATCTCATATTCAGTTCATTCTGAGAAAACAAATACATTAGACTCTTATGTTAGTATAAATTTCGTAGGTTTCTCTATAATATTAGGGTTTCTAGATCTTCGATGCAAAGATCATAGCTGCTAATAAGTCATGAATGGGGTCATTCTGAGGAAGCATCATAATACAAATATAACCTCTAGTGCCTGAAGGAATGGTCAACATAGGGCCTATGGTCAGTCTAGTTTTTAACTCCTAAATGCTTTTTTCACACTTTTTAGTCCATTCAAATCTAACATTCTTCTGTGTCAACTGAGTTTGAGATGCTGGTATTTTTAAGGTTTTTGGCAATTGTTGGGGTTATTTGAAGATCTTTAAGTTCTTGGAGTGACTAAAGCAGTACCAAGAAACTGGGTTTAACAGCGGAAGGTCTCTAAACTCCATTTCTAATGGCTTTGATGGAAGATATGAACTTTTTGTTAGATGTGGTGAGCTAAAACTACTTGAAGCACTTATAAGTGGTTTCCTTTATCTCAGAGCTTGTTGAGGATTAGACTTTTGATGGAAGCTATTGGTAATATTTCAAATTGCAGAGGACCAAGGAGACAATTGGCATCATATGCTAACATGATGGTGTTATACCTTAGATCTCCTTTAGGTAGGTCAGGTTCAACTGAGGTTGAGAGATTGATGATAGGAATCAAGGTTTACGAACGTATTTCAAAAAGAAGCGTCGTTGGAAAATCCTAACCCTAATTTTAATTGAGAGTGTATTTAGGATTTCTTATTTTATTTCTTACTTTATTAATTGGGACTTTTAATTTTGTTAAAACTCAGTAAATGGAGTTTTATTAGGTTATAAGTCAGTAATTTGACTTCTGTTAGGTTGTTTTTTGTATCTTTATTTAAAGGTTTCACCTGTGTGGAGAAAAATAGATTTGAACAATTGATAGAATTGAATTTCTAAAATTTCAGGCTTTATTTTTTCTTCTTTTCTCTTTCAATTTTATTTTTGTTCTTTATTTTGCTCGCGGTTTTACACCAGAGGTGCTTCCTTTTGTGAAGCATAGGGCCATTATAGATTATTTTGTATGAGATCCTGGATTTGGATTCTTTATAAAATGCTTTAGTGACAACTCTATACCACCAGGTTTGTCTTTACATTGGAATAAAAAACATGGGGGTGGTTCCGAAAAGCTCTGTGGACATCACAAACACTGAAAATACTGAAGGAGTTCCATTATTCATGTAGTTTCGTCCACTTCCTCTTTCTACATGGGCTTTTTTGAAAGCAATAGGTCCTTTTTCCAAAAGCTCTAAGGACGTTACAAACATTCCTGAAAAAAATTAAAGGTTTCATTATTCATGTAGTTCAGTCTACTTCCTCTTTCTACTTGGGTTTTTGGGAATGAAGCAGAAAAAACGAGCGAAAATTAAAGCAACAGAAGAGCAGAGTTTTTGCGTGGTGGCTATTTGTAACATCGGTCTCCATGTGAAATATTTCACTAATTTGTAGCGAAATGAAAACACAATAATGATGATGATGCCAAACAAGCCCTTAAAATATCATCTTCTGCCATTTAAAAGAGGCTGGTTTTGTGTGCTTTATTTAAATATATTTGATTTTTGCCCCCTCCGTTTGCATATGATTTCTGAGAGCCATCTTTCTAATGTGTCATCTTCTTCTTGTTCTACTGGGCTTGTTTTCCATCCTTAACATTTATGCTGATCACTCTTGAGCTTGGAGGTTTGACTGGTCAACCCCTTGTAAGTAATTTAGTAGTGGAATGATGCTGAGTTGGAAGAACCACGCCCCCCCACAACCCCCCTTCCAAAAAAAAAAACAAAAGAAAAAAGAAAGAAAGAAAAATCCACACACCACGAACCCAAAAAAAAGAAGAAGCAAAAACTAACCAAAAAACAACCGCTGCTGCTGCTGCCACAAATGTAGGGGAAAGAGAGTAACAGGGATATTTTTCAGTCACCCATCATTTCCAAGCTCAGGATGGTTTTTGTAGATTTTACTTTCTTTTTGCCATCTCTCTCTCTCTCTCTCTCTCACACACACACACACATTTTTCCATCTTTTTCATCTCTATATCTCTTTTACAATTTTTGCTATCATCAAATATGAAAGCAAACATGCATATCTCATTTGTATACTGGTTGTGATGCTTAAGAAATTATGTTCAATGTCACTTTGATGTCACTAGCACTGGAACATGTAGAATAATTAGATTTGCAAGTGGATTGTAAATTTCTGAAGTCTATATTTTTGACCTGGGATCAAGTAATTTGCATCTGTTTAGGTGTACCTTTTAATTAGGCTGTTTTGGCTCATGAGTTGGGTCACTTGAAATGCGACCATGGCGTGTGGCTTACATTTGCAAATATACTAACACTGGGAGCTTACAGTGTACCTGGTAGGTCATATTTATTATTGCAAAGCAAGGGGAATTTTGTGATTGTTTTGAATGCTAACTTGTGGGCTAAGGTATTGATGATTTTGAGGTCTGCAGGGCTTGGTGGGTTGATTGCTCAAAGTTTGGAGGAACAGCTGTATAGGTGGCTTCGAGCTGCTGAACTAACATGTGACAGGGCAGCTCTTCTTGTTGCTCAAGATCCAAAGGTACTTGATTGAATCCCAAATTTCTTCAACGAAACATCTCCTTCTAATAAGGGACTTGTGTCTGTCATTAAATTTTAGATGTCTGTCATTAATTTTAATGAATTGTTAATAGTTTCATTTTGGATATGACATAATCACATAATCAGATGTTGGCTTTTGATCAATCTAACTCCTCATTCAGTATATTGCTTGAAAGTTTCAAATCCACCTTGTAGTAGAACTCCTTTAACATCAAAGGTGAAGTCTACCTATGATGTTTTAGTTCAGACAAATCTCAATACCACTGTAACTTTGCTCATCATTTATTGATAGGGACAGAAGAGCTGAATTGAATCGACTATTCTTTATGAACGGACATGAACTAAGCTTCTCATATTTTTTGGACATGTTTATTTTTGAATTGTTTATTTTGTAAGAAATATGAAAATATTGATGCATTGATGAATTATAAGATCATCCTACCTTGAAACTGACTGGGGTTAATTCCATGTAAAGGAGTCAGAAATCCCAAATGTTTACATGGATATATGTCATGATTGTATTCTGCTATTCTTGGATAGATCACTGAATTGTCCTGATAGCGATTTTGCTCAAGACTGCTAGCATTTTTTTTTCATCTCTTTTCTAAGCCCTTCAGATTATTGACCGACTGTATGGTGTAATGTTTGTGTTCTACAATTGTTTGCTTGATTTGTTATTACTGTAGTAATGACTTGAACGCAAAAGCTGAGGGTGGATGATCATATATGGTACTGGATATTCTTTTTTCTGTTCTTTTTTTTTTAATGATATAAATGTACTTGGATATTGTTTTGACACCATATTGCAAGTTACAATTGACTTCAATTTTTGGCTTTATTCATCTTTTCCCTTCTGAAGTTTGACTAGCATCTAATAGGTCTTCCTTCCATGTCCCATCAAGAGGTAGTCATCTCTGTTTTGATGAAACTGGCTGGGAGGGTGTCCATCCCTTTCTGACCACCTGAATGTTGATGCATTCTTGGAGCAAGCTCGATCGTATGACAAGGCTTCTTCAAGTCCAGTTGGATGGTATATCAGGTTGGTGTCAATATGCTCACCATGATGCTTTTTAGTTTTATTATTAGGCCTTTGATGAAGAACTTATGTTGATATATCTTCAGGAATGCTCAAACGAGGCAGTTATCCCACCCTTTGCCTGTTCTTCGTGCCCGTGAGATTGACGAATGGTCGAGGAGTCAGGA
>QRFJ01000128.1:2292555-2332687 GCA_006176705.1 Cocos nucifera
ATTGTTTACAGTGGATATGTGTAGAGGCAACTTACAATGCTTCATTTTAGTGGATATATAATGCCCTAATTATTATGAGCAGAAAAAGAAAACTTGTTTTGGAGAAGCTAGTTAAGATAGATGTTGGTTACTAGTTGCTGAAACCAGGGAAAAATTTATGCCTTAAGGTTCTCATCTGAAAGGAACTTATTTGGGGATAACATTAAACACCTTAGTTGGTGGATTAGAGGCCAGGATACAAGTGATGATCCATGTCTGAACAAGTGAATACACTTGGATTAACAACAAGGATGTCTTTCTTCTCCATTACAGCATAGGGCCCTATCAGGATTCTCCCTCTTACCTATACTAAGTTCTCATTTCTTTTTTTAGTATGTAAGATGCTGATCAATGTAGTTTAGCTTTCTCTATTGTCCACTTAATTGTTACTATTGGTAGTTTGCTGCATGTAGATTTATAGGAGGCTTGTGGATCGTGCTAGGTGTTAATGTAAAGCTGCTCTGAAAGCTTTGACAAACTAGTAGTGTGCCACATATAGCTTTCCCCACCTTGTCACTGATTCTGCTATGGTGGGGTTTTTTTTGTAACCATTACTCAAGTTTACTCACACATTTTAATGTTCTTAATTTCTTCTATTTGTTTACAGCTTTCCAATCTTCATCAGTTAATGGTCGAGGCTGCAAAAGTACTGAATACAGAGGCTCCTGATCTGTATGTTCGCCAGAATCCTGTTCCAAATGCATACACTTTGGCGATCAGTGGCAGAAAACCATTCATTGTTGTCCATACAAGCCTTGTGGAGCTTCTTACCAGAAGAGAACTGCAGGTATCATCATTTTCTATTGCAGCATAGAACCTCCATTTCTTTCAGTTCACAACCCAGAACCCAGTCTTCCAAGTCTCATGCGTGACAACAATTATGATGAATCAGTGGCCGGATTGAATTCAATTGATTGCTGCGGACATACATAATTATCCGCTTCAAGCTCAAGATATACAATTATAAAATAAATGACTATTTCATCATACAGAGCAGCTACCTCTAAACTTAACTTTTGCAGAACAAAATCCTGAAATCAAAGCAATATTTATTTCATTCCACTATATTACAATACAAAAAATAGTTCAGGTTAGAGACATATATTACATCCCTTGGTACATTTACAAACCCTCTTTTCCTAGCTAAAAGCCTTATCTTAAGATACCCAAAAGGATCCAACTCTTCTATGGTAGCAGCTTCACTATGTACAGCACTTTAAGCTTGGTAGTAGCCTAAGGCTGATTAGTCTACCCTGGAATATCATCATTAAATGATGAGCTACACAACTAAGCAAGTATTCAAACATAGCAAATAATATAGTATGAAGAAAAAATAGAATGGTGGGAACAATATGGATCCATAGTTATTAAAATTCAAATAATTAATAAATAATATTTTAGAATATATATATCCAATAAGTACATTATTTTGAAACATCAGAATTCTTTTAAAAACAATTGGTATCATCAGGGTGCATGACTTTTTCCTGCAAAATTATTGAAAACATTCACTTGGGAAAACATTGAAATACACTTAGAAATACTCAAAATACAATGGGGACACCTATCATATCTTTTCAATACCAATTGCTTAGTAACCAACTATCATACCTACCAAGTTTTGCAATCTCGATACCAGACTACATACACATAGGAGTTCAATATGATATAATAGCGGTACCATACTGTACTGAACCAATACATCTTAATATATATATATATATATATATATATATATATATATATATATATATATATATATATATATATATTTTTTTTTTTATTTTTATTTTATTTTTTTTTTTCACGATTTTAAGACTCCTTTATTTAATTTTGAGTGAAAAATAAGGTTTGTTGAGTTTGTTTTCTATGTTTAAATGTAATATACTCTAAATTTTTATATTATATTATTAAAGAATGGCATCCTAAATTTGAGCCTCCTTCATGTCATCTGAGTCGAATTCCTCGCTAGATTATTAGAGTGATAGGATGGTGGCAGCTCTATTGCCTTCCTATCCAAGTCAAACTATTTTTCCTATGATCTCCTCTTGCCCTCCTTAAAGTCTTGCATTGCTTGTTTGGAAAGCTGAAAATTTTCCTGGGGACTTTTTGCAGATCGTAATATAGGAATACCCACCAGCCTCGTGTTACTTCAATCTGATGATCCCACCACCTCGACTTGGAGAAACATCATTGGCACCTCCAATTGTGATGGCCCCTTACTATCTCGCCATGCAACTACTTGCTATCCTATTCCTTACCCTCTTTTCAAACTCCATTATTGACCATCTAATACTAAAATTTTTCAATCCACTCATCATCAACTCCAAAATGGTTGCTTCAATTATCACCATGCATCTATGAATTATCCAGGATTTTTTGTAAGTTAATTAATTTTGTAGTTTAAATTATTCAATTCAAAAATTTCAAAAATTCTTAAAAAAGTGTTAGTTGCCTCAAAAGATACTTCGGAACTAATATTTGAATAATTCAAATTTTCATTGCATTATTATTTTTCATTTTAAATATTAAAAAATATATAAATTGCATAACTATTGAAGATATATGAAACATGCTCCAAAAATGTCTGAAATATCTTTATATACTGCTGAAATTTCATGAGTTTTTTGAATTAATAATTTTATTTACTATTGTTAGTTGATCATAAATTAATTTTTAATTTTGTCTAATGTAGCCTCTGATAGGAGGTATTATGTATATTTTGCTGCCTATAATAAGAACTAATAGACATTAATCTAAGAATTACGTAAGAATTAGACTTTTATTTGAGAAGCAATTAATACGCTAGAAATTAATCAAATTGCTATCAAATTAAGAGAGTAAATAGCATGGTAGATCGTAAGCATAATACTATTTTTCAGAATTTAAGATCTTCTTTATTTTTTATTTTTACCCAAAAAATATTTTTAATAAAAATAAAACAAATATCAAAAATCAAAAATTATATTATTGCATGGATTTGACTAAGATCTACAACATATCATGAAATCACTCTAAAATCTAAAATTTGATGCAAGTTTCCCATATTTCAATTTTTGCTTATTTATGTGATGTAACAGAAAAAGAAAAAGGAAAATATCTTGATTAGATTTCTCGCTCACCCTTCCACTCTCTCTCTCTCTCCACTCCTCTCTTTATCCTCTCTTACCTTGAAACAAAGGGAGAAAAGGCTATCAGGCCCTTTCTCCCCCCAATAATTGATGCCTGAACCATGCTTGGTTCCACGGCAAGGATTAGTTTGCATCAGTTTGAGTATAAACCTATACTGAGACCATGAAATATCCCAGTACATGGTCAATATGATAAATACCATGAACTATCCCAATTCATTGTCAACATGGTACAATACTAATTGAATCAAGTGTTTCAGTCCGGTATTGTATGCCCTGGTAATTGCTTGTCAGGGGTTCACTAAAACCAACTATTATACCTGCTGATCAGGGGTTCATTGGCCGCTAGGCTCATTAGCTAAGGTTCACTGGGACCAACAATTATACCTGTTGGCAAGGTTCATTGCATCATGTCCCTATTGAGAACACAAAGGCAACAACTTATCCCCTACCAGCCAGGGTCATTGCATCATATCTTGATTGAGAATACGAAGTCCAACAACTTACATACTATGGGCCAAGGCTACTACATGTGTCTCTACTAAGAACACGAAGTCCAATAACTTACCCCTTATCGGTGACGGTCACATATCACAATAGGACTGACCAGAATTCTCATTTCAATTCACTAGAAATGGAACATTTCACTTTTAGGCAATAAAATGATTAATGAATATTTCAAATGACTAGAGTCAAAAGCAATCTCTTTGATACATTGACATAAATTCAGATCATGATAACTTGAAACTTGATAAATTCTGATGCCAAATAGTTATTCACCATGCATATTTTTCAAAATTCACTTGCCACAAAAGATTAGAGAAAATATCAGAAAATGAAAATTTTAGTTGTTTACAGATAACATGCACATATAGCATAGAAAATATTTGTATTACCTAACACATTGCTGAAATTAGAATCTATATGCTGACTTGACTTTTAGTTGGAAACAAGGATGCTTGACCATTCATAAATAGCAAAGTGTAGAAACCAAAATTCTAAATCCATATAAAATTCATCAGTTATTTGATAAGATATAGATGGTCAACAATGTAAGAAGGACACTTACTTTTCATCAAATTATTTGATAAGATATAGATGGTTAACAATGTAAGAAGTAAGTTCTGTTCCAGATCTTCACAGAATAATTCTATTTCTTCTAGCTTCTTTTCACTCCTTATTTTATCTCCTAGCTTTTTTTTTCTTTTTTTTTGGGAGGGGCGGGGGTGTAAAGACTCTATTTCCTTGCTTTACTGGCTACCTCCTATAAGTAGATGAGATATCTAGAGCTGCAAAATATTCGAAAGAGATCAGCACTCTCTTAGTTTTTAGATGGCTTCTAAGCATGAGATGTCTAGCCATGATACTTAGTACCTAGGTGTCAATTCAATATTCAACTAGATGGCTGAATTTCTAGCATGAGGTGGTCAGTTTACCATGAGATCGTAGGTTAAATGAAATGAGCATGAGGTTGTGGTTTCTAATGAACATGAGGTTGCTTTAATATTAAGTATGAGGTGGCAGAATAAGCATGAGGGGGCACGAGTATGGGATGCTACAAAGCATAAGGTGGCAGTTTTAGCCTTAATTCTCTAGCATTGGTAATTTAGCTCATGAACCTTTCTTATTCCATCTTAGGGTCTTCTTTGTCATTAAATTTGAGTCCTTACTAATATAACTCCCTTACGAAGGATTCACTTCCATAGTAGTCTTATTTACACATATCTTTAGTTGGTATAATACATGTAGCTCACATATACAAATGATCTTGTAACGGGAGCTAGTATATTCTCAAAAGAAATTTCCTCCTCTAAATATGACATACCCTATATTTGAAATAATTATGGATATCTTTCTATCATTTCATCCAGCCATCTTCTTTATCTCATATTCGATTCATTCTGAGAACAAATACGTTAGACTCTTATGTTAATATAAATTTCGTAGGTTTCTCTATAATATTAGTGTTTCTAGATCTTTGATGCAAAGATCATAGCTGCTAATAAGTCATGAATGGGGTCATTCTGAGGAAGCATCATAATACAAATAAAACCTCTAGTGCCTGAAGGAATGGTCAACATAGGGACTATGGTCAGTCTAGTTTTTAACTCCTAAATGCTCTTTTCACACTCTTTAGTCCATTCAAATCTAACATTCTTCTGTGTCAACTGGGTTTGAAATGCTGCTATTTTTAAGATTTTTGGCAATTGTTGGGGTTATTTGAAGATATTTAAGTTCTTGGAGTGACTAAAGTGATACTAAGAAACTGGGTTTAACAGCAGAAGGTCTCTAAACTCCATTTCTAATGATTTTGATGGAAGATATGAACTTTTTGTTAGATGTGGTGAGCTAAAACTACTTGAAGCACTTATAAGTGGTTTCCTTTATCTCAGAGCTTGTTGAGATTAGACTTTGATGGAAGCTATTGGTAATATTTTAAATTGCAGGGGACCAAGGAGACAATTGGAATCATATGCTAACATGATGGTGTTATACTTAGATCTCTTTAGGTAGGTCAAGTTCAACTGAGGTTGAGAGATTGATGATAGGAATCAAGGTTTACGAACGTATTTCAAAAAGAAGCGTCGTTGGAAAATCCTAACCCTAATTTTAATTGAGAGTGTATTTAGGATTTCTTATTTTATTTCTTACTTTATTAATTGGGACTTTTAATTTTGTTAAAACTCAGTAAATGGAGTTTTATTAGGTTATAAGTCAGTAATTTGACTTCTGTTAGGTTGTTTTTTGTATCTTTATTTAAAGGTTTCACCTGTGTGGAGAAAAATAGATTTGAACAATTGATAGAATTGAATTTCTAAAATTTCAGGCTTTATTTTTTCTTCTTTTCTCTTTCAATTTTATTTTTGTTCTTTATTTTGCTCGCGGTTTTACACCAGAGGTGCTTCCTTTTGTGAAGCATAGGGCCATTATAGATTATTTTGTATGAGATCCTGGATTTGGATTCTTTATAAAATGCTTTAGTGACAACTCTATACCACCAGGTTGGTCTTTACATTGGAATAAAAACATGGGGGCGGTTCCGAAAGCTCTATGGACATCACAAACACTGAAAATACTAAGGAGTTCCATTATTTATGTAGTTTCGTCCACTTCCACTTTCTACGTGGGCTTTTTTGAAAGCAATAGGTCCCTTTTTCCAAAAGCTTTAAGGACGTTACAAACATCCTGAAAAAATTAAAGGTTTCATTATTCATGTAGTTCAGTCTACTTCCTCTTTCTACTTGGGTTTTTGGGAATAAAGCAGGAAAAATAGTGAAAATTAAAGCAACAGAGAGCAGAGTTTTTGCGTGGCTGCTATTTGTAACATCGGTCTCCATGTGAATATTTCACTAATTTGTAGCGAAATAAAAACACAATAATGATGATGATGCCAAACAAGCCCTTAAAATATCATCTTCTGCCATTTAAGAGAGGCTGTTTTTGTGTGCTTTATTTAAATATATTTGATTTTTGCCCCTTCTGTTTGCATATGATTTCTGAGAGCCATCTTTCTAATGTGTCATCTTCTTCTTGTTCTACTGGGCTTGTTTTCATCCTTAACATTTATGCTGATCACTCTTGAGCTTGGAGGTTTGACTGGTCAACCCCTTGTAAGTAATTTAGTAGTGGAATGATGCTGAGTTGGAAGAACCACGCCCCCCCACAACCCCCCTTCCAAAAAAAAAAACAAAAGAAAAAAGAAAGAAAGAAAAATCCACACACCACGACCCAAAAAAAAGAAGAAGCAAAAACTAACCAAAAAACAACCGCTGCTGCTGCTGCCACAAATGTAGGGGAAAGAGAGTAACAGGGATATTTTTCAGTCACCCATCATTTCCAAGCTCAGGATGGTTTTTGTAGATTTTACTTTCTTTTTGCCATCTCTCTCTCTCTCTCTCTCTCTCTCCCTCCCTCACACACACACACACATTTTTCCATCTTTTTCATCTCTATCTCTCTTTTACAATTTTTGCTATCATCAAATATGAAAGCAAACATGCATATCTCATTTGTATACTGGTTGTGATGCTTAAGAAATTATGTTCAATGTCACTTTGATGTCACTAGCACTGGAACATGTAGAATAATTAGATTTAGAAGTGGATTGTAAATTCTGAAGTCTATATTTTTGACCTGGGATCAAGTAATTTATATCTGTTTAGGTGTACCTTTTAACTAGGCTGTTTTGGCTCATGAGTTGGGTCACTTGAAATGCGACCATGGCGTGTGGCTTACATTTGCAAATATACTAACACTGGGAGCTTACAGTGTACCTGGTAGGTCATATTTATTATTGCAAAGCAAGGGGAATTTTGTGATTGTTTTGAATGCTAACTTGTGGGCTAAGGTATTGATGATTTTGAGGTCTTCAGGGCTTGGTGGGTTGATTGCTCAAAGTTTGGAGGAGCAGCTGTATAGGTGGCTTCGAGCTGCTGAACTAACATGTGACAGGGCAGCTCTTCTTGTTGCTCAAGATCCAAAGGTACTTGATTGAATCCCAAAGTTCTTCAAGGAAACATCTCCTTCTAATAAGGGACTTGTGTCTATCATTAAATTTTAGATGTCTGTCATTAATTTTAATGAATTGTTAATAGTTTCATTTTGGATATGACATAATCACATAATCAGATGTTGGCTTTTGATCAATCTAACTCCTCATTCAGTATATTGCTTGAAAGTTTCAAATCACCTTGTAGTAGAACTCCTTTAACATCAAAGGTGAAGTCTACTATGATGTTTTAGTTCAGACAAATCTCAATACCACTGTAACTTTGCTCATCATTTATTGATAGGCCAGAAGAGCTGAATTGAATCGACTATTCTTTATGAACGGACATGAACTAAGCTTCTCATATTTTGGGACATGTTTATTTTTGAATTGTTTATTTTGTAAAAATATGAAAATATTGATGCATTGATGAATTATAAGATCATCCTACCTTGAAACTGACTGGGGTTAATTCCATGTAAAAGAGTAAGAATCCCAAATGACATATGTCGTGATTGTATTCTGCCATTCTTGGATAGATCACTGAATTGTCCTGATAGCGATTTTGCTCAAGACTGCTAGCATTTTTTTTTCATCTCTTTTCTAAGCCTTCAGATTATTGACCGACTGTATGGTATAATGTTTGTGTTCTACAATTGTTTGCTTGATTTGTTATTACTGTCGTAATGACTTGAACGCAAAAGCTGAGGTGGATGATCATATATGGTACTGGATATTCTTTTTTCTGTTCTTTTTTTTTTAATGATATAAATATACTTGATATTGTTTTGACACCATATTGCAAGTTACAATTGACTTCAATTTTTGGCTTTATTCATCTTTTCCCTTCTGAAGTTTAACTAGCATCTAATAGTCTTCCTTCCATGTCCCATCAAGAGGTAGTCATCTCTGTTTTGATGAAACTGGCGGGAGGGTGTCCATCCCTTTCTGACCACCTGAATGTTGATGCATTCTTGGAGCAAGCTCGATCGTATGACAAGGCTTCTTCAAGTCCAGTTGGATGGTATATCAGGTTGGTGTCAATATGCTTACCATGATGCTTTTTAGTTTTATTATTAGGCCTTTGATGAGAACTTATGTTGATATATCTTCAGGAATGCTCAAACGAGGCAGTTATCCCACCCTTTGCCTGTTCTTCGTGCCCGTGAGATTGACGAATGGTCGAGGAGTCAGGAGTACAAATCGCTTTTAAAACGAGCAATCCAAGCAGAAGTTGCTCAGAAAGTATAGTGATCTCCTTTGCCATACGAGGATGTAGATCAATAGCAGCATAATTGAATACATGGTGAGTGAAGCTTTCCTGCATGCAAGTCTTCTTTTGCTCGCCAGCACTCTTTGATGTCCGGTTACTCTTTTGCAGGTCAGGAAATTACAGTATATACACCACAAGAAATACTTATGTAAGAGGGGACTTTTGAATTTGGAAATATTATTCTATTTAGGTGAACAATACGAAAGTTAAGCCATTATTATGTAAATTCTTGTAATCTTATTCTTAAATCAAACCCAAACTCCTGCCCTGTAAAGCTCCGCAAGGTTGGCATTCCATGTTATATCCACCAATCTTAATAAATAAGGCTGCCTTAAATTAATTATTTTTTTTAAAGAAACAATAGAAGTGTGTATCCCAGGTTTTTTATATTCATCCTTATTGTTAGTATTTCTTAAAAAAGGAAAGGTTTTTTATATATTCATACGCTATTTTTAGTATTTCTTAACCACACATTAGTTAAGAGTAACTTGGATGATTAAGAATTGCGAAAAATGCCCGTGATCTCTCCTATGATAGCTTATTTTATTGTTCACAAAAATTCATTGGCATGAGATGAGAAAATGAAAGAGGGAGTTGTTTGCATTAGCGGAGTATTGAAGAGAATCTGTGATTGGAAAGAGCGGATCTCTCTCTAGGATGGAGATTCTGGCAAGAGATATGCTGGTTCAAACTCTACTCATAAGAGTAATATGTAATTTTTTGGTAAAATGTGTTTTTTTTTGGGAAAATCCCAGGTTAGGTTTCTTACCAAAAAAAAAAAAAAAAGCAAAGTTAGGTTTATATGTAAACTTGTTTGCATTTGTATGAAGTAATTCGAAATCCACTAGCTTAATTTTCAGATAAGAAAAATTTTTCCATAAGGAACCGGTATCATATTTAAATGTATAACTTTTTGATAAAATCTGATAGAACCGCACTGCTCCTTGATCTCAATCCCAAGTCCTTTGGTGCCACCTCATCTCCAATTGGAAATATTATATTCTACACTGCATTCATGCCACCAAAACCAACCACTCATTCACTTCATACCATACAAGAACGAGCGATTGTGATTGATAGGGTGCACTACCATGCGGTGCATGTAGTATGGCATAATTTCTCCACCATTTGATCTCTTTGCTCTCAACCACTCCAATCCGAACAACTCCACATGCCATGGAGGCTGACAAGCATTAATTTCCTTCATCGCCATCGAACAAGTTTTGTTACATCTCCAAACCTGAGCTTAACTCAAATCTTTGCCTTGTGGCCTTCCACACGGCGGAATGCTGCTTTCCGCCGCTGTATGCTACGTGGCAAGAAGAGAGGGAGAGAATTTTAAGAAAATCATAATGTCGTAAGTAAATAGGTTGAACCAGATCAGATGATGAGTAATCTAAATTCAACTTGATTTTTTATTTGGGACTTAATATCAGATCCAAGATAGAAGATTAGATCGGATTGTATCGGATAGGATTCATGATCAAAAATTTTGTTTGAATGGGTTATTCAGATCAGATCAGATTCATGATCAAAATTTTTGCTCCAACCGATTATTTAAATCAATTTGGATTCGGAACATAATTTTTTTTAAAAAAAAAGTGATGCAAATATATTTGTATTTTCTATTTCATTTACCTATGTTTTTTCTTAAAAGAGGCTACTAAATGAGTTTTTGTTTTGTTCATCTTGCTTCAAGTTGAAATGTATCACCATAAGAAACATGAGCATCCAGTACATCAAGACCCAGCTCCTCAAAAGCCTTGAGGAGCCTCTAGAGTACATTTTAAATATTTCAAAATCATATATCCCTTACCGATTTAAATTTAGATGCATTCAAGTTTCTTAAATTAAAGTTAGATACATTCAGGTTTCAAATCACAGTTACGTTGCAAAGCCATTACAATTTATGATAGAATTTTTCTATCACAAAATTTCTATCATTAATATCCTATTTTCTTGTAGTGGTATTTTCTTAACCAAGTTCTTTTCAAGGTTTTACTTATACTTCACCGTTTCAACTGCGAGGGAAACTCTATAGTTGATTGAGTAAATGTTCTCATCCGGTGCAATATGAACTAGAACAAAAACATGAACTAAAACAAAAACCCTTCTTGCACCAACTCTTGCAGTAAGAAAAGCTCTAGACTCATCAAACAAGCTTTTAAGATAGTCCAATGAAGAAAAACCAGCAAAGGACATGTTTAAATTTCGAAGAAGCAACATCTGAATTTACACATACAATGATGCATTTTTAACAGACCAACCATTCTTACCAAATTAAAAAAGATAAAAAAAAACTATCATGATTCTTTTCCCAGTCATCAATACATTTCCATACTTTTGTGTCCAAGTAATTAATCCTCTTGTATCGAGAGTTAGTCATGAGCAATGACTGACTTAATTTATCCATTTAATTTATTTATTAAATAGATAACTAGTTTACCTAATCAAATTTGATCCAATTATAAAAATTAAAAAAAAAAAGAAAAAATTTATTGAAGAAAGGAGGACTTTATCGGCAATCGAGTCCTCTACTCCAGTGACCACATCATCATCCTAGCTCTCGCTGACCTCTACACTAGATCTTCCGACCTCTCTAGTCACCTCAACCCCACTCTCAGCTGCCTCTCCATCCTCATTGAGCTCTCTCGTCCCTGGCCGTATCATCGGCTTCATCTCAAACTCCCTCTCCCTCTGCTCTGACCTCCACTTCATTGTCCTTAGCAAGAGCTTCCACTCCAGTAGTCTAGTCCTATTCTTGACTATCTCAGCTACCTCCGACGCCTTTGACTCTCAGTCAAAGCTACAACTAGCTCTCCAGCTCCATCTATTTCTGATGGGGTGCCGCTCCTCCGGTTGGATCTCAAGCCCTCTCCAACCTAGTCCCGATGATGTTGCCGTCCCTCCAATACCTCTTGAAACCCTAACCAAAAAAATATATATACAAAGAACAAGAGAGACCGAAGACTCTCAAAGATGGAGAACTTTGGAACCTGGATCAAAATCATGAGTCACGACTCCTGAACCTTGGACCACATGCACATCAATATGCATATTGGTTTCAAATTTTAAATAGGCTTTAGGGCCTTAGGCAAGCTTTATATAGCTTTTTTATAGTTTATTTTAATGGATAATGGATACCTAATCTGGCCCTACCTATTTAATAAATGGGTTAAACAAGTTAGAAAATAAAAATCTAAATCCAATCCGAATAATTAAACAAGTTGACCTATTTACAATTCGAACCCATTTAGGCCCAACCCAAATCTACTTAAGATGGATCGAATGTGGATCGAATTGATATGTTGGATTGTATTTTGCCAGTCCTATCCATAATCCACTGTGGGTGTAGATTATATCTTTCATGTGGAAGAATGATTGATATTTTTTGCAGTGTGAATCATTGGATCACATTTTACAAAACTTTCACCACATGATATCTACCTCTGATGCTGATGGATGCAAGGAAGAGGTTGGAGGGGTTTTAAAGTTGGGCAAAATACAATCCAATAGTTGACCTCATAAAAAAGATCAATTATTCTTTCGTACAAAAAATACAACTCGAATATGACTCAATTGACAATTGATTTTGACTCAGCTAAATTGAAAACCATCCACACTACCCACTTATTCCAAATACATCACACATAACAGGTTTCCCCTCATTCACCTCCCCTCATTCACCTAAATTGGAGAATGGGACCAATTTTTGTTGTTCAAAAATTAGCAAGAAGTGAAGTGTGATAGGCTTTTTCTCAGTTATGCACACAACCTGTGCCCTTCCCATCTCATACACACCACCCATCCAATGATCCCTTCTATTCCCATCTATCAGATGGCCTTAGCTTCTACATAAACTCAGACCAAATAAATAATCTTGCTACCAATTCATTTCATGTAGTGGATGTTTAAATTTTAAGGTACAGAATTTTATACTAAATATAAATAATTATAAATAAATAATTAATTAAAATAATAAATAAATAGGAATAAATTGAGTAGAAATTTTAGCTAAAGAGATATGAAAATAATGTGATCCTTAAAGATAGATTTTGCATTTATCATAATTAATGATTTTGCATGAAAGGCCCCAACATATCTATCCTTCAAGATTTATGGCAGCATCTTTATAAGGATGCACTTTGAACTTGAAAGGTTTGATTGAATTATTTCTTGTTGCCCCTTTCTTCGAGATCAATGATTGGTGATATTTTTTAGAAAATAGAAGAGAAAAAAATAGGGAAATTTTTTGCAAAGAATAAAAGAGAGAAACAAAAAGGATATTTTTAGAAAAAAATAAAAATATATGTATTTGAAATGAAAAAAATGTATAGAAGATGTTCTATACTAGTATAGGCATAATGAAAGCACAAAATCTAATCCAATGATAGCAACCATTTAGATTAGCATGCAGTGGTAGGCATATAAAGGCTAGTTATAAGTAGTTAAAAATATAAGAAGTTTGAAGTGTTTTGAAACATCTGACAAAATAATCAAAAATGACCTAGCATGGTATATGTTTTTTTTGCGTTTGGAATAATAGAGACCAAAAATAAATAAAAAAAGACTTCCCTTCTTAACTAAAAAATAAAGATATGAAAAAAAAAGGCAAAACAAAATGACTTTTTCCCTTGAATCTATTTTGATATTGCATATGACTTTTTAGTAATTAAATTCCGTATAATTTTAAAAGTCTTAATCTCAAAATTCTTTTTGTTCAAATATATCAAATTTTATGATATGGTTTTGTAATATTTTGATGGAGAATGAGATGTTTAGTTTGGTTCAAATAGATTCTTTTCCTCATCCCTCTCACAACAAATATTATTGTTAAAGTAGTTAAGTGTATATTTTATTAGGGAGAGTTGGACTCTAGAATGAGAATGAGAATGCGTGACTTTTATTCCACCCATTTAGTTGGAGAAAGTTCAATTATTATTTCTAGTGGCCATAAGAATATGCCCCAATCCTTCAAAATTCAATTTCTTTTCTTTTGTGATATTCAAAGTTCATTTCGATTCCAGTCACAAACCAAAGATCCTAGGATATAGCAATTTTAATTCTTATCCTAATATATTCCAATTCTAATTCCAATTCGAATCATATGCACCTTAAATCTTTTAAGTACTAGTATGCAACCCGAGCTTCATAGCGGGCTTTTATTGAAATCAAAGATAAACTTCAAACTATGTTATTAACATATAGATTTTTTGTATAATATAACATATAGTTTTTTTATTATCTAATAAATTTACATTCATGCTAATTTTCATCTTTTATAACCTTTTCATTTAAACTGAAAATATGAATACTTAAAAAAATTTATTAGAGCACCACTGAATTGAGAAGATTCCATAATAAAAGATAAATACAAATGATTGAAGAAATAAGCCATAATATTTAAAATTAAATTATCTCCAATGGAATAAAAAAGAAAAGAGGAAAGGCTAATAATTAAGGTATGTTATCGGATTATGCTAGATAATTTTTTAAGATGTATTTTTTTAAAATTATTGGGTATGAATATATTTTTTAGGAGTTGAAATAATAGATTCTTGTTGAACTTGAGATAAAGAAGGTTCGGAGCCAAAACTTTTTGATAAATTATTAAGTCTAGATTCACTTTCTGAAAATATGTTGATGATCTTGAACTTATATATGCTATTATTAAAACTTTATGAACAAAATATAATCTAAAATATGTCAATACCATTGAGGATGTTTTTGATAACAACCGGTAGACTAAATTTGTTACATTTTGTATCCATTGCAAGATTAAGTGCTAGAATATCAATTAGCTACGAAGCTAGCTAATTTTTCAAAAATTATAAAGATCGCTATATTAATTTCACCTTCAACGGTACTGTTTAATTTGTATCTTGAGATAATAGGAACATTAAAGTTATTTTTTAAATAAAATAATATATTTATTTTTAAAAATAAAATATATTATTAAAAAAATATATTGCATCTTTACCATCATATAGTGGATTGATCATTTTTACCATATTGATTGTACTAAAAAGCATCACCATAAATTTTTCTGCAACTGTAACCTGCTTTATGTCACCAATCAAAGGAGGCATCAATTGATTTTAAACTTGCCTTGTAAGTGAATTTATTCCCTAAAAACTAATTAAATAATTTAAAATTTTTTGTGTGTGCAAGTTATTGGACATAATAAAATATTATCCCATACATAAGATATTACTGATCCGACCCTAAATCAATTCTAGTTGAACCAATAATATATCCAAATCTAATTCAAAAAAATAAATAAACTATATATTTTAATCCAATATTGGCTACTGATTTTTTCGAGCCCAATCTCTTGTATAGTACTAAATTGATATATCCTAACATGTCCTGAACCGACCCAAACCCATAAATAAATTATTTAATTATTAAATATTAAATTTTAAAATCAATAAGCAAATATAATCCATAATTTTAAATTTAAGTTTCTAAATATCAATTTTCTAAGCCAAATATATATATATATATTATAATTTCATACAACAAAAACTATCAATTTTATTTATGTTAATCTTTAAATATTTTTTAAATCATATATAATAAATTTAAATATTCCTATATATTTTCATATAAGATCATAAATTTTATTTATGTTGATCTTTGAATATTTTCGAGATCATATATAATAAATTTTAATATTTTTATATATTTTAATATAGGATTCTAGAATTAATCTCAATAGATCCAAAATTTTTTTTTTTTTTGATGAATTAATGCCATCCTATTAATATAATCAACTTTATTTTTTTAATTTTTTCACCCACGCGTAATAAATCCAAATATTTTAGTACTTTTGGATATAAATTCTTAAAATCCATCTAAAAAATCTAAAAAAATTATGTTAAAATAAAATATATGGGCCCAAAAATATAATGGGTCAATTCTGATCTAATACTATAATGGATTGCAATCGGACAGATTTTTCAGATATCTAATCCATTATAGAGTTTAGAGTGGATTTAAAATTTAAATTTAAAATCAATAAAAAGATTTGAACTCAAAACATTTCCATGGCCTAACCAATATCTTAATCAATAAAATTGTATCTGTTTTTAAATTAATTAATGATTTATTTATATCCTTGGATCTCTCACATGTCATTACGAACACAAAAACGTGGCCATCACCTAAAGCCATCACCTAAACTTCCCTATCCGGCCTCTCCAAGCCTCCCACGTCCCCACCCCGTTGAGACTCCTAAGAAGTGAGAACGAAAGAAACAGAGGAAGCATCGGGGGAAAACTGAGGAAAAGATCAACGAAAATAAAGGATAGAATCAATTTTTTACTTTTTGGTTCGCTTTCTTTTCATTTCTTTCTTTTTTTCGGAGATCTATGGGAAGAAAAAGATCTATGGAACTTGAGGGAGGTCGGAGGGTTTCTTAGGTTGCGATTGGGTTTTTTTTCATATGGGATTTTGTGTTTGGGCGATTGAAAGGCTCGGCTACAAAATTTTCAATTTATGAACCCTCGAAGATATTTAAATTAAATTAAATAGTTTATTAGAAATTTTATACGCATGTAATATTTTTTTTTTTTTGAAAAAAATAAGTTTTAGATTTTAATAATTTTTTAAAAAAATTGTTTCGTAAAACCCGGATTCAAGTTGTCCCTAAGTCTTAAGTTTTAAAATCGTCCCACGAGATATCGGTGGGAACTTCAGTTCCGGACGCAATCCTGGATGGAGATCTACACCCCGTCTATGAACAGATGAACATCGATGAATCTTAAGAACAGATGAACATTTCTCTCTTTCGGTATTTATTTATTGAATCGGTGCTGTTTTGTTTTGGCATGGCATCTAGCGAAGAGCCGGCGGCCGTCCTCAATTCGAAGCTTTAAAATCGTCCACGGATGGGATGGGATGGGATGGGATGGGAAGGTCCAGTTCCAACCGTGGCAGTTCCACGGATGGGATGGGAAGGTCCAGTTCCAACCGTCGCAGTCGCAGTTCCGCCCCAGGATGGAGATCGTCCAGTTCCGACGGTGCCAGTTCCGCCCCACGAAAAGATCTATGAACAGATGAACATCGATATACACAGATGAATCTTAAGGTTTTCCTTTTTTTTTTTTTCGTATTTATTTATTGAATTGGTGCTGTTTTGTTTTTTATGATATTGTATTGCTTGTTTTATATGTCAATTTTATAAGGAGATTTGGGATGAGATTTTGTATATAGAGTCGTCGAGGTGAGAATTCTTATTCATAGTATTTTAGTATTTGGTATTTGGAATTGTTTCTTATTCATAGTATTTGGAATTGTTTTAGTTCTCTCTGAATTCGTGTGCAAGTTTTGATTTTGGCTACTGCTTAATTAGGATTTTTGTATTATGAAATTAAAAAGGAAAAAGAAAAAGACTTCATAATGAGAAATTTTTAAAAATCTTTTAAACATGAGGTAATTATTTTGCATTCTGTGATTATAACCGGTCTCTGGCTGGGTTTAATACACATTCATTCATGGAGAAGAGATTGCTATCATGGTACCTTTATTTATTTGTTCACGATTCCTTTTAGTTTGTTTCAAGCTTGTTCCCATATGTCACATTCAGAAATGTTGAAAACATTAAATCCTTTGTTTAGGTTAACCAATGAGTAGCATTAGTCCCAACGTGATATTCTTGCTTGAATTAAATTAGAAGAAATAAATGTAAATATGTGAATTCAGTTATGAGGATGTGATTGAAAGCTCTATGTCTATGCTTAGGTTGATAGATTCTAGGAGTGCATTTGATGCCTTTTCCAGAGCCAGACACCAGTAGGTGATGGATCAAGACCAACATGTATCGAATCTGGGCACTTCTTGCTGGCACATCATGTGCTTTGGCAGCCTAGA
The DNA here is from genome assembly GCA_006176705.1 of Cocos nucifera. Lineage (NCBI taxonomy): Eukaryota > Viridiplantae > Streptophyta > Magnoliopsida > Arecales > Arecaceae > Cocos > Cocos nucifera. Next base: position 2,310,362 of record QRFJ01000128.1, read on the forward strand.
TTCTTGATAGGACTGTATCTGATGTAACCAAATTCTTGACAGATGGAAATCTGCACTCTATTATTGCCAGGAAGGGGGCTACTAATGTGGCTTCATTCAATCCATTCCTCTTCATATATAAAGTTTCAAAATTGATAGTCATCACTCATGGCCGTTCCCTAGAGAAGACAATACGATGCATGTAGAAAGCAAGTTTTAACCATGGTCTTTGGTTGCTTTCTTATTATCTTAAAGGAGTAACTACCTAGAGTGCAGACTGGATTTATGTACTCATGGTGCTGGATGATAACTCATTATTTACCAATTTTATCGTACAATTCATTTAACAAGATTTACAAATATGCCTCTTGTTCCCACTCCTTGGTTTGTAAATGCAGGATTCTAAATGCTTTCTCAATTGAACTATTTCTTTCACCAACTATCAAAATGCATTTTTACTGGTGCTAGCTGAGAAAAATAGTGCAAATTATTTGGAAAAACGATCGGAATTTTAGGGGGAAATTGTATTGCTTTGTTAATAATGCAAAAATTTGACGTCTATCAAGAGAGTGTCGATAGCAATATAAGAAAGTTTTAATGATGAACATGCTGAAAGCCAATGATCCATATGATCGATACTAAGGTATCTAGGCAGGGATGTACATCTTAGAGCATTTCTTGGCAATGACTATTTGGAATCTTGCTGCTGCAGGTAGAAAAGTGTTAGGCCATGTCTTTAGACTTCCTTTCTTGTTTAATCTAAAGAAAGGTGGTGCTAAGGGTGGTTTATAGCTAACTGATTCCATGACAAGTTGGAACTGTCATTGTTTTTCTTCTTAAGTTGGGTTGTTGGATGAGTTGTTTATGCCACACTAGTTACCTTGAAGGCTAGTTTAAATTTTTGGCATTTGGAGGGAAAACTCAGGCTTATTTGTAAGTTAGTGAAGGTTTGGATTAGGCCATTCAAAACTAGCAGTAGAATGTTTCAGTGGTAGCTGGACACCAGACTAAAAACCACCCAAGGGTTGCTAGAAGAAGAGAATCAGCATGTAGTCATGCAGGAAAAACAAACAATGACACCGGTCAAGGGAATATTTCAAATGCACTACATGTAGCCGCAAATTTGGATGCGGCCCCTAACCATGCTGCAGTGCTTATATGTGTCTATTATACGTGGTTATGTTGCATGTTGGCCAAAATGTAGTCTACTTGGCACTGTTGCGGCCACATACATGGTTAGCATTGTATTGCTGTATATTACCCACTTAGCATTATAGAACTAAACATCCAACCCACTCTCATGTGGACCTGTGTTGATGGAGCTAATGCAAACTGATAGTCAGGTTGGATATGGATTTTTGGCAGAACGAATAAGAGTGTCAATAATGTTAAAATGTTAATTGTGTTATAATTGTCGCTATAAGGAATCAAAGTCCTAGGTAGTAAGCACTTAATGTTAGCTGTTATTGTTATCAACATTGAAGGTGGTATCGTACTGAACTATATCGGGGTGGACTAGCATGGTTCCACCTCTCGGTTCAAGAAATCCAATGAGGGAGGGGAGAGGAGAAGGAATGAAAGGAAGAGAGAGAGAGAGAGAGAGAGAGAGAGAGAGGGCTTTCCAAGCCCCATCTCTTCCATTTGCACGAAAGGAAAAGAGGGAGGGAGGGAGGGAGGGAGTGGGGGAGAGGGAGAGAGAGGTTGAGAGAGGGCTTTCCAAGCCCCATCTCCTCTGTTCGCACGAAAATAGGGGCTGCACCCATTTTTTATGAATTTTTTAAGTGAAATTGACCTTGCTTCAAAAGAAAAGAAAAGAAAAAAAAGAGGGGTGGAACCCCTATTTCAATACAATATCATATGACTTTATTTCATTATTTTATAATACTATATGATACAATATTGAATTACATTATAATATAACATAATATATTATAGTATTACCAATATTATGACAATACAACATTACTATTACTATTATATTGTATGTCTCAGGGTAGTTACCAAACAAATGCTAAAGTTTTATGGTACTTTACGAATGTCATTACCAAACAGCAAACAACCTTTTATTGATAGATCTACTAGTGAAAGCTCTACTTCCAAAAGTGTGACTGTCAAAAGCTCTACTATCAATAGAACCCAAACATGGCTTCCTCCACCATTTTTCTTGTATGTTACAATTAATTGACTCTTAGTTCTTATGTATGCCAATATATGCTGCATTCTATTTTCTTCTCTTCCCCCTTTGGGGACCAATTTTAACTGGTTTATAATTGAGTGTAGACTATAGACATGTATGAAACAAGTTAACATTAGCTCAAACTTATTTTTCGAAATATAGGATCATAAACCATACTAAGTTTATTTGCAGATTACAATTTGATATGTGCATTGCATTATTTCGCATATTTTCAATATAAGTTGATGCTTCATGACCATTGGAAATGCAGAAAAGCTCAAAATCTATCATAAAACTATAAAGGGACATGCATGTGACTATTTACACAAAAGAACATGTTCTGGAGTTTTATATGTATGGCCACTAGCATGGGAAGTTCATAGATGATAGGGCAACTTGTTAACCTTTGGTTTAGTGTAGAAAGAGAATATTCTGTCATGAACATGTCCAAATTGTAAAACATGTTTGCAAATCATGTAGAAAAAGGCTCCAACAAAATCAGTTAGGGGTATTTACATATCATCTTGATCAAGGGTCATTTATATAAAAGCTGGGTAAGCTTTTTTGACCATGTATTATTCTATGCTGGTGTATCTCTTAGACATGCATCAATACAAATTAATATGTTGTGATATGGCTCACCATAGACCTCACAAAGGCACACACACTATATGCATCAATACAGAAGCACACACTCTTTAACCCTTGTATCCTCCTGATCCACAAAAGCAAATTATTTTTCATTTTTTTTGGCATTCTAGTGTTAAATTGTCATCAGGGCAATTTTTGTTAGCAGATGAAAGAAATGAATTTTGAATTAAAATTGGCATATATGCAATCATTCACATTTTTTTTAATGTAAACACTTGAGGTTTAATGCTAGTTATCCAAGATCGAAAATGTAGCCATTTATTCTGGTAGGGTGGAGTTTATTTATGAGAAGATGAAAGAAATGTTATTTTAATTAATGTAAATAAGCTTTTCCTTCTCTGGTTGACCGCTTAATGGCTGTAATCAACTTTACTGGAATATGGTTGATCTATATTTCATTCTTGCAGCATGAAAATTTGAGTGTGTGCCTTTAATCTGGGCTACCAGTGAACAAGATAGCAATACGTGGTGCCTTCTAGTGTATTTGTTTGGTTTACAGGTTTTTCGGATCAAGTACACGATCAGCTAGGAATATGTTTTCGTGTTGCTTTCTTCAGTGTTGTGAAATTTAAATACACACATGGAGATACCTGAACTTGCCTAAGAAAGGTTTTGAGCAGTGGATCTTTTTTCTGGATTAATTGATGCATTATTGGTGAAGAAGAAACATGATAAACCATGCTGGAGGAACAGAATTGCTAAAAGATTCAGATAGAGAAAATTCATAATGCATTCATGCTGGAATAACAACAGTATATCTAAATGTTAATCCAACAACAATTTAGGTCTGCTGCTAGATTGATTTTGGCCTGTAGTTATAAATCCATTACATTCTAAGCATTTGTATCTTTGCCTGGATCCAAATTCTAATAGGCAATAATTGCCCTATTTGGATTATGTTATGGTTCAAATGAGCCAAAGTATAAAGTCATGGATTTGTTGTTTTTCTCAAGTCATTCGGAGTAACTAAAGTCTCGAAGTCATACCATGGAGATTGTGCAGCTGCTTGCCTATAATTTGTTCTCCTAGACATATGCACATGTATTTGTAGACATATGCATACAGATGCATGCATAAATACATTCATTACTAAGAAAATATGACTTGGTTTTCCACTTGTGTCTTATTACTCTTATAATGTTGCTGTAAGAAATTCTTCTTTTGTGGTAGCAAGCAGTTTTTTTGGGATAACTGAAGAAATTGACATTTCTTTTTAACTGCTATCCATTTGATTTTACTAATTCTTCCCCTGCCTATTCATTTTTATGATTCTGCCCTTATAATTGTCCTCTTCTTCTGACAAGTATTTTGTGGTTCTCTCAGGCTCGAAGAGTGGAACTTAAGACGCGATCAGACACACCAGATGTGAGCAACCTGCAGAAATGTGCTGACTTCATCCATGCATTCATGCTTGGATTTGATATTGCTGATGCCATCGCTCTGCTGCGTCTGGATGATCTCTACGTTGATTCTTTTGAGATCAAGGATGTGAAGACACTTCGTGGGGGGTAGGCTTTCCGGGAAAGGAGGCAAGACAAAGTTTGCCATCGAAAATTCTACAAGGACTCGGATTGTCATTGTGGATACTAAGATCGGATCTTTCTTGAACATTAAGATTGCGAGAGATTCACTTTCTAGTCTAATTTGAGGTTCACCTGCTGGTAAAGTCTACTCCAAACTTAGGGCTGTCACTGCTAGATCGGCAGAAAAGTATTGACATTCAATTTATATCAGTGTGCTATGTTTATGCTAATGTAATAGAGGTTTGTCCTTGACTTTGACTTCTGGATTTCTTCGTATCAAATTGGTTTTAATGATTGCTTTAAGCCAAGGTATACAACACGTGCCTTAATGCTGTGGATTGTGAATTGAGATTTCCTTTTGGATTCGAAATTTTTTCAGGTAGCTGCATTTTTGGATGCTTCCCATCTCCCATTTAGGGGTGGCAATCTAATCGGACCGGGTTGGTTGGATGTGAGTCCGGTTGATGTAGGTTGAATCAAAAAATCATTAATTTAAATTTGATCTATTTATTTAGTAGGTTACAAATTTATATTTGAATTTGATATATTTATTAGATAGATAATTTAATTCAATCCGTTTAATAAATGGGTTAAATTAGATTAAATGATTAAATGAATTAAAAAGGTTTTTAACAGGTTGGGTTTTCATAAATAAATTAAATAGATTTTAAATAGATTAAATGAGTTTTAAATGAGTTAAATTAAGTTAATGGGTTAAATTGATTAAATGAGATTCAATCTTATCTGAATATTAAATGAGTTAAATAGAATAAATGGATCAAATATTCAAAATTTAAATTTAATTTAAATATTAAATAAATTAAATAGTTTGATATGTTTACAATCTGAATTTATTTAGTTAAAATTTAAATATGCTTATGGCAGATCGAACACTGATTGGATTAATGGATCGGATCTTATTTTGTTAACCTTACTCCCATTTGGATCATTTTAATCTTTGGATCCATGTTCTACAATGCTTTGAATCTTCCATTTGGATCATTCCAGCAAGTTTTGAATCCATGTTTTACAATGCTTTGAATCTTTGGATCCATGTTTTACAATGCTTTGAATCTTCCGTTTGGATCACTTCAGCAAGTTTTGGATCCATGTTTTACAATGCTCAAATTTTGGACCGATGTTCTACAATTGAGCAGATACCGCTTGAAAGACGCTACCTCGCTTCACTTCTAGTTGTCAATAGGCCAGTTGGGGCCATGGGAAAGATGCTACCTCGCTTCGGTTCTTGTCGTCAATAGACCAGTTGGGGCTAAGGGGGTAAAAAACCTGCTAAACACGCTAGCCATTTGTTAAAAGTTATACAAACCAGAAATGGGATCCTCGTTGGTTTAACTTTTGCACCACAGAATATGGCGCCATTATCGATAGTTGTCACGTTATCCATCTTCTCCTTCATCAATGCATAACATGCCTTCTGCCAAAGTTGCACCACGAAGGATCCGAACTCATACAAATCAAGCTTAAAGCATCAAAATTGAGTTGAAACGTGAAGGCCTAAATCATACACTACAACAAAAAAAATTTTTTACGATACAAAAAAAAAACATCATAAATATTAAATTTTTATCATTAATAAAAATTTCATCACTAATAATTTATCATAAAAGATAGGATCGTGGATAATATTTTACAATGAAAAATATTTTCATCACTCGATAAAATTTTTTCATCAAAAAATTTTATTTATTTATTTATTTATGATGAAAAAACTAAATAGATTATAATTTATTTTATCACTAAAAAATTAATTATTTATGATGAAAATATTGCATTACAAATAATTTAGTATTTACAATAAAAAATATTTTAAATTATTTATGATGGAAATCATTTTTTCACCGCAAATACTTAATTATTTGCAATGAAATTTTTTCATCGCAAATAATTAAATAAACAAATTTAATAGTTTTAATTTTTTAAAAATTATTTATGATAAAAATATTTCATCGCAAATAATATTATTAGCAATGATTTTTTATCATAGATAATTCCATCACTAATTATATATAATATTTTTTTAAAAAATAATTTATAAATATATATATTTTTAATTTATATTTTTAATAATTTATATTTATAATCTATAAAATTAAAATAAAAAATTCACACAATAACCCATAACTAAATTTTATCATTTCATTATATTAAAATATAATTATAGAAAAATAAACTTAATAATTATAAGAGTCCAAAATAAAAATAAAAAAAATATAAAAATATGTTGTTGGCTGTCAAATATTAACATCTAGAGAAGAAAAATAGGTCGGGGGAGGGGAGCGCTCGGAGGAGCTTGGATCGGCTTGCTACTGCCTCATCAGCTGCATCTTCTGTGTCATTCGTTCCATCATCTACATCTGAAATAGCTGGTACTTGTCAATGCATGCAGCCAACTCATCAGTTCATCGTTAATCCTCAGCAGCCCGCTGTCGATCCTCAATATCTATCTCTATATCTATGCTAGTTGGGTATTATAGGCAGCATGAATGTCAGCCCTGGACGAGCGTGGGGATGGAAGAGCTTTGATCCTATGCCCTAGCCTCCTAACATAACAGGATTTTATACCAAGCACCTGATCACAGATCTCATCATCTGTGGGTGCAATTGAGCCCTTAGAGGTAGGCTAGGATCTAATGTTTATCATATGATCTTAAAAATTAAAGTTATAGCTATTCTAAGTTTATACTGAAAATTAAAATGCTAATAAAAAAAATAATTAAAAAAAATTACATAAAGGTCCTGGCTCCCCGCCATCAACTCCCTTGACTGTTGCTATTAGGAAGCTTGCCACTTTCTGCATCTCTTTGCAATTTGAGAATAATTAATAAAAAAAATTTAAATAGTTAAAGAGTTAAAATATCACTACAAGAATCTACTATTAGTGACGGCGAAATACCGTCGCTAATAGTTCCTCAGCTGTCGCTAATAGGAACATCGTTGCTAATACCGTCGTAAAAACCAATCTAAAAAATTTTTATCACTAATTGTTACCATTAGCAATGACAAAAATGGCCATCACTAAAAAAAATTAGCAACGGCTTTAGTGATGAAATAATTTCTTCTCTAATTATTTTTTAAATTATTTTTTTTAAAAAATTAAAAAATATTAGCGATGGTGGATTCATTGCTAATGTTGTCGCTAATTATTATTAGCGATCAATTATTCCATCACTAATACCATCTCTAATTTTATTTAATTTTTAAATTAAATAAAAAAATTATTTTAAAAAAATATTAGCAGTGATATTTTGGTGTCTAATGCTGTCGCTAATAGGTATTAGCGATAGTAGTTGCCATCCCTAATATCGATGATAATAGTTAATTTTTTTAAAAAAAAATAATAGTAATATTTTTTTTAAATTTATTTTAATTAATTATAATTAATTATAATATTTAATACCTATTATAATTATAATTCAAAGATAATATGATAATCAAAAATTAAAAACTAATTATATTATATTAAAAATAAAAATTATATAATTTTTTTATAAGTAATATTAAAAAATATAATATATATAAAAAATTAGATTCGATCCTCATCGTTGTCTGCCTCCTCTTCCTTCTCCTGATCATCTCCAGCAATTGGTGGATGAGAGCTAGATGTCCTAACATCCTGTAATAAAAAAAAAATAATATTAGTAAGTTTCGATACGGAGGTGTATCTTTCGATACACTTTTTTGATTCTCAATCAGATTATTTCTATACATTCCATTTGATGATACGAAGCTATAGACACTTTCAGTCCATCGATTGAATGGTTATATTGAATTTTTAGTCCCTACATCTCCTTTCTAGACTCAAACCTAAATATATGAAGCTTCTAAAAAAAATTTAAAATAATTAAAATAATTTAATAATATAATAATTTGATGTGATGGCTAGGACGATGAGCCCAACTGGTCATGTGGTTGCAGGTTCTAGAGAAGCTCCATGACTGTATCATGGATGGCATCCAGGAGACTCTAAGGTTTCTAGCTCAGAAGCCTCTGTACGACCTCCTCCACGTGCGCATCACTCCAGGTCTGGAACGTCGAGGCCTGTGAGGATGCTGAAGGATATCAAGATGATGGAGAATCAAAACTGTGGGCAAATTCTATAACCTGACTCCTACTCATCCTCTCGGTGGTGCTGAGCCATCCCTCAAGGTCAAGGAGAGCTGAAAAGATAGGTCATCATCATACCTCTCAGCAACGTATATCGCATAACGTATCTGCACAGTTCAAAAATATATTAGTTATAATATAAAAATTAAATCTTATAACAACTTAATTAGTAAATAAAGTTTGAAGTTTTTGCCATGATTTATCGTAATATAGAATCTAAATAGTCACCAATCCTCCTAGACTGGTGTTTGGTCCACCACAACTATAGCTGGTCTGATGGATGACTAAGCTGCAGTGTCTACAATAAATAAATAATAAAATTAAATTAATTAAAATATGTATATAAGAGTTTTAATAATTCTACTAAAGGGCTTGACATTGATTTCTTACCAATTTATCAGCCACAACATGTGGGCTGACCGAGCCACCCGCATGCCTGATTGGATCCTGCTGGATGGTCCGATTTTGCTGAGCCCTCTGCCGCCTACTGGAGTACTCCTCGCTACTCTACTGATCGTAGAGGGCCTACCATATATCCGCCTATATCCAATGATCCATGAAGGATCTCTAGTCTAATGGTGATTGGGAACTGAAGTGCTGGATGGCAGACTGTCTGAGGCTATTTCGAAGCCTTCGTGTGACCATCTCTTCGAAGATTTGATGGCCAGCCTCTCCTCATTCTGGAAAGTCTTGAATCGGTAGTACTCCTGCAAGATAAAAGCAAGCATGTATTTATATATAATTAAAATACCAACATATCAAAAATTTAAAAAATAAACTAGTTTTAACTTACCAAAAATATCCCCCAGACTGCATCACGTGCTTTAAACGATCAGATGAAAAACTCATTCACCAGCCTCGGCATCAAGCATCAAATGATGCCGGTAACCATATGAGATATTCTAGACTCTTTAAACATACTGCAAAATTAATTTTGAAAAATAAATATTAACTCTAGAATTGCTAAATTAGAAATATATTAATTAAAATTATAGTACTTACGAGCCGCTCTGAATGTGGATAAGCTATCTATCCTTTAGTCGAGTCGGAGGTGCCACAAGCTTGGCAAATCCTCAACCATGACTCTATGTTTGTGAGACAGTCGCTACTACATGTGACTGTGGGGTCACTGGTGACCCTCTATCATCCGAACTTGAGTATAAGATATCTAATATAAAGAATGTTATATTAGTTAACAAAGAATAAAATAATAATATCTAAAGTGTTAGAGAGTTTAATTACCATCCGGTATGAGATATGCGGAACTATGCGAGTTGGCGGTATGATCACTTTCTTCTTAAGAGCTTTGTCCTTGGCTGGAATGACTCCGACCTCTAGAAAACTTGATGTATAATATCTAAAAATAAAAATAAAAATCAAAGCAAGTAGATGACCTAAAAATTGGTTTAAATAAAATATCTATCAAAACATAACAAGACAATCAAAATTTAACTTACGTGTAACAAAGATTGTTAGTTAGCATCTGCAATGTATCAACAGTACATGATAATCTTGTCTAATAATATATGATAATATGTTTGTCTGTTGGTCTCCTGATTTAGGCATTGTCTGATTCTCATCCAGCAGTACATTATAATCTTAATACATGATAATCTCAGTACATGAAAATGTGAAGAAGACTTAGATTTGCCATTGAAAAATAAGGCATTGTAAGTTTCTCTGCATCTTTAACCATGAGGTGGCTTCAAGTGGTTGTCTGCGATATAACAGACCATCCAAGCTTATCCTACATTGCAAGTTCTTCTACACCAAAGTATAGTGAGATGGCTGTAAATGGTTGTCTGCAATGTAACAAATCACTCAAGCTTGACCATACAACAACAAGAACATAATTCATCACCTCCATTTAGGCGCATCTCACATAGGTAGTCATCATAGCCTCTATCTCCGAGCCCTTGGCCGCCTCCTCGAGCTGCAAATTAGAAGTATAAATTTTATTAAAAAATAAAATAATAACTTAAAAATAAATTTTGTATGCTCGCACAGCCTAGTCATCTGGCAAGCTTCAAGTTCACATATGCGGGATGCGCATCTTGACCGGCCCTGTTTGCAATGATGTTCTTTATTTCTATGATTATGCTTTTGGGAATGCTACACTCTTAGAGCAAGGATGGGCTCATTGTCTTTATAAGAGATGTATCAATAAAGAAGTGCTTGATAGTGATACAATAGTTGCCCATTCATATAGAAGTAAATTTTTATCAAACTATAAGAATTGGTACCTGCATAGAAAGACGTGGAAGACAATATGCGCGGACGAAAAGCTTTACTTATCCAATACATTTACTGATGTGCAAGAGCTTAACGGTAATAGGCTTGAGCATATGATTAGCATATTTAGTGGACTTAATCTGACTATCAGTGAAAGTCTATGTAATAATCTTTTAGATAGCAACCACCGTAGTCGTGATGGACTATAGGAGTTGCTATAGTTATAGCCTTGCTTAGCCTCTAGGGGGTGGCAACCTTATAGAGGATAAGCATGACTATAATCATAGCAACCCTGTCCATCATGACTATAATAGTTGCAATCTAAAAGATTATTATATGGACATCCATCAATAACCAAATCAAACACCAAATGTGTTAATCATCTACTCAAGCCGTCATCATTAAGCTCTTGCACATCAGCAAGGTCTTGGACAAGTAGAGCCTCCGAAGCCCTTGCAATTATCTCCCACATCTCGATCCCCATACAAGTACCAATACTTATAGTTTGACATAAATCTACTCCTATATAAATAGACAACTATTTTATTCCTATCAAACATTCCTAAATACTGTCCGAATCTTTCCTCGGTTTGAGCGCTCTACATGCCAAGATCGAAGCATGTAGAGCACGTCTCGACCTCGTATTTGCAACCCAAATCTTTCCTCGATTCGTGCACTCTACATGCCGAGACCAAAATGCATAGGGTACATTTTAGTCCCATGTTTGCAATGCTGCCCGAATCTTCTCTCAATTCGAGCACTCTGCATGCCGAGATCGCAGCACGCAGGGCACGTCTCGGGCCCATGTTTGCAATACAGTCCGAACCTTTCCTTAATTTGAGCACTCTGCATGTCGAGATCGAAGTACGTAGGGCACATCTTGGCCTCATGTTTGTAGTCCGAATTTTTTCTTGGTTCGAGCACTCTGCATGTCGAGACTGGAGCGCGTAGGGCACGTCTCAGGCCTATGTTTGCAATGCTACCCAAACCTTCTCTCGATTCGAGCGCTCTGCATGTCAAGATCAAAGCGCACAGGATACGTCTTGGCCTTGTGTTTGTAGCCTGAATCTTTCCTTGGTTTGAGCACTTTGCATGTTGAGACCGAAGCACGCAGGGCATGTCTCGATCCCGTATTTGTAATGCTGCTTGAACCTTTCCCTAGTTCGAGCACTCTGCATGTCGAGATTGAAGTGCACAGGGCATGTCTTGGCCTTATGTTTGTAGCCCAAATCTTTCTTTGGTTCGAGCACTTTGCATGTCGAGATCAAAACATGTAGGGTGTGTCTCTGCCTCATGTTTGCAATCCGAATCTTTTCTCGGTTTGAGCACTCTGTATGCCAAGACCAAAACATGCAAGGCACGTCTCGATCCAGTGTTTGCAATGATGCCCGAACCTTTCCTTAGTTCGAGCACTCCACATATCAAAATCTAAATTCTGTACAAATTAATACTTAATTAAATAATTTTTAATATCTAATTATATTTAATTAATATAATTTAAATAAAAAAAATTTAGTGATGATATTAGCTATCACTAATACTATCGTTAATACTCACAATAAAAAAAGGCTACCATATAGGACTGAGACATGGGTTGACAAGTAGGAATTGAGGCGCGATGAGGCACAGACGAGCAGAGACTGAGGCTTAGGGATGTGGCTATAGATGGAAGCTCAGGGAGGTGGGAGGCAGTCAGAAGCTCGGAGAGGCGGGAGGCAGCCGAGAGTAATCGAGGGAAGGCATCCAGGGGGAAGCCACCAGTCGGGGGAGAGAGGGGGTGGCAGGAGAATCGAAGGACAGAGGAGAGGGGGTGGTCGGCTAAAATTTTAAGAAGCGGAAGGAGGCCGGGAGCTTACGGTCGGAGGCTTGGAGAGGCAGGTTGGGTGCAGTCAGGGAGAGGCAGCCAGCTGGGGAGAGAGGGGGTGGCGGACTGGGGTTTCGAGGAGGCAGGAGGAGGTCGAGGGCTTAGGAAGGCGGACTGAGTGCAGTTGAGGAGAGACAGCCGGAGTGGAGCCGACGATGAAGGAGAGAGAGGGGATGGCAGGAGAATCGAAGGGTCGGAGGCTTGGGAAGGCAAGAGGCAGCTGGGGATTTCATGGAGGGAGGCAGGAGGCGATCGGAGGGAGGCAAGCAGGGGAGAGAGGGGGTGGCAGGAGAACTGAATGATGGGGGAGAGGAGGGTGGCAGACCGAGGTTTTAGTGAGGTAGGAGGTCAGGAGCTTGCACCTGGGAGCTCGGGGAGGTGGAAGGCAGTCGGGGTATAGAGAGGAGATGATCGAGGGAGAGAGGGGGTGTCGGGTGGGACTGAGATGGGGGAGAGGAGGGTGGCGGCCGAGGTTTTGAGAACATGAAAGGAGATCGGGAGCTTGCAGTCGGAGACTCAGAAAGATGGGCCGAGTATAGCCGAGGGGAGACGGTCGGCGGCTTAGGAAGGTAGGTTGGGTGAAGTCGGGGAAAGGCCACCGACCAAAGGAGAAAGGGTGTGGCGGAAGGACTGAAGGATGGGGGAGAGGGCGGTGGCGATGGGGGATAAAAATGCTGAAGGATGGAAGGGTGGTGAAAAAATGAGGACGCAGTGGGCAATGGGGTGGGGGAAAATGAGGGGGTGATGGACGGTGACGTGAGAAAAAATGAGGGTGTGTGGAGAGATGGAAGAAAATGAGGGTGGAATGATTATTAGCGACGGTAACTTTCGTTGGCAAATACTGTTAATAATAATATTTTCATCGCTAATAATTATACTTTTAAAATAATTTTTTTTAAATTATTAGCGATGGTATTTTTACCATCGCTAAAGCCATCGCTAATATAATTTTTTAATATTAATTTTTTTCTTCTAACGCTAATATAATTTTTTAATATTAATTTTTTTCGTCTAAGTCATTTTTTGGATGGTTAAAAATTAATATTTAATTTTATTAAATTTTTAAACTTAATTAATTTATGGATCAAGTTCTAATTAATTTAAATTAGACTTAATTTAATTAGATTTAACTTAATTTGAGGCTAATTAGATTTTAATATTTCAAGTAAAACTTGGATTCAAAGTCTAATTGAATTAGATTTGACACGATTTTGATTTGGATTTGAATCGAATTCGAATTAGATTCGAATCAAACCTAAATTAAAAATTATTTTTTTATAATTAATTTAAATCATATTAAATTTTATTAGACTTGACTTAATTTAAATGTAATTAGATTTTACAATCTAATTAGGACTTGAATTCAAAGTCTAATTGAATTAGGTTAGATAGGATTTTGAATTGGATTCGAATCGAGTTTCAATTGCATTTGGATCAAACCTAAATTAAAAATTATTTTTTTTAATTGATTATAATCAAATTAAATTTAATTAAATTTGACTTAATATGAAAGTAATTAAATTTTACTATCCATGTAGGACTTAGATTTTAAAGTCTAATTGAATTAGGATTAACAGATTTTCTAATTAGATTTGAATTGGGTTTGAATTGGATTCGAATTAAATTTAAATTAAAAATTATTTTTTTAAAATTAATTTTAATTTGATTAATCTTGACTTAATTTGAGATCAATTAGATTTTATAATCTATGTAGGATTTAGATTCGAAGCCTAATTGAATTAGGTTTGATAGGATTTCGAATTAGATTCGAATCGGATTCGAATTATATTTGAATCGAATCTAAATTAAAAATTATTATTTTTTAATTATTTAAATCAACTTAAGTTTAATTAGGCTTGACTTAATTTAAAAGTAATTAGATTTTACTATCAAAGTAGAACTTGAATTAAAAGTCTAATTAAATTAGGATTGATAGAATTTCGAATTAGATTCAAATTAAACCCAAATTAAAAATTAATTTCTTCTAATTAATTTAAATCATATTTAATTTAATTAATCTTAATTTAATTTAAAATTAATTAAATTTTATAATCTAAATAAGATTTAGATTCAAAGCTTAATTAAATTAGATTTGGCAGAATTTCGAATTGAATTCGAATCATGTTTGAATTGGAGTCCAACCAGTTATAGATTATTAGCGACAACAAACATGTCATTGCTAATTTCATCATCAATAATATTTTTAAATATTTTTTTTTAAAAAATTATTAGCGATGGCAAGTTTTCATTACTAATAGCCAAAAATACCATCGCTAATTTTAATTTTATATTTAAATATTATAAAAAAATAAAAAATTTAAATTATTTTTGTAGTAGCCTGGGCTATCGCTAATAGTTAATTATTAGTAATACAGCTATGTTTGTCGCTAATAATCCAAATTTATCATCGCTAATATTTTTTATTTAAATATATTAAAATAATTTTAATATTTTTAGAGATGGTCGTTGCCATCGCTAATAATTTAGTTGCTATCGCTAATAATATTAGTGATGGCTTTTTTTTTTGTCGGTGTTATGGTAGCAAAAAGCTTTATTAGTGACGAAGATTTGTGCCATCGCTAATATTCAATTTTTCTGTAGTGTATACTAAATAGAAATTACTTACTATCTGCTCCATATAGTGAGCGAACGGCCTTGAACCCTCATAGCACGAGATGGTCTGTCTTGTCGATTCATAATATTTTGGGCACATCGATCTTATATAGTTAATAGTCAAATTAGTTAGTAACTAACTGAATTTAAAAATAAATGATTCAATTATTAAACTCTAAAAAAAAAAAGAAAGTTTGGATGCTTAACCTGATATGTCAGATCCTCATACGTGCAGCATATGACAGTCCAATCCTCAATACTGATGCTATTATATGGCTATTGCCACGTTGCCTCTACCCCATGGTCACGTACTATAGTGCACCAGTGCAATGATTGCGATGCCAATACTCCTTAAAATATGAGCATAGACGATCATCCATAGCTCATCGCACATGATCATGCTTGAAATCAATAATATCAAATATATCCTGCTAATAATAAATATTATAAAAATACAATGCTAATTAAATATTTTATTAAATATTATTTTACTTGTAAATAGCTATAGAAGACCTCTCTCTGAGCTCATGTAACTTGACGCCAATCGAAGAGAGTCACAAGGGCAAAGTTACGACATATGATGCCTAGCTCAGTCTGCCATGGCTTACACCATCCCCTAATGGGCCTAGTAAAGTTGGGTGAAATCTTAATACGGAGACGCTATTCCTCGTGCTCATATCTCCAATGCTCCAGGATGAGGTTCTTTGATGAACCTTGCCCTCGCCTCACCACTGATGGAGAATGGCCTGAAACAATAATAAATAAATCATTAGTATGATAGCTATCTATAAACCTAATACATATAATTAAAATCAAATTTTATTATATAAAAAATATTAAAATACCAGTCATACCCGCCTCACTCGGACCCACCTCTGTAGTGCCCTCTAGCGACTATGATGGTGCGATAGTGGAAATGGGGGAAGGCTCATCCTCAGGGGTAAGCTGGGAACTCGAACATCATTGTCTCTTTTCTAGCGCCATATTTGCAATACTTAAACCATGCATATAACTAACTTAACATATAAATAAATATAATAATAAACAATAATAGCAAAAAATACATAAATGCTAATGAATAGAATTGTATTGCATATTGTTGGTGTAGAATCTAGTTGACATCAAAATCGGACTGGAGCTGGAGTAGATGAGGTCACCATCGGTGACCTGCAAGATAAGTCCTGATTGAAGTTAGGGGTGGCTCTGGCAGGATCCTCCGACGATCAAGTCAGCTCTTCTATCCAATAGAAATGGAGTGCTCAGACAATTGAGCAAAATTTTGAGCTTAAAGAGAAAACGTATCTAGAGGATCTCTTATATAGGCGGAGCTCGTAATAAACTGATGGCGATAGCCATAACTGCCTGATAGTGGGCTGTTCGGGGCCGCGTAGAGTTTGTTATAGAGGATGAGTTATCGTTTGTTACAATTTGTAAGTGGTTGAGATTCGTTTGTTAGAGTTCGTATGTTGATTGTAGATTCTAGCCTATGCGGTGAGCTTGTAACTGGCTAGGGTCTACTGGGGTGATCTCCAGTAACTTCAAGAAGTTTGGGAGCATCGTGGATCGCATGCGGATAGGGGCTCCCTAGATTGAAACCTAAGGTAATGTGTCTCATCCTTCGTGAAGTAGTTGTCGTGGATCAATGATTTGATGAGGTCCGTGCTTGGTTGGGGGAAGCTCATCAGAAGAGAGTTCGGCTGGTATAAATGCGATTGGAGGAATTCGTCCAGGAGGAGTCCGAAAGGCGTGTGACTGGAGAAGTCTGGCTTAAGAAATCCAGCTTAGAGGAGTGTGAAAGACGTGCGACTGGAGGAGTCTAGCTTGGAGGAGTCTGGAAGGCATGCAACTAGAGGAGTCCTACTTGGAGGAGTCTGAAACTCGACACTAGTTAAGACCAGGAGGGTTGAACTTTGGTCTTGTTATTCATTTGGGTCTAAAGAAATAAGGTTAATCAATTAACAATATAATCTTACTGTTCAAGATTGTCTGCCTGGGCTTCTCTATGTCCATGATGAGTTCTATGGCATGGGCTTGTCGTAGAGAGGATCGACGAGTTCATGCAAGATGGAAATCGACAGTTAAGGACTTCGACAGAAATTATTTTATCTCCAATACTAGTCCCCTACTTTCGAGTTTGAATTTTGAATAAAGAAAGTATAGAGAAATAGCTATAATCGGAGTCCTTTTTTGGATTCTCGCACTCATTCGATGGAAAGTTTTGGTGTTTAATGTACAAGCATCGAAGCTTCTTCAATTCGAGGTGATCCAAAAAGACCGTTCTTCGAAACTCTTGCTAATGCTCTGCCCCAAGTATGGTGCAATTAAGATTTTGTCAGCCGCCAGTCCTCTGTCATGATGGGTGGGACATGCATCAAGTGAAGATCGGCCGGAGTATTCCTGCCACCATAATCATCTCGAACTCCATAGCATATTTAAGTTCGCCTTGTTCGTCTAGGTACTCATTTCACCTAAGACCCTTTCCTTGTTTTTTTGCTTTTCTCCTCTCTTTCGCTCAAGAGTTTTGGCTTCCTCCACCATTCCTTCTGATTTTAAGTATCTTCTCGATTGATTTTCATCACGCTCACCATTATTCTACTCTTTCTAATTGACTTAGGTTAGTTCCAAAACCCTTTTTTTGATTATTCTTGCATCTTTTGTGCCTTATCCGTTCGGTTTCTTCAGAGAGATTTTGCACCTCATTTTTTCTTGATTTTTGAAGATTTTTCAAAACTTAATTTGATTCAAATGTCTTTAGAGACTTCTTGGTCCACTAGTTCTAGGAGTCCGTCCGATCCGAGCTTCGAAAATCTAAATCCTAGGGAGGAGGCTGAACTTAGAGACATGCCCTATCTGACATTCATATCGGATACGATCCCCTACTGCTTGTACCCCGATGATCTTTTTTTGATTAGGATTCAATACGGAATTTCTCTCGAGTATGAACTTGAACTTCCTGGATCAAGTGATCGGACCTGTTCCCCTCCTCCAGGCCACTTTTGCCTGTACCTAGAGGCTTTCATGCCGGACTGAGACTCCCTCGCTCGCCTTTCATAATTATCCTTTTTCATTTCTTAAACATCTCACTCGCCTTTGTAGTGCCGAATTTCTTTAGATTTATGATCGGATTCCTCTCCCTTTATCATTTGGCCGAAGTTCGTCCGACTATTTTTTTTAGAAATAACTACATCTTCAAATGCCATCCTTCTGTTAAGGACTGGTGGTATTTCTCACCTCAGTTTGGCAAAAAAAAATTACTGAAAGATGCCCCTTCCTCCATCCACAATTGGAAGAAGAAGTTTTTCTTTGTGTCTTATTCAACTCTGATGTTAGGGCTTCCTCCTTGGGTCTCCTTAGAGAGTCAGTCCGTCAAACTCCTAGCTTAGATAGAGGTGACCTTGATTCCACCAATAAGCTCAAAAATTATCAGGCTCCTTTCATATCCAAACTCCTAAAAGATCAGACTCTGTTCAATATGGATTTGAGTCCCCTCGACATTGCATGTGCATTTCTACATTCCGTGAACTTTCATGGGATTCTGTGTATATAGAAGTTTCTAATTGCAACATCTTCTTTGTTGCAGAGATAGATGCCCAGGCAGTTGAGATGCTTGCCAAGGGGCTTCATGCCCATTAGAGAAAGAAAAAGATATTGAAAGAGAGTTCAAAGAGGGAGAAGATCATTGTTCTGAGCCCCACGGCTCCCACTAGTGCTGTCACTTCCTCCGAGGCCATTAAGAGCGCCAAAGTTGCCCTCATCGCCAAGGTTGGCATCATTGATGGGGGTTCGATGCCTCCTACATCCTTGGGCTTTTCTGCTGAACAAGAGAAGGGAGAGGAAAAGAGGAAGAAAAAGAAGAAATCGATCATCGTAAAGGTGCAGCGCAAGAGTCATCCCAATCGGTCCAATGATGATAGTGATGACTTGGAAGAGGATCCCTTCAGCAATCTAGACATCATACAGGATTTGGTTGATAAGTTTGCTCTGCCCGAGGTAGTATACCAAATGGTCAACCTTGAACATGCGCAACTCACCTGGGACTCCCTTAGAACCTTCCTTCAGGTAATCATCTCGTTACTTCTCCTTTCTCTTTTCCCTTCTTATGCATGCATAACTTGATTTAGTCTTTGTAGTCGGGTCACCAACTACTCGCGCATATTAGAATGGTGAACCATTTGAGGTCGGAGATATTGAAGGCTCAGGAGGACCTTCAAGCCGAAGTTAACCGCCTTCGAAAAAAGAAAACTGCCAAGGTTGATCGTCTCTTAAAAGAATAGGCGGTCGAGGTTGAGGATCTTCAGGAGGTGCTGAGGAAGGAAGAGCTCGCCTTGGTGGGGTTGAAGGCTGCTTTGGCCTTAGAGGAGGAGAGGAGGAAGAAGATCATCGAGGTTAAGATTGCTGAGCTGAAGGATCAAACTTCAAGGTAGATCTTGGAGGCGAAGATCTAGATGGTGGAGGAGTTCAAGATTTTCTTTGAAATGAGAGACTTGAATATTGCATTCAGTCAGGAGGCCTTTCAAAAGAAATATGAGCTCTGCAAGGATCGAGTGGCTGGCAAGTTCTCTAAGCTCGATCTCAATTTCTTATACGGGGAAGCTCCTGAGGAACCGGTGGACCCGTCTACCGTCGCAGCCGACCTTTCGCCCGATGAGCCTACTTCTGCCGCATCTCCAACTTTGCCTACTCCCTTTGCTGTCGAGGATCCTGCGCCGACTAGGGCTGCACCGAACTTTGTCTTTCCCTTAGGGGTCGACTTTTTGCCTATCGAGCTAGCTTCCACTGCATCTCTAACTTTGCATGCTCCCTTTGCTGTCGAGGAGCTTGTCCCAACCGAGGCCACACCAGACTCCGCCATCCCTCTGGAGGTCTAAGACCTCTTGTTTTATATTTTTCTTCTTTATTTGCCTTTTTTCTTGTACTTGAAAAATATTTTAATCAATAAAATCAAGTTTGTTTTTATAGCAAATTTCTTTTTTTTATGAAAATTTGCATTGTGATGCCTTCATGATTCAAGTGCAGTCTTCTGCCAAAGCCTACCCCTTACCTTAGGATGTTCTCTTGAAAACTCATGCAAAAAATTTAAGAAGTGAGGTTCATCATTTGAAGAAGAAGTTAAGGAAGGCAAAAGATGAACTTTAAAGATTGAGAAAAAATCATTCGGAGGCCATGGTTGAAGTTACCCATCTTCAAAATCCGCATAAGAAGGATTCCATGAGCTTCATAAATTGGAAGCGGATTTTGACAGAAGAGCTAGAGTGAGTGAAGAAGCTCAGCAGTGAGAAGACATGAATCTTGACGTCCAAGATCAGCTCTCTTGAAGTTAAGCTCAATGCAGCAAAGGAGAAAATTCGGCTATTAGAAGGAAGCTCGCCATGGTCTTCTGATAAGGTGTAGTATGATTGGGATTGGTCAAAGAAATTTTTTGAGCTTCAAAAATAGCTTCATGACACCGAGACCTGGCATAATAATTATAGATTAGGCTGGATGGAGAAAATATCCAGACTCGAACATGAGCTCAAGGTGGCCAGAGATGAGGTGACTCATCTTTAGAAGTGATTAGTCGATAATCAGCAAGTTGGTGCAAGCGAAAAATTAGAGTAGATCGCTTCCTTAAGGAAGACCATGGGCGACCTTTCTGAAACCATTGAAAAAGAAAAGGCTGAAGTATAGCGACTAAAGATTTAGCTAACTTATGAGCAACAAGCTATTAAAGTTGCGGAGGCTGAGTCGACGATCCTGAGAAGGCAGTTGCAAGAGTCTAAAGATCGTTGTTGTCAAGTTGAGAAGTTATTTGAGGATTGCCTGTTGAAGAGGAAGAAGCTAGAAGAAGAAGTTGTTAGCTTGAAGCAGTCTCTCATAATGGCTGGGGTTGGTAGCCCAAAGTTCGAAGAATCCGATCATCTTAAGACTTCACCTGTCCTTCTGTTTTGTTCTTCTTTTTGTACATGGTCCTACAGGACCTTGCTTGTAATGAACTTCGGCTTGAATGAAATGATGCTTCTTTCGATTGTCTTTTTACTCTATGTGGTTTTGTTGCCTGTTGATTCCTTTATTTCTTTCAACTCATCTTTTAATGAAATGACTATTGGGTAATATTTTCCTCCTATCTTAAACAATCAGAGATCTTCATCCATGTTAGGACGAGGCTCACCTCCTATTTCTAACATGATTAGTATTTATCCTTATCAAGATGAGGTCCTCCTCTTATTCCTGATAAGATTGCAGGAGCACCAAAGAACTATTGAGAGGATCTCTCTCCTTCTCCTATTTTAATCAATCGGAGGTCTTTATCCATGTTAGAATGAGGTTCTCCTCCTATTCCTAACATGTTTAGCATTTTTTCTTGTCAGGATGAGGTTCTCCTCCTATTCCTGACAAGATCGTAGGGACACCAAAGGGCCATTGAGAGGGCCTCTTTTTTTCTCCTATCTTAAACAATCGGAGGTCTTCATCCACGTTAGGATGAGGTTCTTCTTCTGTTCCTAATATAGTTATCATTTATCCTGATCAAGATGAGGTCCTCCTTCTGTTCCTGATAAGGTTGCAAGGACACAAAAGGACTATTGAGAGGATCTCTCCCCTCCTCCTATCTTAAATAATTGGAGGTCTTCATCCATGTTAGGATGAGGTTATCCTTTTGTTCTTAACATGATTAGCATTTATGCTTGTCAAGACGAGATCCTCCTATTCCTGACACGGTCGTAGGGGCACAAAAGGGCCGTTAAGAGGGCCTCTCCCCTCCTCCTATCTTAAACAACCAGAGATCTTCCTCCATACCAGGACGAGGTCCTCCTCTTATTCCTGATATGGTTGGTCTCTTTTAGTGATGAAGTTCAAAGAGTTATTTTCTATCATCACAATTTTATACCACAGATGAAGATGTTAAAGTAAAAAAAATTTATTGAGATAGAATCATTGATAGTATATTTGTAGGTTTTTCGAGTCCATGGTCATGGAAGATCAGCTTCTCTGAGCTCTTTTAGATAATAAGTATCGAACCAGACAACCTCCTTGATTTCATACGGGCCTTTTCAATTTCGGATGAGCTTTCCTTGATTTTGAGGTTGTGAGATGGTCGCTCGCCTAAGCACTAAGTCCCCCATTTTGTATGCTTTGCCTCTAACCTTGAAATTGTAGTAGCAGGCTGCTTGTAGGCCACCATCCAA
>QRFJ01000128.1:2333502-2481955 GCA_006176705.1 Cocos nucifera
CTATAGCATGTTCATTATAGAAATTGGATTGCACAAAGATGGAATTTATCTACCTCGGTGGATGAAGAGCAGCCCTATGATGATCATGAGAATCAAGTCCATAAGCCTATGGCCATGGTAGAGAGTGAAATAATAGAAAGAGTTTCTATTAAGGTTTTCACATCGAACTTGAATCGAATGATTAAATCATATGATAGAAATTAGGGTTTGATGAGTTCACCTTAACCCTAATCTGATCAAAGCTCAAGATAGAAGAACTTAATCACACAAGTAGCTACACCGAGAGGTTCATCTTCAATTTTAATAGGTTGCCACCATATACTGCTAGGTGTCACTGGTGAATTTTGAAAGTAATTAGAATGATTTAGATTATCGATCATTCTAGTTGTCTGAATCAGAAGAGTTCTGATCCATCAAAAAGAGTTTTGATGATGTCGATGATGGAGATCACTACATATTCCATTATCGTACAAAACTAAACCTAATTGGATCACACAAATAAGGGTTTGGATCTGGATATCATCAATTAGACTAATTTAGTTCAATTATTTTGAATTAGATTCAATTAGATTCAAAGAAATCGTGCTAGCACACGATTGAGCCTAACATTCTTCTTTTTCTATCATTAAAAATTATCTCGACTAAGCCAAATGAGTTTATGCTCACTCAAGTACCTTTATCTGGTCAGACTGAAACTTGTTCAGGTCAGAAAAGGATCATCTTAATTTTTGAGATAAATTTAAGACAATACCTGCCATTTTCTATCATCTGCTAATTCTTGTCCTTTGACTTTGATCAAACGTTGACCTTTGATCCTTGGACATCTGCCCATGTGTCATGCACTTATTGAAGAGTAGATAGGAGATTGTCCCCTTACTGAATTTTGAAAAGAAGGGGGTGCATGCCTAGGATGACGTGCGCCCATGGATAGGGATGCCTGGAGTCCCATATAGATGAAACTCCAGATTGCTTCTTGGATTCAAACTAGGTGACCCTCACCTATAGACTTTGATCAGTCTTAGGCGCCACCTTAGGATGAATCTATGGGTCTCTAATCTAATTGGATCAGATGATGTCATTCCATCAATCAGATTTAAATCTGATTAAATGAAGCAACGTGATTGGCTGGGGTGATGTGGTACTGCATGGCACAACAGGATCTATATAAAGACCTGCCTGCGCCTAACTTTCAAGAGACTTCTCTCCTAGCCATGCCCCAAGGCCATCCCTCTCTTTTCTCCATGCCACCTTCAGGCCATCTCTCTCCTCTCCATGCCCAAGGATAGTTGGACTTCAGATTAGTGCGATTCAGACAAGAAAAAGCTGACGAGAAAGGAGGAAGGCAGCACTGCTACAGAGACGACTGCTGATCTTCAGAAAGAGTTTTGAAAATCCTCCAAATCAGATCTTGATCTAATTTTTGAAAAAAAAAAGAAAAGAAGAAGATCTTCAGATCTAGCCTGAGTGGATATCGGTAGAGGCCAGGTGCTTGCATGGCTAGATCCAGAACCTCAGGTTATCAGCAGATCATCAATGGGTAATCGTATTACCCATATCAAGGTAAAACTAATTTAGATTTAATTTAATTTAATTTTTTTATTTATCAAATTATAAAGTTAGATCTGAAAAATATCATATCTGATTAGGATATAAGAGAAAATTTTTAAAATATGCCTCTCGATCCAATCAAATTTGAACGAACCTGATCCCGAAAAATCATAATTTTTCCTTCAACTAGTATCAGAGCCAGGTTCTTATAAAATTTATTTAGATCTAATTTAATCTAATAAATTAGTGATTTTAGATATCACATGAGATATGATTAGATCTAAAATTAAAAAATTAAAAAATTAAAATTAATTAATCTAGATCTAATATGTATGAGATACATAACTAGACTAGGAATAGAATTATTCTATGTGTAGTCTAGTATAATCATAATTTTTATTTAATTAAATATAATTTTAAGATCTATTTATTTACTATTTTTTAATATTATAAATATTATAATCAGATCTAAAAATAGAAAATAAATTAAATTTAATTTATTCATATGAGATATGATAGTTGCATGTTTAGACTAGTTGTAGAATAGTTCTACAAATAGGTCTAGATTAAATTTTATTTGATGAGATCAAATTTAAATTTAATTTTTTAGATGATTATGAGATAATTTAGATCTAAAAAATATGCATGATATGATACATGAGATGTATGCAAAATATATTTTAATTAGATCAAATTTTTTATATGAGATATATGCTTAGATCTAATTAGTTTTTGTAGATTAGTTGTATTTCTGATTAAGGCGTTCTCCTTGACCGTCCGATCATAAGAATAAAATAGGATTTAAATATTCTCTCCTTCCATTCGATGGAGTGTTCTTATGATGTGTAGGGGTGCTGTGCGTTCGTCCTTAATCAAAAATTAAAAACTTACTTTCTGCAAAATCCTAGATCCTGAAATCCTAGGATCTTATTTGCATGTTTTATTTATGAACCCTAAACTTAATTAAGAATTAAGATTATGAAAATATTAATTAGGTCTAAAATTGAGAATTTTCAGATCTAAGACATATTCATAATATTGGGTTCGAGCTTGGGTAGCTCAATTAGGTCTAGCGGTTGATCAAACTGAATCAAGAGTTGGTTAGATGGGATCAACAATGCTTAAATTGACCAGTCCTAATAGGATTAAGTCTGGGTCAAGATCAAGTCATGTGAGTGATCGATCAAGCTAAGACCTAATTAGGCTCAGTGGTTAGAGTCTGGATTGTAGGCTAATCCGATTGATTCTGGCTCAATAATTTGGTGTCTAAGGTAAGTTTGGCAGATACGATCGACTGATTTTTAATTAGGAGCTACTCGACTCGAATGCATTCTTGTCGAGTTAATGGCATATCCCTTCTACTAGTCTCACTTATCTGGCCATGTTTGTTGATCCAGTTCTGATCTAAGGTGGTCAATAATCTGAGCTAACCCATGCCACTAGGTTAGTCATAATAGTTATGACTATGTCAAGTCTAGTTTAATGAGACCTAAATCAAATCTTTCTAAGAAAAGATTAAGTCTAAGGTCTTCCACCATTGTAGATGTGCGGGCCCTTGCCAGGGTTGATTATTTTTGGCTGGTTATAGTGGCTCAGTTGCATCGAAAAGATGCAATCATGTCTATTAGACATTGTATGCTACAGGCTGGAGGATGGATTGGACTCAATATTTTGGATACGGTGAGAGACTCAATTAGGAATCCAATCTATGCAAATGGTGGGTCTGACTTAACTAAGGAGTGGATCAATATTTTGGACACGGTGAGATTCATGAATTAGAGATCAAGATTGGGTGCATCATGATTAGAGAATCATTGAACAAGAGTTGTTCACTCATTGGCTAATCCATCATCAATAACTGTTAGGTGAGGTGATGAGTCAAGTTGATGGGATCGCACCACCCACTAGAAATCAGTAATCATGAAGATTTTTGCATCTCTACAGAGGAAGTGTAGGGATCCAAGAAAATAGTGAAAGCTAATTTATTTAAAAATAAAATTTTTAAATAAATTGGTTAAGTCTTAATTACAGTATCTAACTAAAAACTTTCTCTCTATAGAAAAATATCTGCATCCAATCCACTAGCACGAATCCTGGACACCCATAGACTGACCGAACCAAATTATAAGGATTGACTCCAAAATTCAAAATTATTTTGGGTTCCAAAAAGTTAACTCATGTACTGGACCAGAATCCTCCCACCTTATCAGCTCGTCCATTCACTGAGCAGAGAGCGTCTCTAGATAAGTGGATAGATAATGATAACAAGGCTAGATACTACATATTGGGCTCGATGTCTGATGAATTTCAATACCAACATGAAGATATCAAGACTGCTCACCAAATGTTGGCTCATCTATAGGAGATGTTTGGGGAACAGAGTCGTGCAGCCAAGTATCAAGTCACTAAACGACTGTTCAAGGCTAAGATGCGTGATGGACAGTTAGTCCAAGATCATTATCTGATGATGATCAAGGATATGAAAGAGCTTGAGAAGCTCGGAGTGAGGTTGGACTTGAATCTGCAGAATGATATAATTCTGCAATCCTTAACTGATGCATATGGATAGTTCATCATGAACTACCATATGCATAAACTTTAAAACTCCTTGGTCGAAACTTATGAACATGCTGGTTACCGCTGAGCTTTCCATGAAAGGTTCTAAAGGCTCAGTGCTTGCTATGGAACGGACTTCTTCCAAGAGAAAGTCTTTTGGAAAGAAGAAGAAGTCTGTGAAAAAGCAGAAGGTGGAAGGAGGAAAGAAGAAAAAGGCAGAGCTGAAGAAGAAGGCCGCTGACAAAGAAAAGTATTTTCATTGCAACAATGATGGCCACTGAAAGCGAAACTGCCCTACTTACCTGGCCACCCTAAAGAAGAAGGAGGCAGGTCCTTCTGGAGGTATGCTCGTTATTGAGTCTAACCTTATGGTTTCTTCTGCATCCAGTTGGGTGCTTGACTCTGGTTCTAGTGCTCACTTGTGCACTTCTATGCAGGGTCTTGAGGATAGCAGGAGGCTGAGGGATGGTGAGATGATCCTATGCATTGAAAATGGAGCAAGAGTTGCTGCCGTGACCATGAAAATATATCCTCTTTGACTACCATCTGATTTAGACTTAGTATTAAAAGACTATTATTATGTGCCTGCAGCAAGCAGAAATTTGATTTCTATTTCTTGCCTTGCATTAGAAGGCTATGTAATTAGTTTTCTTAAGGACCATTGTAACATTCTTTATGAAAGAAATAAAATTACAAATGGTTTTCTTATTAACGGTCTTTATCAGTTACATGTTGATGTATCTATTTTTAATTTTGAGCAAAATGTGAATGCCATAAAATCAAAATGTCCTAGGGATAGTCCAAATGATAGGTATCTATGGCACCTAAGATTAGGTCATATAGCAGAAGATAGGATTAATAAATTGGACAAAATCGGGCTATTGAGTCCATTGACTTTCGAGTCATATCCAATTTGTGAATTCTGTCTTCATGGCAAAATGACTAAGCTCCCTTTTGTAGGACATGGGGAAAAGGCCACAAATCTTCTTGCCCTAGTACATACTGATGTGTGTGGCCCATTTGATGTGTTGGCTAGAGGCAACTTTAGTCTACTTCATAACTTTTATCGATGATTTATCTAGGTATGGGTATGTGTATCTTATGAGACACAAGTCTGAAGCTTTTGAAAAGTTCAAAGAATTCAGACATGAAGTAGAAAAGCAAATTAGAAAAATCCATTAAGGTTCTTCGATCAGATCGAGGAGGTGAATACCTTAGTCAAAAATTCTTGGACTATCTCAAGAAAAATGGCATATAGTCTCTCAATGGACTCCACCAGGGAACACCTCAACTCAATGGGATTTCAGAACGGAGGAATCGGACCCTATTAGATATGGTCCGATCCATGATGAGCTTCATAGACCTTCCTGATTTTCTTTGGGGATACTGTTTGTTAACTACAATATACTTACTGAATAGGGTTCCTTCTAAAACCATTCCTACCACACCGTATGAGATATGGCATGGTAAGAAAACCAAGTCTGAGTCATCTCAGAATTTGGGGTTGTCCGGCTTATGTCAAAAGACAAGCGGACAAGTTAGACTTTAGGTCCTTTAGAGCTCGATTCATAGAATATCCTAAAGAGTCATTAGAATATTATTTCTATATTTCAGAAGATCACAATATGATTGTGAGTCGACATGCCATCTTTCTTGAAAAATAGTTTATTCAAGATAGCGGCATTGAAAAGTAGATCAAGCTCGATGAGAAAGTCTCACAAGAGCAACGAGCTAAGGACCAAATGAAACTAAATTAGGTTAAGCCAATCCAGTCACTACCTCCTCCACCTCGTAGATCGAAAAAAGTTTTTTATCCTCCTGAGAGGTACTTAGGTACTATTTCAGAGGATATTGAGAAAATATTTCTCATAGATAATGGGGTTCATGGTGATGATCCCAAAACCTATAACAAGGCGATATTAGATATCGACTCCAAGAAATGGTTAGAGATAATGAAGTCAGAAATTGACTCGATGCACTCAAACCAAGTCTGGACCTTGGTAGATCCACCAGAAGGTATAGTACCTATTAGGTGTAAATGGATCTACAAGAGAAAGATTGGTGTAGATGAAAATGTGGAGACATTCAAGGCTAGATTAGTGGCAAAAGGTTATAGTCAACATGAAGGCATTGACTATCAGGATACCTTTTCGTCAGTAGCTATGCTAAAATTCATCCGCATATTGCTTGCTGTTGCAGCCTATTTCGATTATGAAATATGGCAAATGGATGTGAAAACGGTATTCTTAAATGGATATCTTGAGGAAGATATCTATATGGAACAGCCGCTAGGTTTTACATCCAGTGATGATGATCACAAGATTTGCAAGCTGCAAAGGTCCATATATGGACTTAAGCAAGCATCTCGGAGCTGGAATACTCGTTTTAATGATGTGATCAAAATGTTTGATTTCATCAAGAATGAGAAGGAGCCATGTGTCTTCAAAAAGATTAGTGGGAGCGCTGTTGTCTTTCTCGTATTGTACATGGATGACATCCTCCTTATTGGAAATGATATTCCTATGTTGACCATAGTTAAAATATGGTTATCTAAAGAATTCTCCATGAAAGACCTAGGAGAAGCATCCTTTATTCTAGGAATTAAGGTCTATAGAGATAGACCAAATAGGATGCTAGGACTCTCACAGAAGATGTACATAGAGAAAGTGCTAAAAAGGTTTAGCATGAAAAACTCTAAGAGGGGTTTAGTATCCTTCAGGCATGGCATTCATCTTTCTAAGAAGATGTGCCTTAGCACACCTAAGGAAATAGAACGTATGAGCAAGATCCCTTATGCTTCAGCAACAGGGAGCCTCATATATGCCATGTTATGTACACGACTTGATATAGCCCATGCTGTGAGTGTCACGAGTAGATATCAGTCGAATCCAGATGAAGAACATTGGACTTCTGTGAAATGTATCCTTAAGTACTTGAGAAGAACTAAGGATATATTACTGATCTTTGATAATGGAAAACTCCAAGTCCAGGGACATACAGACTCAAACTTTATGTCCGATGTAGATGATCGAAAGTCGATATTTGGAAGTCGGTTTGTGTGCAATGGTAGAGCTGTCAGTTGAAAAAGTTTCAAGCAGACAGTGATAGCAGATTCCACCATGGAAGTAGAATACATTACTGCGTCAGAAGCTGCAAAGGAGGCATTCCGGTATAAGAAGTTTACCGCAGAGATCAAAGTGAGGCCATCAGATGCCATTCCTCTGTACTGTGACAACAATGATGCCATAGCCCTTGCTAAAGAGCCAAGGTCTCATCAAAAGTTCAAGCACATCGAGCGGCGATATCACCTCATCCATGATTACCTCGAGAGGTGTTACGTCGAGGTTAAGAGAGTCGACTCCGCAGACAATGCAGCGGATCTGCTTACAAAGCTTTTGGGCCAGCAGAAGATCGAAGCCCATCTTGAGAAGATGGGACTTAGATTTGTAGCCAATTAGCTTTAGGTCAAGTAGGAATTTGTTAGATATGTGTGCCCTAGAAGCCAGAATTGGCTGACACTTGTAATACACTTCTAAAGATAAAATTATAATTTTGATTATAAATAATAAAATGAATTATTTTCTATCACATATGTGTATTTAGTGTCTGTGATACATCCCTTGAGTTAATGGTAATGATAATTCTTATTTTCAAGAGTTAAAAATTTAAAATAAGAATTTTCATTATTAACTCATAAAATGCTCCTGACCGTAGGATCATCATGAGGATGGTGATTGATCCAGAAGGTTAGTGTATAATCACTTCTTTATAGTAGATGAGTCTTGAGTCTATGGTGTAGAGACATCAAAGCGAGAGTATAGGTACTCATTAGAGAATGAGGGCACTGAGCGTGACCACCTCGAGTAGTCATAAGAAAGTCTACCTTCTCGTTGATGACTGACTCGAAGCTGCAGTGGTGTGTCTAGTTCTTTGACCTAAGGTGCATCGACAGTTCACCTTGAGGGTGTTATAGTTTGACTACACCATGACTCGGTCTTCCTAGCCATTCAGAATTCTGAGGTGTATGTTGGCTATAGCATGTTCATTGTAGGAATTGGATTGCACCAAGATGGAATCTATCTACCTCGGTGGATGAGGAGCAGCCCTATGATGATCATGAGAATCAAGTCCATAAGCCCATGGCCATGGTAGAGAGTGAAATAATAGAAAGAGTTTCTATTAAGATTTTCACATCAGACTTGAATCGAATGATTAAATCATATGATAGAAATTAGGGTTTGATGAGTTCACCTTAATCCTAATCTGATCGAGGCTCAAGATAGAAGAACTTAATCATACAAGTAGCTACACCGAGAGGTTCATCTTCAATTTTGATGGGTTGCCATCATATACTGCTAGGTGTCACTGGTGGATTCTGGGAGCAATTAGAATGATTTAGATGATCGATCATTCTAGTTGTCTGAATCAGAAGAGTTCTGATCCATCGAAATGAGTTTCAATGACGTCGATGATGGAGATCACTACATATCCCATTACCATACAAAATTGAATCTAACTGAGTTACACAAACAAGGGTTTAAATATGAATATCATCAATTAGACTAACCTAGTTCAATTATTTTGAATTAGATTCAATTAGGTTCAAAAAAAATCGTGCTAGCACATGATTGAGCCTAACATTCTCCTTTTCTATCATTAAAAGTTATCTCGACTGAGCCAAATAAGTTTGTGCTCACTCAGGTATCTTTACCTGGTTTGACTAAAACTTGTCCAGATCAGAAAAAGGTTGTCTTAATTTATGAGATAAATTTAAGACAACACCTGCCATTTTCCGTCACCTGCTAATTCTTGTCCTTTGACTTTGATCAAACATTGACCTTTGATCCTTTAACATCTGCTCATGTGTCATGCACTTATTGGAGAGTAGATAGGGAATTGTCTTCTTACTGAATTTTGGAAAGGAGGGGGCACACGCTTAAGATGACGTGCGCCCATGGATAGGGACACCTGGAGTCCCATATGGATGGGACTCCAGGTTGCTTCTTGGATTCAAACTAGGTGACCCTCACCTATAGACTTTGATCAGTCTTAGGTGCCACCTTAGGATGAATCTGTGGGTCTCTCATCTGATTGGATCAGATGATGTCATCCCATCAATCAGATTTAGATCTGATTAAACGAAGCAACGTGATTGACTGGGGTGATGTGGCACTGCATGGCGCAGTAGGGTCTATATAAAGACCTGCCTGTGCCCAACTTTCAAGAGACTTCTCTTCTAGCCATGCCCCAAGGCTGTCCCTCTCTTTTCTCCATGCCACCTTTAGGCCATCTCTCTCCTCTCCACGCCTAAGGATAGTTGGGCTTCAGATTAGTTGGATTCAGGCAAGAAAAGACTGACGAGAAAGGAAGAAGGCAGTACTGCTGCAGAGATGACTGCTGATCTTTAGAAAAAATTTTGAAGATCCTCCAAATTAGATCCAGATCTAATTTTTGGAGAAAAAAAAGAGAAGAAGAAAATCTCTAGATCTAGTCCGAGTGGATACCGATAGAGGCCAGATGCTTGTGTGGCTAGATCCAGAACCTCAGGCCATTAGCAGATCATCAACGGATAATCGGATTACCCATATCAAGGTAAAACTAATTTAGATTTAATTTAATTTAATTTTTTTATTTATCAGATCATAAAATTAGATCTAAAAAATGTCAGATCTGATTAGGATCTAAGAGAAAATTTTTGAAATATGCCTCTTGATTCAATTAGATCTGAACGAACCTGACCTCGAAAAATCATGATTTTCTCTTCAACTTCATCATACTTCTCTTTTGGACTTCGTAATTACCACTAACTTATCCCACCATCGGTTAGGAGTCACTATAAGCTCAGAGCTGATCTACTTTCAATTTTTTGGCTATTCTCAATCCCACGATCAGAGCTTCATATTCTGCCCCATTGTTCATCATAGAAAACTCAAAATGCAGCATGTACTCTACAATGATTCCTTCTGAATTGACTAAAATCAGACTTGCACCAGCACCAAAAGCATTGGATGAACCATCCACATACAGCATCCAGAAGCCTTCAAGAAGTCCTACTATTTCTTCAGGGGCACTTGGCTGCAACCATAGAATATTGATTTCATTCTGCTCTAGTTCGGCCTCATCCGGAATAGTGCATTCTACTATGAAATCTACCAATATTTGAACTTTGATAGATGGACGAGGTAGGCAATTGATGTCAAACTTTATAAACTCAATTGCCTATTTTGCAATTCTTTCAAAGACATCCATTCGATGAAAGACTGCCTTGATTGGTTAATTAATAAGGAGAGTTATAGTATGCCCTTAAAAATAAGATCGGAGCCTTTGAGCTGCAATCAATAAAGTATAAGTCAATTTTTCTAACTTGGTGTACCTAATTTCGGCATCCCTCAGAACTCGGCTTATATAGTAGATCGGTCATTGAACTTTTGCTTTTCTTTGACTAAGATCGCTGCAAGGGCTGCTAGGGAGATCACCAGGTACAAAAATAGTTCTTCTCCAGCTTTAGACTTTGCCAATAAGGGAGGTGAGCCAAGGTAGTTCTTGAGTTCTTCAAATGCTTGTTGACATTCGGCAGTCCAACTGTTTGAGAACTTGGAAGAAGAGCATGCATCGTTTGACCGATCTTGAGATAAAGCAATTTAAAGCTGCCACCTTTTCTATTAGACGCTAAACTTTTTTTATCGATTTTGGGATAGTCATCTTCTGAATGGCCTGAATCTTCTTCGAATTTACTTTGATTCCGTGCCTTGATACCATGAACCCCAAAAATTTTTTTGAAGTCACTCCGAAGACACACTTGGATAGGTTTGACTTCATCTTGTATTTATAGAGGGCACAGAAGGTCTTTTCAAGATCGACAATATGATTTATTGAAGATCTGTTCTTTACAAGCATGTCATCCATATAGACCTCCATGTTGCGGTTGATCTGCTTCTTAAAGACTTTATTCATCAGTCGCTGGTAGGTCGCACCTGCATTCTTAAGCTCAAAGGGTATAATTCTGTAACAATAGAGACCACAGTCAGTGATAAAAGTAGTCTTCTCCTCATCTTTTGGTGCTATCCGGATTTAATTATAGTCAGAGAAGGCATCCATGAAAGTGAGAAACTCATGGCCCGAAGTTGTGTCTACTAGTTGATCAACTTTGGGCAGAGTGTAACTATCTTTTCGATAGGCCTTGTTCAATTTCTTAAAATTTATGCACATTCTTTACTTACCATTTGCCTTCTTTACAAGGACTATATTGGAGATCTAGTTTGGATAGGAGACTTCTCGAATGAACCCGGCCTTGAGGAGCTTGTCGACTTCTTTCACAATCATCTTCTATCTTTCTGGAGCATGGCTGTGCATCTTTTCTTTTACTGATCGATATTTGGGATCAATAGCTAGATGGTGTTTCATGACTTCAGCATCAATTTTGGGCATGTTTGTGGGAATCCAAGCAAAAACATCCATATTTCTCTATAGAAAGGCGATGAGCTACTTTCGAACCTTCTCTCCTAGGTTGGAGCCAATCTGCACAGTGTGTTCCTCATTCCTATCATTCAGAGGAATTGTAGCAGATCTTCCATTGGTTCACCTCGTTCTTTAGTGAGGTCATCATGGACATCCAGTCCATCTATTGGGCAAGGGTCTGATCATTCATCTTTTTATAAAATAATTGAGTAGCAATGTCTTGCCAGAGCTTGATCTTCTCTGACCTCTCCAATCCTATGACCTGTTGAAAATTTTATTTTCAGATAATAGGTCAATACTATTGCCCGAAGTGCATTCAAACCAGGTCGGCCAAGAATTGCATTATAAACAGATGGAGCCTTCACCACTAAGAAATCCACCTACGCTCTGGATTGCCTTGGGTATCGCCCTACAGCCATAGTTAACATTATTATTCTCTCAACTGGCACAGCATCGCTAGTGAAGCCTACCAATAGGGTATTCATTGGTCTTAACTGATTATTAGGTATAGACATTTTAGAAAAAGTATCATAAAATAAGATATCGGCAGAGATTCTATTATCAATAAGAATATGGCATACATCATAGTCAGGAATGTTTAGAGAAACTACAATCACATCATTATGGGAGAATTGGACCTCTTGCACATCTTCCTCAAGGAAGATAATGGGTTCTTCAATTTTCTGCCTCTTAGCCGACTCTATCGATCCACTGATCTCTTCCCGCCTAAGTCTCCCAGAGATGGTATTGATGATGCTAAGGGATGACCGATCTCCTTGTTGTTCCTCTCTCCTTAGTTGCTTTGACTGTGGCAATGCCCTTAATCGATCTTCTCTTGCTTCTAGTCGGCATCATAGGAACCAGCCAAGTCGGCCCCACCTGATAAACTCCTCAATCTCATCTTGGAGCTAAATGCAATCCTTAGTATCATGACCATGGTTATGATGGTAGAGATAGTACTTATTTGGATTGGACTTGCTAAGATGAATGCGCATCCTTTCCGACCTCGGCAGCTGCTCCTTGATTTTCATCAGCACTTGAATCTTTGGAGCATTGAGGGGGATGTAGTTATGGAATCTTCTGGGGGGAGAGTTCTGCCATGCTCTTCAGTCAGGACTTCTTTGTCGACGAGCTCGAAGAGGAGTCCAAGCTCGCTTATGCTCAGAAGGAGTTTGGGAGCACGGACGAGCTTCACTCGACTTCTATTCAGCTGTGGGCTTGCTGGATTCGCCCGCTTGCCGCTCTCTTGTGGTCTCATCATCCTTCAATTTGGAGGCCTCTTCAGCTCGGGCATAACCTTACGCCTGAGCCAGCAAGTTAGCAAAATTTTTAGAATACTTCTTCTCCAAGAAAAATAAAAGATCGTTCTTCTGAAGGCCGCCTTTCAGTGCGGCCATAGTAATAGATTGGTCTAAGTTTCGGACCTCCAGGGCTGCAGTATTGAAACAGCTGATGTAAGCTCAAATGGACTCTCCTTCTTTCTGTTTGATGTTGATGAGAGGTCAGAGCCTTATCTTGAATGTTGGCTGTTCACGAAATGAGCCACAAACTGATGGCTCATTTGATTGAAGGAGATGATCATATCCAACTTAAGCACCGAGTACTAGTTTCTTGCTACTTTCTTCAGAGTGGATGAAAAAGCTTGGTACAAGATGGTATCGGATGCACCATGAAGCAGCATCATTATTCGAAAGTCCTCCACATGATCGATCAGATCAGTGGTCCCATCATAGCACTCGAATTGAGGAAGTTTGAAGTTCGATGGGATGGGCTCTTGCATAATTCGCTGGGAGAAAGGGGGAGTCAATACAGATATCATCACCATGGGCGAGGGGAGCTTAATGGAGTTTCTCAATCTACTGGTTCATCTCCTAAAATTTTCGATCTAGAAGATCATCCCGATCATGGATCTCAAGAGTTTTCTGGCAAAATGAAGGCAGGGATCCTCCGAGGATGGAGTCATGATCAGAACAAGGGCTCTCAGCCCTCTATTTCTCCTTTTCAGAAGTCACAGGACGACTAGCCTAGGTGGGCCATCCAAGCACCAGATCCTGGTACTCTAGTGAGGTTCTTCCTGGCTGAACTAATGCAGGGGGTTGCTGCTACTGCATGGCTTGCACTGCTTCAGCGAGGCTTTTGACCTGCTGGATCAGCAGGTTGAACTACTCCACGTCCACCACTGCTGCTAGTGGAGAAGCCTAGGATGTCGAAGATGGGATTGGAGCAGGCAGATCTGGGTGAGATCTAGCCGCAGAGGCAGTAGATCATCTCGTCGATGCCTTTTTGGACGACATCTGGCAGAGATGATCGGAGAAGAGGAAGAAGTAGAGCTAGGAAGAAATTCCATCAAGCACTCCTTTAAGAACAAGGGATCTTTTCCTTCCTCTAGCCTCAATTCTGTTGGTGTAGAATTTGGTTAATGTTGGAATCGGACTACAGCTGGAGTGGACAAGGTCGCCACTGGTAACCTGCAAGACAAGTCCTGATCGGAGCTGAGGGTGGCTCTGGTAGGATCCTCCGACGATCAAGTTAGCTCTTCTATCCAATAGAAATGGAGTGCTTAGAAAATTGAAGCAGAGTTTTGAGCTTTGAGGAAAAACATATTTGGATGATCTCTTATGTAGGCAGAGCTCATAACAAACTGATGGCGATAGCTATAACTGCCTGGTAGTAGGTCATTTGAGGCCACGTGGAGTTCGTTACGAAGGATGAGTTGTCGTTTATCATGACTTGCAAGTGGTTGAGATCTATTTGTTGGAGTTTGGATGTTGATTGAAGATTCTAGCCTATGCAATGAGCTTGTAACCAGCTGGGGTCTACTAGGGCGATCTCCAGTGACTTCAAGAATTTCGGGAGCATCCTGGATCGCATGCAGATAGGGGCCCCCTAGATTGAAACCCGAGGTAATATGTCTCATCCTTCGTGAAGCAGTTGTCATGGATTAATGATTTGATGAGGTCTATGCTTGGTTGGGGGAAGCTCATCAGAAGAGAGTTCGGTTGGTACAAATGCGACTAAAGAAATTCATCCAGGAGGAGTCTGGAAGGCATGTGACTGGAGGAGTCCGGCTTGAGGAATCTGGCTTAGAGGAGTTTGGAAGGTGTGTGACTGGAGGAGTCCGGCTTGGAGGAGTCCGGAAGGCATGCGACCAATCAAGGCTGGGAGGGTTGAATTTTGGTCCTATTATTCATTTGGAGCTAAAAAAATAAGGTTAATTAGTTAACAGTATAATCTTACCGCTCAAGATCGTCTGCTCGGGCTTCTCCATGTCCATGACGAGTTCTGTGGCATGGGCTTGTCATCGAGAGGATCGGTGAGTTCATGCAAGATGGGAATCGACAGTTAAGGACTTCAGTAGGGGATATTTTACCCCCAACACATACCATTATTTAGAACATAGAAGTGTGCCTTGGATAGCTCATTCACATCCATAAACTCATATATTCTTCCACCCATGGATCGAACTATTTGTTTGAATATCTGGAGCAGCAGCATCTTCCTATAATTTTTCAAATACACGATATTGATGGATCATATTTTAACCACATCTAATATATATCCAAAGAACAAACCAGATAACTGCTATGGAATTTTTTACAATAGAACAAAGAATACCATGACAGTAATAAAAAATTGATGCATTTATGAACTATCCAAATTAGGGCATTCAAGAGCCATTCACAAAGTTTGTTTTGGAAACCTTGGGACCAACTCTTGAATGTGAGTCCAAGGTTACATCAATGCATGCATTAAATTACTATGATGCATCTCTCTATAAAAATAGAGAGATGTACCTGGATCCAACCCAGATCTTGACCGGATCCCAACCTCGATCCTGAAGGAAAAGTAGGGTAGTTCCATGCATACAATTTTAAAATTTTGTAGCGGAATAAGTTAGATTAAACTATTTAATCTAGATTACATGCAAGAGATCAAATCTAAACTATCTTTTCTAGGATCTTTAACATGATTTATGATGCATGTAGATCTAAAAAATAAAATCTTGCATTGATCACATCAATGCCCTAGATCAGGTCTAATCGTTAGAACTGATCTAGTTCTAATCTAATGAGTTCAAAACTCATTACCTTTGCATGGATCATTGAACACTACTATTGATCCTAAAGATCTAAAATTCTTGAGGGTTGCTCACAGCCGTACAGGATGTCCGGCCTCTATGAATAGTCCACTCAATATTTCGATCTGATCTGCCTTTCTGGAAGTGCTAGCTCACGTGAAGGACTACTTTGTGGCTGATTCTTCTTCTTCTTCAGAACCTCTAAACACCTTCAGATCTAAAGAAAAACTTCAAGGAGGATTTGGTGGAAGAAGAAGAGAGAGGAGAACTCACTTCTCTCTTTGATTTTCCTCACAAGAAAATTTAGATCAGATCTAGATCTTTCTCTCACCCAAAGAGGAACTAGTTTCCTCTAGAAGTCACACCAAGGGAGAAGCCACCCTAAACCTCACACCCAAAACCCTAGAACCCCTTCTTTGGTCAGCCTAAATCTCTTTCAAACTTATCTCCAACATCCAAGAGGCCCCTTATAAAGAAGAGTAGATAGGGTTGATGAGTCATGGACTGGTTTGAATCAAATTCAAACTATGACTCATCCCTATCTCAAATAGGATTCAAATCAAATCTGAATTCTATTCAATCCTCATCCAAGGGCTCTTAGAGTAGGCAACATCTAGGGTAATTTCATGAGAATTCTTCATGTAAAAATAATTTTGGTGCAGAGAAAAAAGATAGGCATGGAATAAGGGTGGCGTAGGGTGCAGTCCAAACTTATGTTTTAGTTATTTGATTCTAATCAAATAAGTTCCAAATAAACCATGGTAAACCTAATCTAATTAGTACCTTATGGTCTCAATTAATTTCTAATTAATGAGCCAAAGATCCAATCAAATCAGAAAACATCCATGCTTGGTGATTAGGTCATCGCATAATCTAATTGGATCAAACTAAATTGAATCCAATTCAATTAGATTTGATCCAAATCTTATTGCTCAATCAAATTGAGCTAATTAGTAATATAATTTTTAATTAATTCACTAACCTCTAGTAAATTAATTCATTGCAACTTTTGCACTAGGTTAATTATCAATTGAATTAACAATTAAACCCTTGAACGATTCTCAATCATTTATCAGTCACATGATCAGTCAAAAACTTCTTTTAAGTATGACCTCATAGGTTTGAACCTAAGCTAGTAACATAGAAACAACTTTCTATACCAATCAAAATAACCATTTAGCAATGCTACCTGACGTCCACATAGACCGAATGTATGCTAAGCAACATCCAAGAACCTAAAGATATATGGTTACCATATAATTCATCCCTTTGATCTTAAATGCTCAGCAAGACTTAAGGTTTAACTGTCAACCCTAAATGAGTCATCTATATTATAAATCAATCTTTCATATCCATCATATGGATTATCCCGATCGTGATCTTGCTAAATTGAAATACAGTGATACACTATCTCTAATTTTACTTGGAGGGATCAATTCTATCTTGACTCATGTACTGACTTAATAAGTACTTGGCTACACCCAGAAGTCTTCCATCATTGAATTAGAAATTCAAATAGTTCGGCACCAAAATATAATGAATTGCTTGCAAGTCAGCATGGTAATCTCAGGTCTGAGGGATACTTATACTTATAGGCCTTGAAAATATCCTTGACAGTAGAGTGCTTCAAAATAGTTACGTTCAGCGCATATGTACTCATATATTTCACCTACATATCATACCAGTGTCTCCATACTCCTTGGTTAAGAGAACAACCAATTCATATGGTGCACAGCAACCTACACTCGATATAACTATTATCCTTGTAATAATATATCATTTGATCATAAACAAATTTAAGGACTAAATGATAAATTCTTTTTTATCGACTTTATATAGTCCTAAGGACTTCATCACATAACAAGAGTTCATTAGAAGATGTACATTATGTGATGAATCAGCCAAAATAAATTTTATTTATTTATAATTCATATATGTATACAATGAGCTCAACCACCTATAACCTAGATGATTGACTTTGGGATATATTTTTCAACAACTTTCACTTGGACTAAAGCCAATCGGTATAATATCATATACCCATCTTCCACTTATAATCGTCAAACTTCTTAACACTGAGGGTTTTAGTGAATTGGTCGGCCAAGTTTTTCTTTCCATCGATTTTCTGAAGCTCAACATCACCTCGATCCATGATCTTCTGGATAAGATGATAGAGGTGCAGAATATGCTTCGTGTAGTGATAAGACTTCGATTTCTTTGCTTGAACTATGGCTCTAGAACTATTGTAATAGAGTAGAACTAGACTATCAATGGAGGGTGCCACTTCTAACTCGTCGATGAATTTTCATAATCATATAGCTTTTTTCATAGCATCGAATGTCGCGATATATTTTGCCTCGCAAATTAAGTCAGCCATGGTATGCTGCTTGAAACTTTTCCATCAGATCGCTCCATCATTTAAGATAAACATGCATCCTGACATCCTCTTGCTATCATCATGATCAGATTAAAAACTAAAGTTTGTAAACCCCATAAGTTTTAAATATGATTCTCCATAAATGAGTCACTAGTTTTTAGTATTTCTTAAATACTTAAAAATTATATTTACAACCTTTCAGTGCTTCTTCCCTGGATCAGATTGGTATCTGGTTACTATCCCTAGTGAGTATGCCACATCTAGTCACATACATATCATGGCATATATGATGGATCCTACTATCGAAGCATATAAAATTCTACTCATATGCTCTCTCTCTCTCTCTTGAGGTGTTGTCAGACAATCTCTCTTTGAGAAAAAAATTTCATGGCCTATTGGAAGATAGTCTTTCTTAAAATTCTTCATGCTGAACCACTTTAGCACAGTATCAATGTGCATGGACTGAGATAATCCAAGCAACTTCTTAGATCTATCTATATATATTTTCATCCTAGGATGTAGGATGCTTCTTCCAAGTCCTTCATGGAGTACTGTGATGATAGCCAAATCTTTATACCTTGCAATGTTGGGACATCATTTTTGATTAAGAGAATGTAATCCACATACAAAATAAGAAATATAACTACAGAACCATTAATCCACTTGTAGATGCAGGATTTTCTTCGTTCTTAATGAAGCCATACATTCTGATCATCTTATCAAAATGCATGTTTTAACTCCAAAATGCATGCTTCAATCCATAAATGGATCTTTGAATCTTACACATCTTAGACTCATTTATAGATATGAATCCTTCAGGTTGTATCATATACACCTCTTATTGCCCAAGTATGGCTTCCTAAGAGGGGGGTGAATTGGGTATTTAAAATTTAAACTTGAGATATGAGCAAATTAAATTAGTTATGTGCTTAAATAAAATAAGCAATATAATGTATAGTGAATGACAAAAAAAAAGAACAATAACATATAATCATAAATACAATAATTTTATAGTGGTTCGATGCCAAACTCAGCACCTATGTCCACTTTCTAAGTAAATCATTTAGGAATTCAACTATAATCACGAGGCTTGATTACAGTCCGATTGTTTTACTTGGATTTACAATCTAATTTAGCTGATTTTAATCTTGATTTACTAACCACAATCATATAATGATTATTTTTTTGAACTAATAATCAATTTTGATTGATTTTAACTTTGGCTCATCAATCAAACCGTACAACGTCCAACTCTAGGCTTGGACTAACTCAAGTTTTTCATCCCAAGAAATTTAAAATAAAAAAAAAATATAATAAATAAAAATAAAAATAAACTCTTTGAAGCTTAAGAGAAGAAATTCTAGGAGCTTGGCTTATTGGCTTAATTTCTTCTCTTTGAATGCTTGAGGAAAGTAGTAGATGATCTTCGATAGCAATGGCCTGACTTCTCTTAGAGTGAGAATGTTGGAAGGATAAAGGTATGTCTAAAGATCACTCCTTTCTTTTCACTATATTGCTCACACACTTGAATACACTGAAAATCTACTTGGAAGCTCTCTTTGCAAGTTCAAAAGTTATCTTTCTTATTCCAAATATTTTCTTAAGTATTCCTGAGGTTTTTCACTATTACAAATTAGCTAGAAGGACTTTTGAAAGTGATCTAATTGTTAGAAGATCGAAAATAGTCGTTGGAAAGCATGTGGAGTGAAAAAGCTGCGAAACTGATAACTAGCCATTATAAG
This sequence comes from Cocos nucifera, assembly GCA_006176705.1. NCBI lineage: Eukaryota > Viridiplantae > Streptophyta > Magnoliopsida > Arecales > Arecaceae > Cocos > Cocos nucifera. The sequence goes on from QRFJ01000128.1 coordinate 2,353,262, forward strand.
CACTGAGCCAATTCAGTTTTTGACTGGATCGGCTCAATCCAAACTAGGTCAGCTCTATCTCAGTGATCCTAAAATATCTATTTTTATCTTTTGCTATCTTCTGAGACTGGGATGGCTATCTTTCTGACTAGGTCGGCCTAGTTGTCACTAGGTTGGCTCAGTTGAAAACTAGGTTGGCTCAGTTCCCTGGATCATAAAAAATTTTGCTTTCTGTCCTTTCTATCTTTTGCTTTCACTAAGACTAGATTGGCTCAATCTCAGATTGGGTCAGTCCAGTTTGCATGCCATGCATGCCAAATACTATTTGTAATCATTTCTTCTTCAATTTACTTTATAGATTAGACTTGCCTTTTTGCCTTGATTTATCCTTCATTAAAACATCTTGAAAGATGTATCCACTCTAAAGTATCTTTTCTAAATCTTGAGTGATGAGTCTTCATTTAGATGAATGAAAATACTTAGAGTTTGTGAGCTTTTGAATTTTATAACTACACATTCTCATAAACAACATTAATAAATTAACAATCTATACTCAAATGCTTTTGTTATCCTCAAAATCAATCTAGGATTAACAATCTCCTTCTTTTTTATGGTGACAAAATCTTTTGAGTATAATCTTTTCTTTATATTTCAAAATGATATAATCACTCAATCTTACTAATTAACTTATACATCATATTCATTTAGATTTTATTAATTTATATGTGCTCCTCCTAAATATGATAGTTATGTTTAATTTAAGTCAAATTTTGTGTTGCTCCTTCTTACTATGCGCCGAGATTTTAATTTAGCAATTCGAGTTATGATTTCTTCCATGTTTGTAATTACAATTGAATTATCATGATTTTTTCTATATTTATAATTATAATTGAATTTTAATTGCTTGCATATTCTTTATTTAGTTCTTACTTAAGTAATACCCATTCTTTTCACTTAATTATAATTTCAATTATCATTTTACACTCATTTTTCTCCTCCTTTTTATCATTATCAAAAAAAAATCAAACACACAATATAAGGAGAGAATTGATCAAACATGAAAAGAAATAAATTCATTTATTCATTAAGATAATTTGATATAATGCAAACCAAAATCAAATTTCATTCATTCATAGATACAACAAGTTCCAAGTTCACAAAATATTGAAGTTTGAACATTATATATCATGAACGTTTACAACCAAAATGCTCTGGGTATAACTAAATGGATCCTATATATAATCTAATCAATACTAGATTTTAGAGGATCAGATGAGGTTGGATCCATGGATGCTGAAGTATGCTGTTCGGCAAACACCTTCCTCACAGTATTTTTCATCAACATGGGAAGACCACATGAGAGTCTATAATATACTCTGGTTGATACGTGCTACACTATCTCCTCAATCTGATCCTCATCTAGTCTGACAGTGGACGAAGATGGAGCAGGTGCTGGATGCTATGGCACGGGCTCTGGCTCATGCCTTTCTTCCCCTTCTTTATCTAGCTTCATCCAAACACCATTTACTTTCTTAAACTTCATCCTATGTATCGATTTCAAATTGTAAGCGTCATAATGTTGTAGCTTCTTACTGGGTTCTCCTTCGAGACTAACTCCAAAATCTTGAAATACTAAAATTAGAAAAATTTCGTATGGCAAAGTAGGCTTCTCCCTTTAGGATGCTTCTTGCATCATCCTCAAAATCAAAGCTGGAAGATTGAATTTTTCTCTCATTATAATGTGATACATCACGGCTATGTCGTTCTTGTTCAAAAAATTAAATCTTCCTACTCTGGGGACTAGAATCCTAGCTGAAATATGATGGAGTAGTCTATACTTAATTAATAGGTCTCTAGCATAAATCTCTTCAAAGTGCATAGCATTTTTCCTACTAAATAGCAACCGCAACCCACTTGCTCGATCATCAAGTCTTTCAACTCCTTCGGTGGGTGCCCTAAGCAAACTTCCCGACTTCTCCACAGTCAGATTTATCTTGACTTTCTTTACCTCCTATTCAAATAAATTTGGACTAACCCTAGCATTACAATAGAACTCCCATACTAGATTCGGATAAGTTGGAAGATTAATCCCAGAGCAGAGGTATTCCCATCCTTGATATTTCAAGCCTTCTCCAAACTTAAATCCCTCACTTACCAAGAAATCAAAGTCTACTCTTCTATCGGTTGCAATCATAGAAAATCACATAAGATTTTTAGCATACTTTTCAAATTTTTTTTGAAATTTTATTGCAATGAAAGCAAATATTAATCTAAAATTAATTTACTACATATATTGATCTAATCATAAACTTCTACTCAAGATCTAGACATGCTAATATGTAATTAAAAATTTAAATATGATCGATCAGTAAATTATATTTGCTGATTAATTTGAGTTTAAAACTCGATACCTATGCATGGATAGTCGATCTCCATGATTTGAACCCATCGAAAGAAGCTCGGATATTGCGCTATAGCCACACACTTATCTGATCTCTATAGTTAGTCTACACAGAGCTCCTGATCCCAATCAGCTCCACTAGAGTGCTAGCTCCTTGTTGGAGCCTTCAACGGCTAATCTCAATCGATCCAATCAATCACCTTCTTTATGATCTTCCGTATACTCTAGAAAATCAAAACATAGAATTTGAAGGATGATGAAGAGGTGTATTAAGTTAGGTGGTGATCGGTCACTCACAGCACTCGATCTCTCCACTCGAACCTAGAGTCCCAACTCTTGGGTTTCACATACCTAAAAAAAAAATCCTGATGCTCGAAAATGCTCTCATGTCCTTTCTATTTGGAATTTTCTTGTGAAACAAATTTTTACGAGAGAAAGACTTTTCTATTTATAGAAGCTCTACTTAGATCACATCTAAAGTGGGCATCCAAAATGAGAAAAGAAAATAGATGGCATGAGATGAGGAAGTTGGCATTGGAAGACCCAAACTCTCCTTGGACTTCTCCACACTCAAGACCTGTGCCTCCTCTCAATTTTTCTCTCTCTCCAAGAAACTCTCCTCGCATTTTCTTTTCTAGGTCTCACATGCCCCAAAAGAAAACCAGATTTAAAATGGGCGACTAAGTGTAGGAAACGCATGGAGAAAGGATAAGGTTGGGAGGTTGAACTTGTTTCAACCTCCCACTCAAATTCAAATTCAAATGGGGTTTTATCCTTTTTCAACGCCTCATCCAAGAGGGTGATGAGCAAAAGAACTCTCCTTTTGCTTGCCCTCAATCAAAAATTGTCCAAAAAAATATGCGACAAAAAGAGGAGAGTGGGGAGAAGTGGATAAGGATGAGAATGTTAGATTGTTTCAACCAAACAACCATCAATTGAATTCGAAATTCAATTGCGTTTGAACCGGTCCAACACTTAGACCAAGTCAAAAGGAGAAAAAAAGGAAGGTGCACATTTCTTTTGGATGTAAGAAACTCTCACGTAGATGTAGATGGGGCATGGGTCAAAGGTCAAGGTGGCATAGAGAGTTCTCATTCAAAATTCAAACTATATTTGACTTGGTCTAAATTTATTTCAACCAAACTACTTTATCTGAACCTAATTAGATCAGATTAAATCCAACCAAATTAGGATTAACCCAACCCAATAAAACTCTAATCAAATTGAAAATTAATTAGGTCTAGGTCCTGATCAAATCAGGATCGAATCTTCCATAGCGATTAGGTCATCCTATGACCAAATCGAGTCAAACCCAATTGAATTAAATTCAATCGGACTTGATTGAATCCTCATCGCTCAATCAAATTGAGCTAATCAGTAATCAAATCATTAATTAATCCTTCAATGAATAAAAAGTCCCAATCAAATGGATGTCCAGGCAATAGAGTCCCATCTATATGAAATCCATGAAGCATCCCAAACCAGTGGGATTCTTGAACCCAGTGTTTCAAATGAATGAAATTGATGATCATAGAATCCCAGACTAGTGAAACTCTTGATCAGAGAGTTCCAAATAAGTAGGACTCAGAGTCCTAATCTAGTGCGACCCATAAAGATAAAGTTCTAGTCTAGTGGGACTCTTGATCATAAAGTGTCTGTCCAGTAGAACTCTTGATCATAGAGTTTTAGACCATTAAAACTCTCGATCAGCCATCAAATTAGGTAGAAACTCCTATTGTATGTGACCTCATAGGTTCTAATCCTAAGCTGGTAGCATAGAAACTAATTTTCTATATCAATCGATGTGACCATCTAGTAATGGTATCCGACATCCGAATAGGTCGAATAGTCATAATGCAACATCGACGAACCTATGATATATGATTGTCATATAATTCATCCCCTTGACCTTAATGCTCAAAAGATGACTTAGGATTTAACTGTCAATCCTAAAAAATTATCTATAATATATTTCAAAATTCAGTGTCCATCGAATGGACTATCCCAGCCGAGGTTTTGCTAAATTAAAATATAGTGATGTACTTCAATACTTGGAGGGCTCAATCTCATCTTGACTTACGTACTGACTTCACAAGTACTTGACTGCACCCAGTAGCCTTCCATCACTGAATTAGAAATTCAGGTAGTCTGGTACCTAAGTGTAGTGAGTTGCTTGCAAGTTATCATGGTGATCGCAGGTCTAGGGGATACTTATATCCATATCTTTTGCGAGTAACACTTGACAGTAGAGAGCTCTACAGTTGGATCACGTTCAGTAAAATGTACCCCTACACTTCACTTGCATGTCATAATAGTATCTTCATACTTCTTGATTAAGAGAACAACCAACACTTTTGGCACACAACGACCTACACTCGATACATTATTATCTTGGATAATAATAAATCATTTGATCGTAAACTCGTTTAAGGATTAAATGATAAATCCTTCTTTATCGAATCTAAATAGTCTTAAGAACTTCATCATAGAAGAGTTTATGATAGAAAGATGTAAAAATTATGATAAAATATCAGAATAATAATTTTATTCATTTAAAATTTAAGTATAAATTACATTCAGCTTAACCATCTACAATCTAAATGATTGACTTTATGATATATTTTTTAATAACTCCCACGTAGACTAAAGTCACTCAAAATAGTATCAAATATCCATCTTCTATTTATGATTGTCGAACTCTTTGATTCCGAGAGCTTTAGTAAATAGGTCGGCCACGTTCTTCTTTCCATCGATCTTCTAAAGCTCGACGTCATCTCGTTCTATGATCTCTTGTACAAGATGGTAGCGATGCGGAATATCCTTGGTATACTAATATGCTTTTAGCTTCTTTGCTTGAGCTATGGCTTCAATGCTATCATAGTATAGCAGAACTGGACCATCTTAGGAGGGTGTCACTCTCAGTTCGTCAACGAACTTTCATAGCAACATAGCTTCATTCGCAGCATTGGATGCCATGACATACTCCACCTTGCACACAGAATTGGTCATAGTGTGCTGCTTGGAACTCTTTCAGCAGACCACTCCTCTATTTAGGATAAACACATAACCTGACACACTCTTACTATCATCATGATCTGACTGAAAATTAAAATCAGTATATCCTATAAGTTTCAAGTCAACATCTCCATAAATAAGCCATTGGTTCTTAGTATTTCTCAAATACTTCAAGATTGACTTTATAACCTTTCGATGATTTTCATCCGGATCTGACTGGTATCTACTCACTATCCCTAGTAGTATGGCATATCTGATCTCGTACATATCATGGTATACATAATAGAATCCACTATCGAAGCATATGGAATCCTACTCATATGCTCTCTCTTTTAAGGAGTTATCGAACAATCCCTCTTTAAGAGAGTAATTTCATGGCCTATCGGAAGATAGCCCCTTTTGAAATTCACCATGTTGAATCATTTCAGCATGGTATCAATGTACGTGGACTAGAACAATCCAAGCAATCTTTTAGATCTATCTCTATAGATCTTCATTCTCAAGATGTAGGAAGCTTCTTCCAAGTTCTTCATAGAGAATTACGATGATAGCCAAATCTTTATTTTCTGTAATATAGGGATGTCATTTTCGATTAAGAGAATATCATCCAGATATAGTACAAAAAATATAACTACAAAATTATTAGCTCATTTATAGATGCAAAATTTTTCTTCGTTCTTAATGAAGCCATAAGTTCTGATCATTTTATTAAAATGCATGCTCTAACTCCGTGATGTGTACTTCAATTCATAGATGGATCTCTAAAGCTTGCACACCTTAGACTCATCTATAGACGTGAAATCCTCAGGTTGTATCATATACACCTCTTTATCTAGCTTTCCATTTAGAAAAGCTATTTTCACATCTATTTGTCAGATCTCATAGTCCAGATATGCTGCTATTGCAAGCATAATCCGAATGGACTTGAGCATTACCACTAAAAAAAATATCTTATCATAGTCAATACCATAATGTTGACGATATCCCTTGGCAATCAAATGGGCTTTATAGATCTCCATCTTTCCATCTGCATCTCTTTTTCTTTTAAAAATCTACTTGCACCTAATGAATTTTATCCCTTCAGGTGGATCAATCAGTATCCATATATTATTAACTTTCATGAACTCCATTTCAGACTTCATGGCTTTCAACTATTGATCGGAGTCAGACATCTGCATGGCATCCTTGTAGGTGATCAGATCCTCATCATTCTCATCGAGTTCAATAGAATCACCATCCTAGATTAAGAAATCGTAGTATCTATCTAATTAATATGGTACTCTACCGAATCTTCTTAAAGGTGCCTCAACAATGGACTTTGGATTTGATCTTATAAAATTCAGTTCTATAGATTTACTAGAATGTGTTGGTTCTTCCACCTGTCAAACTTTACTAAGTTCAATATTAGAGACAGTAGTTCCTTCCCTAAGAAACTTCTTTTTCAAAAAGACTATCCTATTGCTGATAAATACATTTTGTTCTTCAGCAAGGTAGAAGTAATAACTCCTAGTTTTCTTGGGATATCCTATAAACAAGCATTTATTAGACCTAGGTTCAAGCTTTTCTAGCTACAAATATTTTACATAAGCTGGACATCCTCAAATCATAAAGTGAGAGAGTGTCGGCTTACGCTCAATCCATATCTCATATAGAGGCTTTACAATAGACTTGCTTGAAATATTGTTCAAAATAAAACAAGCAATCTCAAGTGCATAACCTCATAAAGAAATCGGTAGACTCGCAAACCCCATCATGGATTGAACTATGTCTAATAGGATCTGATTCCGTCTTTCAGACACACCATTATACTGTGGTGTTCTTGGACAGATCCATTGTGAGAGAATTTCATTCTCTCCTAGATGTCAAAAACTCATTGGAAAGGTATTCATCTTCTTGATTTGATCGAAGAATTTTAATACTTTTTTTAAGTTATTTTTCTACCTCATTTCGATATCGTTTGAATATTTCAAACAAATCAGATTTACTCTTTATAAGATAGACATACCTATATCTAGATAGGTCGTCAGTAAATGTAATGAAGTAGTAGAATCCATCTCTAGCACATATGTTCATAGGTTCACATACATTAGTATGTACTAGACCTAGAAGCTCAGTGGCCCATTCATCTTTTTCAGTAAAAGATGATTTGATCATCTTACTAGGAATGCAAGACTCACAGGTAATCAATGATTCACAATCATCAATGTCAAAGATATGCTCCTTGACCAACTTGTTAATCCTATTCTTGTTTATATGATCGAGCCTACAGTGCCAAAGAAAGGCATTAGTGACATTATCTAGTTTCGAGCATTTATTTGATGTGTACATTATATTAATAGACTGTGATAAAATATAAATATCATTTCTTAATTATCCTTATATTACTATAATATCATTCATAATGATATCATAATAATTTTTTTTATTAACAAACAATAATCATCTTGGGCCAAAAGTCCAACAGATATTATGTTCATCATAAAAGATGGACAATAGTGATAGTCACTTAAAATGATAATTATTTTTAAAAATAAGCTTAAAAATTTTTAATGCTAGGACTGAAACTTTACTTCCATCCCCAACATTAAGAAATCTATCGCCATTCTCAAATTTTCTACCAATTTGAAGTCCATGCAATGAATTGCATATGTGAATTAGACTCCTAATATCTAATACCCAGGTAGATGTATTACAAACGAAGAAATTACAAGGTATTATTATATAATAGCCTTGACCAGCAACCACTTATTGATTTCTTCTGTTCAGCCTATTTGGGTCAAGAGGACCATTTCTCTTTATGTCTGCCAGATCGGGGTCGATACTAGACCTCTCGTATTCAGGTCTTAAATGCTTGTCACTGATCAATAGTTAACAAAGCAGACTTACACTAGCCATTCTATTTATTTAAAAGAAAAACATAAGACCTAATAAGTACTTAAATTAATTAATCTTAAAGACTTGGATTTTAGTCTAAAGGTTCTTCCACTATTTTTAATGAATTGATAGCCTCTATCTCCAATTCGAGAAATTACACTAACTTCTTAGTGGGTACTGAAATCCATATAGACTACAAAGGAGCCCAAAAAAAGCTCTGGCCAACCCATATGCATCTACAGGTAGGTTCATAATCAATTATTTCTTTAAATAATTTTTAGTATTTAGATTTTGCCCTAGAAGCTAATTTAGTAGGTTATGGCCTCCACTAAAAAGATCTGGTTAGGTCCAACCATTAACATGATTGACTTTGGTGCATCAAACCAATGATAACTAGGTTGGAGAAAAGCTCTAGTCAATCTAATTACCATTAAGAGAGTGCGATTTAATCATCATATGATGGACAATAATTTCAATATCCAAATGAACATCAGGTGTAAGGCACCTCCAATGTCTATCCAGAAAATTAGACTAATTATTATTCACCTTAATGGAAGGATATGACTCAATTATCCTCATGACTTAGTTATTTTTTAGGACCTAATAATTTAGAGAATTTAGTTTACTTGTGATTTAAAAGAAGACACGAACCAGTTTCTCCCACTAACTTCACCAAGTCAAATCCTTCTACTGACTTCATCAAGTCAATAGGTTAGAACTAGGATCAATTTAAGTCCATGGGCACCTAATTAAGTCTTACTGATTGAAATCAGTCAAACTAATTCCTAGTGACATGGATCAGCTTGAGTCATCAAGTAATCTAATCAAATCCTAATCGACTATATCGGTCAGGTAAGTGAGATCAGTGAAAGGGATATACCATTAACTTATCAAAGATCGAATTAGTGCAAGTAGCTCTCAATTAAAAATCACTGATCTTGTCTGCCAAATTTATCTTAGACACTAACTGGTTAATTAGGTTCAATCTGATCAACATAGTAATTTTGGGCTAGACCGCTTAGCCATGAATTAAGTCCATCTTGATCTTGTTAAAGACATGAACTCATCCAACAACAACTATTGAAGTTGAGTCTAGAGTATTCTTGATCTAATCTAATTCAACATTTGGATAGATTTGATCAATTACTCTAGATTAATCCATTCTTTAATTAACCTTAGGTCTAACCCAACTAATGGACCTAATTCATCTAATTCTTTAACCCATAGTTTTATGCTTTTATTTTAGAATCTTTAATTCATAATTCTAGACCCTTATAGACAATACTTAATTCTTTTAATTAAATTTTTGGGCTAATAGATCAAGATTCCGCATTTAAAAATAATTTTTAAATTTTGAAAGATTTTGATTTTTTGTTTATCAAAGGGTTGACTCATTTCAAAAAGGGGTCAGCTCATTTCAAAAATGGGTCAGTTCATTTCATAAACAGCAATCTATTGCTAGTTTTAAATAAAAATAAAATATAATAAAAATTAAACCATGAATCTACTTTTTAGATCTAATCTAACATATTCATGATTAACTTTCATATTAAAATAATTTAAATAAAATTCTTTCACTATTCATCTTAATGAATTAGTTCATGGTGGCATCTAAACTGCCATAAGAGATCCTCACTGAATGGAAGGAGATGGCCTTTAAACCGTACTTATCTCTTATGATCGGATGGCTTGATAGCTCATTCATCCTTAATTACTAAGTTATCTGGATCTAACATATCACATATGTAAATATTTAATTTTTTAATTATATATTAAAATATGTCAAGCAATCCTTGCTCTGATACCATTATAGAAAATCGTGCAGAATTTTTAGCATGCTTTTTAAATTTTTTTAAAAATTTTATTATAGTAAAAATAAATATTAATCTAAAATTAATTTACTCATACATTGATCTAATTATAAAATCTTTCTTAGGATTTAGATATGCTAATATGTAATTAAAAATTTAAATACGAACGATCAGCAAATCATATTAGCTGATCGATTTGAATTCAAAACTTGATGTGTGTGCACAGATAGCTGATCTCCATGATCTGAATCCACCAAAAGAAGCTTTGGTGTCACGCTGTAGCCACACACTCATCTAACCTCTATGGTTGATCCACACGGAGCTCCTAATTTCGATCAACTCCATTGGAGTGCTAGCTCCTTGTCGGGGCCTTCAATGGTTGATCTTGATCGATCCAATCGATCGTCTTCTTTTTGATCTTTTGGATGCTCCAAAAAATCAAAATATAAAATTTGGAGGACGATGAGGAGGTGTATCAAGTTAGGTGGTGATCGAGTACTCACAGCACTCGATCTCTCCATCCGAACCTAGAGTCCCAACTCTAGGATTTCACACACCTAAAAAGAAAATCCTGATGTCCGAAAATGCTCTCACGCCCTTTCTCTTTAGAATTTTTTTGTGAAACAAATTTTCATGGGAGGACTTTTCTATTTAGAGAAGCTCCACTTAGATCACATCTAAAGTGGGCATCCAAAATAAGAAAAGAAAATAAATGGCATGAGATGAGGAAGTTGGTGCAGGAAGACCCAAACTCTCCTTGGACTTTTCCATGCTCAAGACTTGTGTCTCCTCTCAATTTTTCTCTCTCCAGGAAACTCTCCACGCACTTTCTCTTCTAGGTCTCACATGCCCCAAAAGAAAACCAGATTTAAAATGGGCGACTAAGTGTAGGAAACACATAGAGAAAGGATAAGGTCGGGAGGTTGAACTTGTTTCAACCTCCCACTCAAATTCAAATTCAAATGGGGTTTTATCCTTTTTCAACACCTCATCCAAGAGGGTGATGATTAGAAGGACTCTCCTTCTACTCACCCTCAATCAGAAATTGCCCAAAAAAATGTGCGACATAAAGGGAGTGTGTGGAGAAGTGGATAAGGATGAGAAAGTTAGGTTGTTTCAACCAAACAACCATCAATTGAATTCGAAATTCAATTGCATTTGAACCGGTCCAACACTTGGACCAGGTCAAAGGGAGAAAAGAGGAGAGGTACACATTTCTTCTAAAGTGAGAAACTCTCACGTAAATGTAGATGGGGCATGGGTCAAAGGTCAAGGTAGCGTAGGGAGTTCTCATTTGAAATTCAAACTTTATTTGACTTGGTCCAAATTTATTTCAACCAAATTAATTTATCATGATCTAATTAGATCAAGTTAAACCCAACCAAATTAGGATTAATCTAACCTAATAAAACTTTAATTAAATTAAAAATTAATTAGATTCAGATCCTGATCAAATCAGGATCAAATCTTCTATAGTGATTAAGTCATCCCATGACCAGATCAAGTAAAATCTAATCGAATCAAATTCAATCGAACTTGATTGAATCCTCATCACTCAATCAAATTGAGCTAATCAATAATAAAATTACTAATTAATTCTTCAATAAATAAAGAGTTTCAATCAGATGGATGTCTGGACAACAGAGTCCTATCTATATGAAATTCTTGAAGAGTCCCAAACTAGTAGGACTCTTGAACCCAGTGTCCCAAATGAATGGAACTCATGATCATAGAGTCTTAGACCAGTAGGACTCTTGATCAGAGAGTCTCAGACAAGTAAGACTCAGAGTTTCAATCTAGTGGGACCCATAAAGATAGAGTTTCAGTCTAGTAGGACTCCTGGTCATAGAGTTCCAGTCCAGTGGAACTCCTGACTACAGAGTCCTAGACCATTGAAACTCTTGATCAACCATCAAATCATGTAGAAACTCCTATTATGTATGATTTCATAGGTTCGAATCCTAAGTCAGTAGCATAGAAATTAATTTTCTGTATCAATCAATGTGATCATCTAGTAATGATACCCGATGTTCGAATAGGTCGAATAGTCGCAATGCAACATCAACGAACCTATGGCATATGGTTACCGCATAATTCATCCCCTTGACCTCAATGCTCAAAAGATAACCTAGGGTTTAACTGTCAACCATGAAAAATTATCTATAGTATATTTCAAAATTCAGTGTCCATCGATTGGACTACCCCGACCAAGATTTTGCTAAATTGAAATATAGTAATGCACTTACTCTAATACTTGGGGGAGTCAATTCTATCTTAACTCACACACTGACTTCATAAGTACTTGACGGTACCCAGTAGCCTTTCATTACTGAATTAAAAATTTAGGTAGTCTGATACCTAAGTACAGTGAGTTGCTTGCAAGTCACCATGGTGATCTCAAGTTTAAGGAATACTTATACCCATATCTTTTGCAAGCAATTCTTGATGGCAGAGAGCTCCGTAGTTAGATCAGGTTCAGTGAAATATACTCCTATACTTCACCTGCATGTTATAATAATATCTTCATACTTCTTAATTAAGAGGACAACCAACACTTATGGCATACAACGATCTACACTCGATACGTTGTTGTCCTGGGTAACAATGAATCATTTAGTTATGAACTAATTTAAGGACTAAACGATAAATCCTTTTTTGTCGAGTCTAAATAGTTCTTAGGACTTCATCATAGAAGAGTTCATTATAGAAAGATGTAAAAAACATGATGAAATGTTAGAATAATAATTTTATTTATTTAAAATTCAAATATAAATTACATTCAGCTCAATCATCTATAATTTAGATGATTGGCTTTAGGATACATTTTTCAATAGTAACAGCCCTAGAAGAGAGAGATGGATGTGGAAGAGGGAGATGGAGGGGAAACCGGAGATGAAGGTTGATGGGGTTGACTGGATGATCCCGGAGGAGGTGAAGAGGACTGAGATGACCTAGATGAATGGTCTTCTCAGAACTTTGTTCGTCGTTCTTCACCGTAAATCCCTCTTTTAGGTGCCGGAACTGGACATGCATACTTAATCCAAGGAGTTACGGTTCGTTTCTTGCACAGCATGATTCTAAAATCCCACTCAAATTCGATGGAAATGGATTTTTAGGAGAGGGTTTTAGAGTTCCTAGATTTTTCTTGAGAGATGGCTAAGAGATAAACTCTTAAAAAGCCATTGGTCTTTTCATTTTAAAGACAGGAATCCCGACAACTTAGCCAGCCCAATTTTTTTGTGAAGAAAAATTGAGTCGGCCCAGTACTAGGACGACTTAGTTTTTCTATAAGAAAATAATGGGACGGCTCAGTTTGGCACAGACTTGAATTTTCTAAGTTTCAAATCTAGAATTTTTTTTTCCTAAATGAGATAAATTTTGAACAAATACAAGGAAACTAATCATATCAAAATCAATCATTTCATCATATGAAAATCAATTATCATAAGAAATTCATTTAACAAATTGGATCAAATAAACCTAATTGCTTTCTAATTGTATAAAATCTTTCTTCATTCAAGGATTTAGTAAAGATATCAGCAACTTGATTTTTAGTAGGCACATATTGAAGAAGTATATCGTTATTTTGAACATGCTTTCTAATAAAATGATGTCTACTTCTATATGTTTTATTCTTGAATGTAATATGAGATTTTTAATTAAATTTATGGTACTTGTATTGTCACATCGAATAGGAATGTTATTACAAGTAATACCATAATCTTCTAATTATTGTTTGATCCATAATAGTTGAGCATAATAACTCTCATTAGCAATGTATTCGGCTTCCGCCGTAGACAAGGCTACCAAGTTTTGTTTCTTGCTAAACTAAGAGATCAAATTCACTCCTAGAAATTGATATGTATCACTTGCACTCTTCTTATCTAAGCAACAACCAGCAAAATTTGAATCACTATAACCAATTAAATCTAATGAAGATTGTTTAGAGTACCATAAACCTATATCTTGAGTATTTATTAGATACTTAAAGATTCTTTTAATTGCTAATACATGTGATTTCTTAGGATTTGATTGATAACATGCACATATATATACACTAAATATTATGTCCGACCTACTTGCAGTTAAATATAATAAAGATCCAATCATACCTCGATATAGCTTGGAATCTACTACTTTTTCTTTTGGATCTTGATCAAGCTTGTAACTTGTGCTCATGGGGGTGCCACTTTCTTTGACATTCTCCATCCCAAATTTTTTAACATTTTCTTAATGTATTTACTTTGGTTGATGAAGATCTTCTCATTTGATTACTTGATTTAAAGTCTGAGAAAGAAGTTGGGCTCTCCAATCATGCTCATCTTGAACTCATCTTGCATGAGATTAGCAAACTCTCTACATAAAAACTCATTAGTAGCACCGAATATAATATCATCAACATATAATTGAATAATTAATAGATCATTTAATTTTTTTAATAAATAGTATTTTATCTACATTACCTTTTTTAAAATCATTGTTTAATAAGAACTTACTCAATCTATCATACCAAGCTCTAGGTGCTTTTTTTAATCTATATAGTACTTTCTTGAGTTTATATACATGATTAGGTAAATCTTGACTTTCAAAGCTTGAAGATTGTTCTATATAAACTTCTTCATCAATTAAATCATTTAAAAATGCACTTTTTACATCCATATAAAAAAGTTTAAAATTCATGAAGTATGCAAATGCCAAAGAGCAATTTAATAGCTTCAAGTCTAGCTACGGATATAAAGGACTCATCAAAATCAATACACTCTTCTTGATTGTATTCTTGTGCAATCAATGTAGCCTTATTTCTAATTATATTGTCCTTTTCATCTAGTTTATTTTTAAAGATCCATTTTGTATCAATTATAAGAAAATTTTTAGGTCTTTCAACTAATTTCCAAACTTTATTTCTTTCAAATTGGTTTAACTCTTCTTGCATTGCTAATATCCAATTTGGATCTTTTTTAGCTTCAATTACATTTTTAGGTTCTAAATGAAATACAAAAGCAATGTAATTCATAGCTTCCCTAAGAGATGATCTAGTTTTAACTCCATGAGATGGATCACCTATTATTAATTTCTTAGGATGATTATGATCGTACCTCCATTCTTTTGATAAGTTGGATGTACCTTGATCATCTTGAGATTGTGGCATTAATTCTTCAACCTCATGCTTTTTATCTTCTTTTTCTTGAGAGGAAGTATTTTCAAATGATATGTTTTTTATTTTATTTTCTAGAATTTCTGCATTCACATCAAGCTCTTCTTCTCTTATTTTAAGAGAGTTAGTTTCATTAAAAATAACATGCATGGATTCTTCCATAATTAATATTCTTTTCTTTCTTTCTTCCACTTCATTTTGTTGGGATGTTCTAGGTACTGAAAAGTTATGATTGATTCTATTTTTAGAGCAAAAACTTTCAAATTTTTTATTTTCAAATTTCGTGTCATGATCACTTCTTATATATAAAATATTATATTCTTTTTTTTTATAATTTTATTAAATAGATCAACAAACATATCAAAAGTATTATTTTTATGAGATAAAAATAAAACTCATGTATATCTTGAAAAATCATCTATTATAATAAAGCTATATCTTTTTCTTTCAAGACTAATAGTTGAAATAGGTTCAAATAAATCCATATGAAGTAGTTCTAGAGGTCTAGTAGTTGAAATAATATTTTTGAATTTGAAAGAAGATTTTTTTTGTTTACCAAGTTGGCATGCTTTACAAATTTTATTCTTTTTAAAATTTATTTTAGATAATTTTTTTACTAAATCAAGTTTAATTAATTTTCCTAATAAGTCCATACTTGCATGACCTAATCTATTATGCTAAATCCAATTTGATTTATTTAGTTTAGCATTCATAGCAACAAGACATTCAATAGGAGAGAAAATGAGAGAGAAAAGCTCCAGCGATTTTGATATTTTTAGAGAGCGAAAAATTCCATCCCTCACCGCTGCTCACCCACCTCCAAACATTTTGAAGCCCTACGATCCCAACACCACTACCCACTCTCAAACAAGCCCCCTTGCCACTGGAGCAAATGCAGTCCCATTAGGTATACCAAGTGCAAGAATAGGCCCCAGATGCGCGTGCAGACATCAGACGCTTCCCTTCAGTAAGCAAACATGGCCATTACCTCCCCTCTCACAACCAGATCAATACTCAGGAAATGGGGCCCACAGACATTTGGAAAAGAATGGCTATGAAAGGGCAACAATGGTCTTATCCACAACTCAAGAAGAAGAAGCCGCTGTAATATGGTACAGAGAGGAAACAAGGACAACCATGTTTCCTTAAGCCTCCCATGCCGACGGCAAGAGGAGCGTGGACGAACGTGATTCGAAAAGATAGACAACCAGTTATTTCTCGTAGAGGAAAAGGCTTACATGTAAGACCACCTAGGGGATGGTGGTGTTACCCAGCGGCGGAGGTGACCATCACCGACACGGGGTGGGAGAGGAAGCCTAGAAATCCTATCAATATAAACAAAACCTATGCTGCTGTCTTGAGAAACCACAAACCGACTGGCTCCCCCTCTCTCCGAAATGACCACTCAACACAGGCAGCCCTCCCCCACTCCTCTAGTACAAGAGTAAATAACCAAACCCACGCTGCACGTCCCCAACTAGGAGCATGGTGGAAAACTAAACCAAGAGCTAAACTACCCCAACCTGAGCCATTCAAGAAGGGTGTTTGTTTCCGTTGCGGCAGCCATGGGCACTTCAAACAAAACTATCGTGACCCTGTTCGTTGCTTTAGTTGTAGAAAGCTTGGGCATTCATCGAGAACTTGTAGAGCCTACAAAAATCCCACCACCCAACACTTGAGAACCATGCAGAACCAATCCAACAGCACATCCTAGAATAACCAACAATGGCCTACATCCATCAAGGCCTTTCTTCCCTTCACAACTGAAATGGCAGAGATAATGGGATACTTAGGTCGTGTGGCTTTCATGGGATCTTTTGGTCATTCTATCAAAATAGACGATGTCTCCAACTCTCTAGCTCGCAAGGCCAAAAAGGTTGGATCATGGACCACCAAACAACTTTCTAAGATGGAGTTTTTTGTATCCTCCCCCGATAGCCAAACTATGCAAATGCTGATGGTTGAAGGTCATGTGCGCGGAGATGGTTTCACACTCATGGTGAACCACTGAAATCCTCATAAGGGAGGAACACCGCACGGTATTAAGCTTAAAGTTTATGCTACATTGCTCAACTTACCACTCTTTCTTTGGACTGTAGATGCAGTAGCAACAGTTATCGCTGGATTCAGGGTACCTCATCGGGCAAGTCAAACTAGCCTCAAATGGGAAGATTTGCAAGGTTTTGATGTAGTCTTCTATTGTGAAAAGTTCGAAGACATCCCAAAGACAGTTGAAGTAACTATCGGTTCATTCATCTACAAGATCGACATACAAATTAATTTTGTGGTGGAGCACACCCCAAACTTCGAGGACTCCTCTTCATCCTCTTATGGAAATCAAAACCTAGATGGAGATGAGGATTGGGACTTTTGGCATGGGAACATTGACGGTTCGCTGACCGTCAGAGATTGGCACAGCCATATGGACCAACACGAAGCAAGCCATTCCTCTATTCTTCATAACCCGATGAGTGAAAATCACCAACAACCTGAACCAACAACCAATCGAGCAAGGACTGAGCTAAACCAGGTCTACAATCTCTCTCTGATCAAGGTGCTGAACCAACTTTGCTATGTGCCTAGAAACATCCAAATGTTGTTTATCACAGCGGGTGCAACTGATGGAAAAACACACTGGTCTTTATTCAATGGACCAAGGAACTTCCTTTCATATTTCAAACTTGACCTCAAACAAGTGGGAAAAAGGGAAAAAAAACTGATATGATTGCCTATCCATCTAACCCGCTGGTCCTAGCCACCCCTACTCATAGCTATCCTCAACAACTGGTCTCAATTTCCCAAGCTTTCTCCTCTATGCTCTCAATGCTAAGAGCCTCACTGAAGAATACCTCCAATGCTAAAACAACACTTAGCCCAGTAGATCAGAAGCACCTATCCCCACAAAAAATCGAGAAGAACCAAAAAATACTAGAGCAAGCAATTACAACACAAGGGATAAAGAGAAGCCCAAGATTGAGGGCAAAAAAAATCAAGACACTCGGGCTACATGAAGAAATACTGAAGCCGGATGACATCTTCTATTAGATATATGTATCCTAAAAGTCAGAATTGGCTGACACTTGTAATACACTTCTATGAGCAAAATTATAATTTTGACTATAATCAATAAAATGGATTATTTTCTATCACATATGTATATTTAGTGTCTATGATACATCCTTTGAGTTAATGATAATGATAATTCATATTTTCAAAAGTTAAAAATTTAAGACATGAATAATCATTATTAACTCATAAAATGCTTCCGACCATAGGATCATCACGAGGATGGTGATTGATTCGGAAAGTTGGTATACAATCGCTTCTCTTTAGTAGATGTGTCTTGAGTCTGCGGTGTGGAGACACCGAAATGAGAGTACAGATACTCGTTAGAGAATGAGGGCACTGAGCATGACCACCTCGAGTAGTCATTAGAAAGTCTACCTTCTTATCAATGACTGACTCGATGCTGTAGTGGTGTGTCTGATTCTTTGACCTGAGGTGCATCGATAATTCATCTTTAGGGTGTTATAGTTTGACTATACCATAACTCGGTCTCCTAGCCATTTAAAATCCTGAGGTGTATGTTGGCTATAGCATCTTCATTGTAGGAACTGGATTGCATCAAGATGAAATCTATCTACCTCGATGATAGAGGAGCAGCCCTATGATGATCATGAGAATCAAGTCCAGAAGCCCATGGCCATGGTAGAGTGATATAATAGAAAGAGTTTCTATTTAGGTTTTCACATCGAACTTGAATCGAATGATTACATCATATGACAAAAACTAGGGTTTGACGAGTTCACCTAAACCCTAATCTGATTGGGGCTCAAGATAAAAGAACTTAATCACATAGGTAGCTGCACCAAGAGGTTCGCATTCAGCTCTGATGGATTGCCACCATATACTGCTAGGTGTCACTGATGGATTTTGGGAGAAATTAGAATGATTTAGATGATCGATCATTTTAGCTATTTGAATCAAAAGAGTTCTGATCCATCGAAAGGAGTTTCGATGATGTCGATGATAGAGATCATGACATATCCCATTACCATACAGAACTGAACCTAACTGGATCATACAAATAAGGGTTTGAATCTGGTGATCATCAATTGAACTGATCCAGTTCAATTAATCTGAATGAGATTCAATTAGGTTCAAGAAAATCATACTAGCACTCGATTGAACCTAATGTTCTTCTTTTACTATCATAAAAAGTTATTCTGACTGAGCCAAAGGAGTTTGTGCTCGATCAGAGGCCTTCACTTGGTCTGATTGGAGCCTATCCAGATCAAAAAAGGGTTGTCTTATTTTGTAAGACAATACCTACCATTTTTGGTCACCTGTCATTTCTCGTCCTTTGACTTTGGTCAAAAGTTGACCTTTGACTGATCAAATATTGACCATTGATAGTTTGACTTCTGTCCACATGTCACGCACCTATTGGAGAGCTGGTGGGGGCTTGTCCCCCTGCCAGAAGCTAGCAAGGAGGAGGGTGCACGCCAAGTTTGAGGCGCCCAGGAGTCCCTGTTGGACAGGGACTCCATCTTTTTTTGGATTTCGATTAAACTTCTCCTAAGAACCAACTTTGACTGGTCTTAGGCACCATCTAAGGATGAACCTAAGGGACTCTATTTCCATCAATTAGATTTAGATCTGATTTCATAAAGGATTGTGATTGGTTGAGATGAAGAGGAGTTGGATCATGCATAGTCTATAAATAAGACCCTGCGCCCAACCCAAAAGTGACAACAATTCTCCACGCCCCAAGACTACCTCTCTCCTCCTCCTCCATGCCAAGACTATCTTCTCCCTCTCCTCTCCATGCCCAAAGTAGTTTGGGATTTAGTTGGTGCGATCCAGGTGAGAGAAAGACGACAGAAAGCTAGAAGGCTGCGCTGCTGCAAAGAACAACTGCTGATCTTCGATAGCCGTTTTGAAGATCCTCCAAATCAGATTCAGATCTAATTTTTGAAGACGTGATAGAGAAGAAGAGGATCTCCAGATCCAGTTCGAGTAAATACTAGTAGAGGTCAGGCACTTGCGTGGCTAGATCCAGAACCTTCCGCTGCTTACAGGATCATCAACGGGTAATAGGATTACCCTACATCAAGGTAAATTAAATTTGATTTAATTTATCTAAATTTTATTTTTATTATTAGAATAATAAAAATCAGATATGAAACATTCCAAATCTAATCTGGATCAAAGAGAAAATTTTTTGAAATATATCTCTTGATCCGATTAGATCTGAACAAACCTGATCCAGAAAATCAGGATTTTCCTTCATCCTCTTCATTAACTCCCTCACGGCGGGAGAGATTAGAGCTCTAGGTAAAAAGTGTGGTTTACTATTCCCTCCAAATGATGATGAGCCAATCAACAAGCTTAAAGATCTTGCGGCTGCATGTTGCGGAGCTAAATCTGCAATCACCCTAATATGAATTCACTGCATGCAGAATTTAAGCTGGTCTTGATTTTGGTCAATGTTTTGTTGCCAAAGTCAGCTTCTACTAAATATATCAGTTGGTTAGCATTACAAGGAATGATCCAAGAGAACATAGCGACCACCTTTCTACACATCAAGAGTAAGAGACAGCCACAACCACTCAATTATCATCACTGCCATGAACCACTAAGGATGCTAGAATTTTCAACTATGTTTGGCCTTGGCAATCAAAAATGAAACTACTATTTTGGAATGTAAGGAGGGTTAGAAATCCTGATAAGCATTTTGATTAGGGACACAGTGGTATCATGTAAATGTGATGTAGTCTACCTTCAGGAAACAAAAATGAATGACTCTTCCCAATTTGCGATTTCATCTTTATGTGGATCCAAATTAAACTCCTAGATTGCAAGCAATGCTATTGGGACAGTTGGAGGAATCTTAACATGTTGGAATCCCAACATAATGGAAGTCACATGTTTACATAAAGGAGAGTTTTCCCTCAGCACGTTACATAAATACAAAGCTCCCACAAACAAGAAGGAAAGGGTTATCACAAACGTTTATGGCCCTCAAGAAGCACAAAAAAAACAAGTGTTTCTAAAAGAACTTGCTGAAATTAGATCACTATGGAAAGAGTCTTGGCTGGAGACTTCAACATCACACGCTGTCCATCAGAAAGAAAAGAAGCATCGACTGAACGCCATGAAACTGTAGAGTTCAATGACTTCATAAACACCTTCTCTCTGGTAGAAATTAAGTTGAAACATCGACTCTTTACATGGTCGAATCACGGGGAAGCACCATCACTAGCGAAATTGGATCGATGCCTGACTTCCCTGGAATGGTTATCTGATCACCCATTGACATTACTCTCATCTCTTGCTAAGGTCACCTCAGACCAGGTCCCACTGCTGCTGCACCAACCATTACAATGCTCGATAAGCAAAACTTTTCGATTTGAACACTTTTGGTTCTCCATAGAGGGTTTTGATGATCTAGTTTCAGGTTGGTGGAAAGATGCACCTTCATCCAATGATGCAGCCTCCAACATTGTTGGGAAACTTCGCTTCCTGAGATCAAAGCTCAAACGTTGGAATCATGAGAAGAATGGAAACATAATATGGAAGAAAAACAATAGTAAGGGGTGTATAGAAGCATTGGATTTATAGGAGGAAAGAAGAAATCTCTCTAAAGAAGATCAGATTGAAAGAACTAACCTCAAGGCATCCCTTGAAGCAACTCTTGCTCAAGAAGAAACCTTGTGGAAACAAAGATCAAGGATCAGCTAGTTAAAGGCTGGAGACAAAAATACAAAATTCTTTCACATACATGCTAGTTTAAGGAAAAAGAAGAATACAATTCTTCAAATAGAGCACAATGGTCAAATCATCTCAGAGAGGACGCAAACAAAGAAAGTCTTCATAGACTACTACAACGATCTATTGGGAACACCAAATAGCCTCATCGATCACAGACTACAGGTTGACTGGGAAGCTATTTACAATGGAGGAGGAGCAGATCTAACGGACTTGGATAAGCCTTTTTCCGAGGAGGAAATTCATGCTGCTATCTTCAATCTTCCCAAGGATAAAGCCCCAGGACCTGAAGGGTTTTCTAATGCCTTCTACCAGCATTACTGGGAGCTCATTAAAGAGGATATAATCAGGCTCTTTAATAGCATTTATTCAAATGCCACAGATATAGCCGAGCTAAATTACACTTTCATCTCTTTGGTGCTAAAAGAAGCAAGAGAGTAATACGGTTAAAGATTACAGGCCCAGCTTGGTAAATGGGATTCTAAAAATCTGCTCCAAGATCTTAGCAGCAAGATTATCACCAATCCTTCACACTCTCATCTCGGACTCCCAATCAGCATTTATCAAAGGTAGGCAAATCAATGACTGCTACTCATGTGCTATGGAGATCATAAAGAGTTGTAGACAAACAAAACAAGAAGGCTTGCTATATAAACTGGATTACGAAAAGGCTTTTGATAATGAAGATTGGAGTTTTCTTCACCCAATTCTTACAGCCAGGCAGTTCAGTGAAAAATGGTGCAGTTGGGTTATGTCCATTCTACAATCAAACAAGGCAGCACTTCGAACCAACAAAATAGATTACAACCAAAAAAGGATTAAAACAAGGCAATCCATTATCCCCTTTCCTCTTCATTTAAGTAACTGATGTTTTGACTCGTGTTCTAAAGATGGCAGCTACAAATAACATGATCAAAGGGGTAGGTGCAATAGAAAAAATGGAAAAAATGCATTACATACAATACGCAAATGATACCCTACTCATATGCAAGGCTAAGAAAAGGTATGCCTTATTATATACTCCTTTGAGCTACTAATAGGACTTAAGATTAACTTTGAGAAGAGCTCGTTGATCGGGATATGGATGCCAGAATCAAAGACTAAGTATTTTGCTGACCTAATGGGATGCAGTGTTGCCTCACTTCCCACAAAGTACTTTGGCTTTCCACTGCATTCATCTAAGCCAAATAACTCAGAATGGAGCTTCATCATTCAAAAGGTTGAAAAGAGACTGTAGATGTGGAAAAGCAAAGTTCTATCCATTGCTAGAAGGCTATTACTAGTAAATACGGTGCTTGGTTCGCTGCCAATTTACTGGATGTCATCGATACTTCAACCAGTTGAAGTGATTGAAAAAATTGAAAAGAGGCGCCGAGAATTCCTATGGAGAGGAAATCAAACATGCCATGGATTTCATTGTCTAGTTAGCTAGTCACAAGTTTGCAGGCCTAAAGAAGTAGGAGGCATGGGTATCATTAACCTTAGAACCTTTAATCAATGCCTTCTAGCCAAACAATGGTGGAGATACTATACAGAACAGGGCAGACCATGGAGGAAACTAACACAAGCCACATACTACTCAAATAGGTTGCCAAGCCATACATCCATTAATAGTCAAAGAAAGGCATCAACACATGGAAGAGTGTAATGAAGGTTAGAAACATCTTTGCTCAATGCTCATGGTTTAAGATAGGTGATGGTAGTCAAGTTGCTTTTTGGCATGATGTATGGATTGCACAAACATCACTCAAAGATCTTTTCCAGGACCTATTCTCTCTAACATTGAACCCATTCATCTCAGTGCAAGACTTGTTTGCAACACAGGACAAGACATATTTATTACATGGGCCACTTAATACGAGGAAAAGACTCCCTACAGCACATGCTTAATCTAACCAGTGAAGTGAGCCTAATGCCAAGAAATGACTCTTTGGTTTTAAAATAGACAGATAAGCAGACATTCACAGTCAAAAGCTTCTACAGATTCCTCTATCATGAGGGCATGTTATCAGCATTTGCAAAAATCAACTGAAGGCTTCCGATACTAGAACAAGTTAAAATCTTCAATTGGTTAGTTTATAAAAATAGAATTCAGACAGCGAGCAACTTACATAGAAGAAACATTCAAGTCCCGATCCTATGCTTTCTCTATAATTCAGAAGAAGAGACATGCAATCACCTTTTCCTGACCTGCTCATATTCAAAGCAGATTTGGCAACCAATTACCTCATTGCTTAGCATACCTCAGATGCCAATATCAGTAGAGAACCTATGGACAACATGGAGGAAGATGTTGCTACAACAAATAACAAGGCAATCTTGGGATTGTCTAGTGTCTGCAGCATGTTGGAGACTGTGGAAAGAAAAAAACAGTCATCGATTCTACTTCGAAGCCAATGCTCAATCTAGACAGCTAAATCTCTATATCATTGAGTTGGAAATTTGGAATTCTGTAAATCTAGAAAATAGACAGCTGATGGAATAATTCATATGGAGGATTAGATTAGGACTCTCAACATATAGTGTGTCAAATGGGCAAGGAGTTTCTAGTGCGAATTGAAGGGAGCAATAAGTTTTTGCGCAACCACATGGAGAGGAAAAGAGATAAGTCCAAGCCAACACAAGTATTTTAACTAGGTTCAATGTTGCACAAGCAACGTGAGCTCCTTGCTGTAATTTATTATATGACATCTTAGCAGTGCTGGGACCACATTCTTAAGTGGCCCTTAGAAAGGATACTGTAGATTCACCTCTCTCTTCTAATAAATTATTGGATGGACTTTGCCTCCCATTATCATAAAAAAAAAAACAACAAGACACTCAATATTTTCATTTTTAAGTTCATCAAGATCAACAATGTAAACATTCCATGTTTTTTTCCAATGAATTTAATGTTTTCATCTAAAGAACTAGTTACAATGCAATGAGATGATTTGAATGAAACATTAAAGTACTTATCACAAAGTTGGCTTATGCTAAGTAAGTTATGCATTAATCCTTCAACATATAAAATATTTTCTATGCTAATAGAGGGTGTTATCAAGATATTACCAAGATCAACGATTTTTTCTTTACCGTTGTCTCCGAATGTCACAACACCTCCATCTTTAGCTTCAAGAGAGATAAATTATGATTTATCTTCCGTCATGTGCCTTAAGCATCCGCTATCAAGGTACCATCTTCTTTTAGCTCTTATGGATGCTAAGCACACCTACACAAGCAATCAAGTAAACTTAGGTATCCAAGCTAACTTGGGTCCTTTGGGATTAGCACAAATAATTTTTTTTGGAATTCAAATTTATTTTACTTTTGATTTGCTTGAATTAAAGATTTTGCATCAATAAATTTATATCCAATTTTATTATATTTGTAATACGTAATGTTTCTACCATAATTTTGAGATTTTACATATACATTCTTTAATGATTTTTGCTTTCTTGATGGATCATACTCTATCAAAGATCATCTTTTAATTTTCAATTATCATTTGTAGCTTTTTAGAGCTTAGCATATATCTATCTACTATGAGTCTTAATCTTATCACTTTATCTTGTAAGGATACAATCTTTTCATTTGATTTATTTAGATTGCTTTATATTTCCTTCATATTTTTTCTATTTAAGCTTTATCTATTTTTAAGAATTGATTCTCTTTTCTTAGTTCTTTATTCTTATAAGATAGCCTTTTGAAATCAGAAAGTAAATCATTAAAAGCTTCATACAATTTCTCAAATGTAAATTCAGAAATTGAATCATCTTGGTTTACCTCATCTTCCAATGCCATAAGACAAAGATTGATTTTTTCTTCTCTTAGATATTCTTCTGCATTTGAAGATTAGTCTTCATCACTGCTCCATGTTGCTTTTAACATTTTCTTCTTTGATTTCTTTAAGCTTTTCTTAAATAATGGATCGTTCATTCAAAAATGTTCGGGCTTCTTATACTCATAACAAATGATTTGGTCCTTCTCTTTTTTTTCTCTTTCTTTGCTACTTTCGTCCTTGCTAAAATTTCTTCTTCTTGGTTCAAACTTCTTCCTTCTTTTCATGAATTTCTTGAATCTTCTAGTAATTAGTACCATTTTCTCATCATCCTCCAAGTTTTCTTCTGAGTCGCTTTTCACTTCATACATGGCAGCAGTCTTAAGTACTATGCTCTTCTTTTTCTTCACTTTCTCTTCTTGTTCTTGGTTCATGTTCAGCTCATGGGTCATGAGTGACCTAATTAACTCCTCCAATGCAAGAGTATTTAAGTCTTTCGCCTCTTGAATGGCAATCACCTTTGGCTCCCAATTCTTTGGCAAAGACCTAAAGATTTTGCGCACAACATCATTATTAGTATAATCTCTTCCAAGATTTTTCAAATAATTTAGAATATTAGTGAATCTAGTGAACATTTTAGTGATGATTTCATGTGGTTCCATTTTAAATAACTCATACTTATATACCAACATATTTATCTTTGATTTCTTGATTTGATTAGTACCCTCATGGATGACTTTAAGTCTATTCCAAATTTTTTTAGTGGATGAACATATTGATATTCTATTAAACTCATTAGAGTCCAAAGCATAATATAAAACATTCATTATTTTAGCGTTAAGTTGAGCTTTCTTCTTATCATGTTCATCCCAATCCTTTTCAGATTTTGGGATGGACACTCTATCAATCATGATTGTAGGTGTATGAGGGCCTAACATTATGACATTTCATATGTCATAATCTTGTGCTTAGATGAATATTCTCATTTGTGCTTTTCAATAGATATAGTTAGTCTCATTGAATAGCGGAGATCTATTGGTTGATTGCCCCTCAACCAATGGAGTCCCAATTGGGATTGCCATTTAATTTTTAACTCTTTGATACTTTGATCAACAACTAATATTAGAGTACCTGCTCTAATATCACTTGTTGCCCAAGTATGGCTTCCCAAGAGGGGAGTGAATTGGGTATTTAAAATTTAAGCTTGAGATATGAGCAAATTAAACTAGATATGTACCAAAATAAAATAAGCAATATAATGTACGGTGAATGAAAGTAATAAAATAATAACACACAATCATAAACACAATAATTTTATAGTGATTCGGTGCTAAACTCAGCATTTATGTCCACGTCCTAAGTAAACCACTTAGAAATTCAACTATAATTACTAGGCTTGATTACAGTCCGATTATTTTACTTAAATTTATAATCCAATCTAGTTAATTTTGACCTTGGCTCATCAATCTCAACCATATAATGATTATTTTTTCAAGCTAACAATTAATCCTAATTAATTTTAACTTTAACTCACCAATCAAAACATACAACATCCAACTTTAGGCTTGGACTAACCCAAGTTTCTCATCCCAAGAAACTTAAAATAAAAAAAAATATAATAAATAAAAATAAAATAAACTCTTTGAAGCTTAAGAGAAGAAATTCTGGGAGCTTGGCTTATTGGTTTGATTTCTTCTCTTTGAATGCTTAAGAAAAATAGTAGATGATCTTCGATAGCAATGGCCTGACTTCTCTCAAAGTGAGGATATTGGAAAGACAAAGGTATATCTAAAGAACACTCCTTTCTTTTCACTATATTACTCACACACTTGAATACACTGAAAATTTACTTGGACGCTCTCCTTGCAAGTTCAAAAGTTATCTTTCTTATTCCAAATATTTTTTAAGTATTCCTAAGGTTTTCCACCATTACAAATTAGCTAGAAGGACTTTTGAAAGCGATCTAGCTATTGAAAGATCAAAAATAGTTATTGAAAGACGTGTGAAGTGAAAAAGCTATGAAACTAGAAACTAGCCATTACAGGCACTGGACCGACTCAGTATTTGACTGGGTTGGCTCAGTCTAAACTAAGTTTGCTTAGTTTTCAGTAGGGTTGGCTCAGTCTCAGTGATCCTAAAATTTTTATTTCTATCTTTTGCTATCTTCTGAGATTGGGACATCTACCTTTCTGACTGAGTCGGCCTAGTTGTCACTGGATCAATTCAATTGAAAACTAGGTAGGCTCAGTCTCCTAGATCATAAAAAATCTTACTTTCTGTCCTTTTTATCTTTTGCTTCTACTGAGATTAGGTCGGCTCAGTATCAGACTGGGTCGGCCTAATTTGCGTGCCATGTGTGCCAAACATGATTTGTGATCCTTTTTTCTTCAATTTACTTTATAGGTTAGACTTGCCTTTATATCTTGATTTATCCTTCATTAAAAGCTCTTGAAAGATGTATCCACTCTAAAGTATCTTTTTTAAAATCTTGAGTGATGAGTCTTCATTTAGATGAATAGAAGCACTTGGAGTTTGTGAGCTCTTGAATTTTACAACTACAAATCCTCACAAATAATATTAGTAAATTAACAATCCATACTCAAATACTTTTTTTATCATCAAAATCAATCTAGGGTCAACACCTCTTCATTCAGCTCTCCATTTAGAAAAGCTATCTTCACATCCATTGCCAGATTTTATAGTCCAGATGTGCCGCTATCACAAGCATAATCCGAATGTACTTGAGCATTGCCACAAAAAAAAATATCTCATCATAGTCCATACCATAATGCTGACGATACTCATGCAACTAGATGAACTTTATAGATCTCCACCTTCCTATCTATGCTTCTTTTTCTTTTAAAGATCCACTTACACCCTATAGATCTCATCCCTTCAAGTGGATCAACTAATATTCATACATTATTAATTTTCATGGATTTCATTTCAGATTTTATGACTTCTAGCTATTTCTCAGAGTTAGGACTCTACATCGCATCTATATAAATGATCGAATCCTCATTATTCTCATCGAGTTCAATAGGATCATCATCTCGGACTAAGAAATCATAGTATCTATTCAGCTGATATGGTACTCTACCGAATCTTCTTAATGATGGCTTTACATTGGGTTCCAAATTTGATCTAATCAAATTCAGTTATGCAAGTTCACTAGATTGTGTCGGTACTTCTACCTGTCGAACTTCTTCAAGTTCAATCTTAGAGGCTTTAGCTCATTCTCCAAGAAACTTTTTTTCCAAAAAGCTAGCCCTATTACTAACAAACAATGTTTGTTCTTCAGAATGGTAGAAGTAATATCCTCTAATTTTTTTGGGGTATCCTGTAAATAAATATCTATCGAAGCATGGTCCAAGCTTATTAATCTGCAAATGCTTGACGTAAATTGGACAACCCCAAATCCAAAAGTGGGAGAGTGTTGGTTTCCATCTGGTCTATATCCAATATGAAATTTTTGCAACTGATTTACTCAAAATATTATTCAAAATCAAACAGGCTGTCTCAATAGCATCATCCCAAAAAAAAATAGATAGAGATGTAAACCTCATCATGGAACAAACCATGTCTAACAAAATTTGATTCTTCTTTTCTGACATCCTATTATATTGTGATGTACCAGAAGAGGTCCATTATGAGAGAATCACATTCTCTTCTAGATATGTTAGAAATTTATTAGAGAGATATTCACCTTCTTGATCAGATTGAAGAGTTTTAATACTCTTTTCAGTTTGCTTTTCAACTTCATTACAAAATAGTTTGAACATTTCAAATAATTCAGATTTATTCTTCATAAGAAAGATATACCTATATCTCGATCGATCATTGATAAGTGGTAAAAATATACTAATAAAAATATTAAATTATAAAATAAATTAATCTATTTTTTTAGAAATTAATATTTTTATTAATTTTTATAGGAAAGAAGGCCATCAATATGAAGATCTTATTTTTTTGGTTCAGATGAAATAAATTTTAGACAAAACGGACTTCAAACGAGTCCGAAATTGAATTTCAAAAAAAAAAAAATCGGTTCGATTCAAATTGGTTCAGAAAATTGGCTCAGCAGTTTGGCCTGGTTTGACCGAAATAGTAGACTGACCTGCCGATACAACGCTGACGTCAGGATGATGTCAGCATTTTTCACGGCGTATAGTGGACCAATCGGAGGATATTTCGAGCATTTTACATAAAGAAGCATGCTCCGATTGACTGAAGAACGCGATGGTCCATGCAACACCGAGCTCGCGCATGGTCTATAGAGGATAATTTGGAAATTTTGTCTGATTCAACGGACGACTTTCATTGAAATTTGATTGGATGGTCGAAACGAAGGTGCTGATGGACGGCATCCACAGCTCTCGATCGAGATCCAACAGTTGAGATTCATCCCGACATTAAACTAAAGATCAGAAGGCCTCTTTCTATGCGATCGGATGGCCCAGATTCAATCTAACGGTTGATCCAATGGCTGATATGAAATCCAACTTGATCTGGATTATTTTAAGAGATTTTTAAGTAGTTTTTGGACCGTTTGATCAACATCCAATGATCAGAATTATCCAGATCCTAATTTGAGTTGTTTTGGGAGTTTTAAACCTAATTTCTAAAGGATTTTGGGGGAAATCAATCTCTAAACCTATAAAAAACCTGCTGTTGCCATAGAAAAAAAAAAGAAGAAGAAAAGAAAAAGAGAAGTCGTAGAGTCAGAGAAATAAAAAGAAAAAAAAAGAGAAAGAGAGGAGAGAGATAGAAAGAGAAGAGATTTGAAAGAGAAAGAAAAAATATTTTTAATTTCTTTCGACAATCAAGACATCGATTAAGGAGCCTTTTCTTCTTCACCAAGTTCTCTACATCAAGAGCAACGGACAATCAATTTCAGCAATCAAACAGTCTAATTTTTCTATGCTTTTTATTTTATTTACTATTTTTGAACTTGTTATCATGAACTAAATTTTTTTTTACTAAGGCTAAAGTGTAGCCACTCTTTTGATGCAATATTCAATGTGATTTATTTTTAAATTTTATTCATGAGGAGTATATAAATCTGATCTTAATGCTTTTAGATTACTGGCCATCTTCTAATTGATCTGATGAACATAGATGTTATGGACCAAGTATATCTATGTTATTGCTTCTTGATTATATACCTTATATTGTGAATCAAATTAGAATTCATATGCATGCAGAAATTTTAGTGCGCTTTGAATGCAACGTATTTTAATTAGAGAATTTCATAAAATTTAATGCATTAATATTTATTTAAATTATACTTGGATCAAAAGATAATTAATAAATATTGATAGTTTTGCTATGCTTGGATCAAAGGATAGTGAATAAACTAGGAGACTCCACCGTCATATGAAAAAAAATTAAACTAATAATCTGAATATTGTATTGACTGAGTTGGTGAATCGATTGCCTTAGTAACCCATTGCTCTTAAGTTTAAAATCCTAATAATTACACTCTCTCTATTTTCTTAAAAAAAACTTTTAATTATTTCTTTATTTTATTCTTTAATTTTTTATTCTCATAAATCGGTCTTCTAAAGAAAGCATAGGAAAGAGCTTTTCAGTACTTATTTTTTAATCCTCTAGGAACGATATTCTACTCATTCACTTTATTACTTGATCGATTGGTGCACTTGCCATAGCTATAAATTAGCACGCATCAAGTTTTTGGAGCTGTTGCCGGGAATTTTGTCTAAAATAATATTAAAATTTTGATCCTAGCTTTACTTTAAAAATTTATTTTTAATTTTTATTATTTAAAAAAAAATTATTTAGTGCATGACACATATTGGACATAGTAACTTACTATCTTTAGATTCAGAAATTGAAAGAACCATTAGAAGACTACAATAAGAAAGAAACATGGCAGTTGAAGATCCTAACGACATCAATCTAGGATTGGATATGGCGACCGAAGGATAGCATGAAGCTATTCGACCAGTGCATCGTCCATTAAATGATTACATTACACCATCTATAGCCAATGCAGTTTCGAGCATCAGGAGATCGCCTGTATGAGCAAACAATTTCGAAATAAAATCGACGATGATCCAGATGATTCAATCAACTATCCAATTCAGTGGACACATACATGATGATCTGAATGCCCATATTTCTAATTTTCTTAAACTTTGCGATACTTTTAAAATTAATGGGGTGTTAGATGATGCTATTAGATTAAGATTATTTCCTTTCTCTTTACGGGACAAAGCTAAAAGTTGGCTTCATTCTCTTCCTGTAGGTTCTATCACAACTTGGGATGTCCTAGCCCAAAAATTCTTAGCTAAGTACTTTTCACCTTCCAAGACTGCTAAGATGCGCAATGATATCACTTCCTTTATGTAGATGGATATGAAGACACTATATGAGGCTTGGAAGCATTTCAAGAAACTACTGAGGAGATGTCTACATCATCAACTATCCATATGGCTTCAGGTACAAATTTTCTATAATGGTTTATCTCCTACTAATCATTCTATGATTGATGCAGCACTAGGAGAAACCATTAACCAAAAAATGAAGGAAGAAGCCTTCGATCTGATCGATGAGATGGCATCAAATAGCTATCAATGGCAGACAGAACGCATGATGCCAAAAAGACTAGCAGCTATGTAGGAAGTAGATTGCGTGCCAACCTTATTAGCTGAAATTACAACCCTTAGAGCCAAAGTCAACAACTTGAAGGGAACAGCTATACATATTTAGAGCATTACTTGTGACCTGTGTGAAGGAAGACACGATACGAGCAATTATCGGACAGGTAATTCTTTTGCTAAAACAACTGATACAGCTAATTATATTGATAATTTTTTCAGGCCGCAACAAAACAATTCCTACTCCAACACATACAATCAAGGGTGGAGGCAGCACCCAAATTTCTCATGGAGTAATCAAAATGCAGCACAACAGCCACCCCCAGGATTCCAATTATCTGAAAAGAAGTCCAACATGGAAGAGTTGATGGTCAAATTCATGCAAAATCAAGAAGCAACTATAAAAAATTTGGAAGCCAAACTTAGACAGGATCAAACAGCAGCAATTCGAAACTTGGAGATGCAAATAGGTCAAATGACTAAAATAATCTTCGAGAGACCTCAGGGATCCTTGCCAAGCAAGACAGAGACCAATCCAAGAGAGCAAGTCAATGCTATCACCCTAAGAAGTGATATAAAATTGGAGGAGCCACATCAGAAGAATGAGACTGAAGAGCCAACTACAAATAAGAAACCATCAACTAAAATTCGTCAGTCACCAAAACAACCAACAATGGATGGTCTCCAGATATACGATTTGCTGATCCAAATGTGAAGCCCTATATGCCGCCACTATCATTTCCAGAGAGATAAATACAGCATCCAGATAAGAAATTTTCTAACTTTTTCAAAATTCTAAAGAATTTACATATTAATATTCTTTTTGTAGATGCTATTACTCAAATGCCCAGGTATGCCAAGTTTCTCAAAGAAATTCTAACAAATAAGAAAAAGCTGAAGGAGTATGAGAGAATAAATTTGAATGAAGAATGCTCAACAATACTTTAAAATAAATTACCATAGAAGCTAAAAGATTCAGAAAGTTTTACTATCCCCTGCATTATTGGTGATTGCAGTTTTGATAAAGTTTTATATGATTTAGGAGCAAATATTAATCTCATGCCTTTTTCTATTTTCAGAAAGCTGGGTCTAGGAGAATCGAAGCCTACCACTATTACTCTTCAATTAGCCGATAGATCCATTAAATATCTAAGAGGTATAGTGGAGGATGTTTTGGTAAAGGTAAACAAGTTTATTTTTTCTATTGATTTTATTATTCTTGATATGAAAGCAGATTATAATATACCCCTTATTTTAGGGAGATCCTTTTTAGCTACTGGAGGAGCTTTAATAGATATTCAATAAAAAAAATTAATTCTTAGAGTCTAAGACGAACAAGTTACTTTTAATATTTTCAAAGATACTAAACATACTAATGATAATCAAACTTGTTTTCTAATTGATATTATTGACAATCCATTATATGAGAATTCTATAGAAAATAGGTTTGAGACTATAAAAGCGAGCAATATCAAATTAAAAGAGGAATCGATCAAACATGAAAGTATTCTAATTGAAGTGGCACCAGATTGATCCACTTTAGAACTCAAAGAAAGTCAAGCTGAAGACTATAAATCAGAACTACTAGATAGGTTATTTCTTTTCTTTTTAGTTTTGATCATTTTTTTTTTTTTTATTTTTTAGTAATTTGTGGTTGCTCTTTTACTGCTTTGGTGTGTATTTTCAATTTTGCAGAAAAATCAATGAGAGCTCAAGCAAAATTTCAAAGCTCCAAAGAACCAGACTGAACCAAATTAGGTGTATTCCTTCCTATCCTTTATTGCACCCTTTATTTTTCTTTCTCCTTTAAGACAATGTAGAATAAGTTAAAAAAAAAATCATGTGTCAAGAAGAAAATCTTGAGCAAGATAAACTGGATAAGTGATAAAAGATAGAATTATTTGCTAATGAATGTAATGAGTTAAAGAAGTAGATTAGTTGGTCAACTTTTAGCAGCCTACTTAGGTCATTAAAAGACTATTAGCACTTCTAATTGCACATGCACACTAACAAGGCAAAGTAGGTATTGATTATAAGGCCAACTGAGAATTTAATTATCACTAAAAATTGATAATTAATATACATTCTAATCAAAAAAACTTAAATTTAAGGAAAGAGCTACCTATCTATAAATAAAGTGCAAAAGACAGAGTATATATGGATTGCCCAAAGCCTAGTAACTGGATCTCTGCACCTAGGTCAAGTGTGAAAATTCACGTAAAATGGTGAAGGAAAGGTCAGGATGCTCAGCACAGCAAAAAAAAAAAAAAAAAAAAAAAAAAAAGGCAGTGTGAAAGCTACCTTAATTCATGAGTATAAAATTGAGAATGTTTAGAAAATTGATCAAAATAGATGATAAGAGAGGATACTTTTGTTCTTTTAATTTAATACTAAAATGCTAAAGTTAGTCATCACGAATACAAGTGCTATAGATCTTTGATGTACTCTAAAAAAATTTTAATTATATTGACTGAAAAATTTGCTTCTGAAGCTTAATACTTAGTTAGCAGTATTTTCTAAATTTTTTGATGTTTAGTCCTAGATTTTATCTTTATGATGGATAATCTTATTGAAATATGGTATTAAATAAAACATTGCTAAGGGACTAGCAATGACTAAGTTGGGGGGTGTGATAAGTGATAAAAATATACTAATAAAAGTATTAAATTATAAAATAAATTAATCTATTTTTTTAGAAATTGATACTTTTATTAATCTTATGTAGGAAAAAAGGCTATCAATATAAAGATCTTATTTTTCTGATTTAGATAAAATAAATTTCAAGCAAAACGGACTTCAAACGAGCCAGAAATTAAATTTTGAAAAAAAAAAAAATTGGTTTGGTTCAAATCGGTTCAGAAAATCGGCTCAGTGGTTCGGCCTGATTCGATCAAAACAGCAGACCGACCTACTGACGTAACACTGACGTCAGGATGACGTCAGCATTTTTTGCGGCGCACGGTGGACCAACCGAAGGATATTTCAGGCATTTCACATGAAGAAGCATGCTCCGATTGGCTGAAGAATGCGGTGGTCCATGCAACACCGGACTCGTGCATGGTCTATAGAGGATAATTTGGAAATTTTGTCTGATTCAACGAATGGCTTTCACTAAAACTTGATCAGACGGTCGAAACGAAGGCACTGATGGACAGCATCCGCAGCTCCCGATCGAGATCCAACGGATGAGATTCATCCTGACGTTAAACTAAAGATCAGAAGGCCTCTTTCTACGCAATCGAACGGCCTAGATTCAATCTAACGATTGATCCAATGGCTGATATGAAATTCGACTTGATCTGAATTATTTTAAGAGATTTTTAAGTGGTTTTTGGATCGTTTGATCAACATCCAATGATCAGAATTATCTAGATCCTAATTTGAGTTATTTTGGAAGTCTTAAACCTAATTTCTAAAGGATTTTGGAGGAAATCAATCTCTAAACCTATAAAAAACCTGCTGTTGCCGTAGAAAAAAAAAAGAAAAGAAAAAGAGAAGTCGTAGAGTCAGAGAAATAAAAAGAAAAAAAAAAGAGAAAGAGAGGAGAGAGATAGAAAGAGAAGAGATTTGAAAGAGAAAGAAAAAGGATTTTTGATTTCTTTCAATAATCAAAACATCGATCAAGGAGCCTCTTCTTCTTCACCAAGTTCTCCATATCAAGAGCAACGGACAATCAATTTCAGCAATCAAACAGTCTAATTTCTCTATGCATTTTATTTTATTTGCTATTTTTGAACTTATTATCATAAACTAAATTTTTTTTTACTAAGGCTAAAGTGTAGCCACTCTTTTGATGCAATATTCAATGTGATTTATTTTTAAATTTTATTCATGAGGAGTATATAAAACTGATCTTAATGCTTTTAGATTACTGACCATCTTCTAATTGATCTGATGAATATAGATGTTACGGACCAAGTACATTTATGTTATTGCTTCTTGATTATATATCTTGTATTATGAATTAAATTAGAATTCATATGCATACGGAAATTTTAGTACGCTTTGGACACAGCGTATTTTAATTAGAGGGTTTCACAAAACTTAATGCATTAATATTTATTTAAATTACACCTGGATCAAAGGATAATTAATAAATATTGATAGTTTTGCTATGCCTGAACCAAAGGGTGGTGAATAAATTAGGAGACTCTACCATCACATGAAATAAAATTAAACTAATAATCTGAATATTGTATTGACTGAGTTGGTGAACCGATTGCCTTAGTAACCCATTGCTCTTAAGTTTAAAATCCTAATAATTATACTCTCTCTATTTTCTTAAAAAACTTTTAATTATTTTTTTATTTTGTTCTTTAATTTCTTATTCTCATAAATCAGTCTTCTAAATAAAGCATAGGAAAGAGCTTTTCAGTACTTATTTTTCAATCCTTTAGGAACGATACTCTACTCATTCATTTTATTACTTGATCGACTGGTGCACTTGCCATAGCTATAAATTAGCATGCATCAATCATCTGTAAATATAATGAAATAGTTATATCCTCCTCTAGCACTTGTATTTATTGGTCCATATACATTACTATGTATTAGACCTAGAACATCTATAGCTCGCTCACTCTTTTCAGTAAAGGGTGACTTGGTCATCTTTTCAAAAAGATAAGACTCATAGGTTAGTAATGATTCACAACCATTGACATTGAGGAATCCCTCTTTGACTAATATGTTTATCTTGTTCTTGTTAATATGATCGAGCCTACAATACTAAAGATAGGCATCAGAGATATGATCTAGTTTTGGATGTTTGTTCGAAGTATACATTACACTTATAGGCCGTGATAAAATATATATGTCATTTCATTATTATCCATGCATTATTATAATATCATTCATAATGATATCATAATAATGCTCTTTATAGATAAATGATAACTATCTTTGACCAAAAGGCCAATAGAGATCACATTCATCATAAACAATGAACAATAGTAACAATCACTCAAAATGACAATCTTTGCATAGAAAATAAGCTCAATAATTTCTAAAGCTAAGACTGAAACAAGACTTCTATCCTCAATATTCAGGAATCTCATACCATTTTTAAACTTTTTACTTATTACCTGAAGTCCTTGTAATGAATTACAAATATGCATAAGACTACTAATATCAAATATCCAGGTAGTAGTATCATAAATAGAAAAATTATAAGATATTATTATATAACATCCTTGATAAGCAACTTCTTAATCTTTCCTCTTGTTATGCCTATTAGAATCGTTGGACTCTGCCTTGCAATAGTTAGCCTTGGACTTCCTAGTCTAATTGAGCTTAGATTCCGCAGCATGAAACTTTTGTATCTTATTCTTATTTTCTTTCTTAAAGGAACAATTCCCCACTAAGGACTTCAACACTTGAAGTATTTTCTCAGGCTATGAATCCTCAAATTTTCTACTAAATTCATTATTTATAGCTGCCCTCATTATGCATCGCACTGTGATTCAGTCATTAATCCATTTTTGATAAGTATCTCTAACCTCATCACATGCATTGGGAAAGGATTTTCTAGGTGTAGGATCCATAATAACATACAGAATTCTTCCATACTCTAGAATCAATTTTAATTTTTGATACCAGTTATCGAAGTTGGATCCGATAAATTTATCACTGTCCAATAGTGAATAGAGCGATGACCAACTAGACATATCTGAAAAGAGAACAACAGACTTTTTAGTATATGAATTATTTAAGCCTTAAGACATGGACTTTAGTCTAAAGGTTCTTTCATTATTTTATACGAATTGGTAGTCTATACCTCCAATTCGAGGAATTACTTTAATTTTTTTGCAGGTACTAGAATCCACATAGATTGCATACGGGCCTGAGGAAAACTCTTGTTAACCCGTGTACATCTATGAATAGGTTCTTAACTAATTATTTCTCCAAATAACTTCTAGTATTCAATTTTGCCCTATGAGTCTTTTCAGTTGGCTATGGCCTTTTCTGCAAGGTCTGGTTAGGTTCAACTATTAACATGAACCTACTCAGTAGATCTAACTAGTGAATGATTAGGTCCGAGAAAAACTCTGGCTAACCTAAACATTCATCAACTAGCCCAATAAAGTCATCATATAATGAATGGCAATTCCAATATTCAGATGAACACCAGACATAAGGCACCTCCAATGTTTATCTAGATAATTGGATCCATTACCATCCACCTTAATGGAAGGCTATGAACTTGTTATCCCCATAACAATTTTATTTTAAGGATCTAATAATTTAGAAGATTTGATTAAATAATTTAGAGAAGCAAAAGAATAATTAATCAGTAGTCACCAATCCTCCTACTGACTTCACCAAGTCATAAAGAGGACTAATGACCAAGCCAGTTCAGAGAGCACCTAAATCAGTCATACTAATCAATCTTAATGGCATGGGTCAGCTTGAATCATTAAATGATCTAATCAAAACATAATCCACCATGATCGCCAGGTAAGTGAGATTGGTGAAAAAGATATGCTATTAACTCGTCAGAGACCAATCAATGCTAGTAGCTCCCAATTAAAAATCACTGGTCTAGACTGCCAAACTTATCTTAGATACCATCTAGTTAATTAGTTTCGATTTGATCCACCTAGTAATTCAGGCTTGACCATTGAGCCACAATCAAGGTCCATTTTGGTCTAAGTAAAGA
This sequence comes from Cocos nucifera, assembly GCA_006176705.1. Classification (NCBI taxonomy): domain Eukaryota; kingdom Viridiplantae; phylum Streptophyta; class Magnoliopsida; order Arecales; family Arecaceae; genus Cocos; species Cocos nucifera. The sequence goes on from QRFJ01000128.1 coordinate 2,392,303, forward strand.
CATGGACTTGACCAACTACAACTATTGTATTGGCTCTAAAGAACTCTTGATTTGATCTAATTCAACTTTTGATTAGATTTAATTATTTTCTCTAAATAGTCTATTAACTCTTTGATTCTAACTTTAGATCTAACCCAATTAAGAGGACCTGATTTGAGCTATCCCATGCCTTCATGATTTATGAAAAATATCATTAGATCTTTGATTCTCCAATCTAGATCTCTTAATTCTCAATTAAGTATATTATTCAATCATGGATTTGAAATAATTTTAATTTTATAAAATAATTTTATCAGAATTATATGCAAAAATTTTCTATTTCAGAGCTTGAGGTCGATCCCTCCCTGATAGGAGTCGACTCCTCACAATGAGTCAACCTCTGTGACAAAATAGAAAGCTTAAAATTCTATTTGCAGTAAATGGATCGACCCCAATAGAAAAGGGGTCAACCCCTCAAGGACTGGGGTCGACTCCAATAAAAAAGGGGTCAACCCTTGCAGGTGTGCAGCAACTATTGCAGAGTTTCAACCTCTCTGATTTTTACATAAACTAAAATAAAATCAATCATAAAGTCTTTTTAATCTCATCTAAACTTATTTATGATTTTAGATTTTATTTACAATGATTAAAATAATTTTAATCATTAAGATTTGATGATTATTACTTTTCAAATATTTATCTCATACAACAAATCCTAGGATTTCAAAAATCTAGAATTTTGCAGGAAAGTAAGTTTTTTCTTTCACTTTCATCTTCATGAGGACCATCACATGGAACCCCTACACGCCATAAAAGAACCCTATCGTATGAAAAGAGATGGCCTTTAAACTATGCTTTCTCTTATGACCGGACATCCTGATGACTATCTCAATCCAATTACTTGCTAATCAGATCATCTAATCTAACAAAAGCTCTAATCAAAATCAAATCTAAGCATAAATATTATTTAGATCTAATCTAAACAATAAGAAATCAGATCTATATAGCATATAAAATTATGTTATGCAATGTTTGCTCTGATACTATTTGAAGGAAAAGTAGGGTAGTTCCATGCATGCAATTTTAAAATTTTATAGCAGAATAAGCTAGATTAAACTATTTAATCTAGATTACACGAAAGAGATCAAATCTAAACTACCTTCCCCAAGATCTTTAACATAATTTATGATGCATATAGATCTAAAAAATAAAGTCTTGCATCGATCACATCGATGCCCTAGATCAGGTCTAACCGTTAGACCTGATCTAGTTCTAATCTAATGAGTTCAGAACTCATTACCTTTGCACGGGTTGTTAAACACCACTATTGATCTTGAAGATTCAAAGCTCTTGAGGGTTGCTTGCAGCTGCACAGAATGTCCGATCTCTACAAATAGTCCACTCGAAACTCTAATCTGATCTGCCATCTTGGGAGTGCTAGCTCGCATGAAGGATTGCTTTGTGGCTAATTCTTCTTACTCTTCAGAACCTTTGAATATCGTCCGATCTAAAGAAGAACTTTAAAAAGGATTTGGTGGAAGAAGAAGGAGGAGAACTCACTTCTCTCTTTGATTTCCCTCACAAGAAAATCTAAATTAGATCTAGATCTTTTTCTCACTAAAAGAGGAACTAGTTTCCTTTAGAAGTCACACCAAGGGATAAGCCACCCTAAACCTCACGCCCAAATTAAACCCTAGAACCCCTTCTTTGGTCGGCCAAAAGCTCTTCCAAACTTGTCTCCCACGTCCAAGAGGCCCCTTATAAAGAAGAGTAGGTAGGGTTGATGAGTCATGGACTGGTTTGAATCAAATTCAAACTATGACTCATCCCTATCTCAAATAGAATTAGAATCAAATTTGAATTCCATTCAATCCTCATCCAAGGGCTCTTAGAGTGGGCAACATCTAGGGTAATGGCATGGGAATTTTTCATGCAAAAATAATTTTGGCATGGAGAAAAAAGATAGGCATGGAATAAGGGTGGCATAGGGTGCAGTCCAAACTTTTTGGACTCTATGTTTTAGTTATTTGGTTCCAACCAAATTACACCCAAATAAATCATAGTGAACCAAATCTAATTAGATACCTTATGGCCTCAATTAATTCTTAATTAATTAAGCCAAAAATTTGATCAAATAAAAAAATATTTATCCTTGACGATTAGGTCATCATATAACCTAATCGGATCAAATCAAATTGAATCCAATTCAATTGAATTTGATCCAAACCTTATTGCTCAATCAAATTGAGCTAATTAGCAATTAATTGCTAATTAATTCTCTTATTAATTTACTAACCTTTAGCGAATTAATTTATTACAACTTTTGTATTGGGTTAATTATTAATTGAATTAAGAATTAAACCCTTAAACGATTCTCAATTATTTATCAGCCACATAATCAGTCAAAAACTTCTTTTGAGTGTGGCTCCATAGATTCAAATTTAAGCTGGTAGCATAAGAACAACTTTTTATTGCAATCAAAATAACTATCTAGGAATGGTACCTATTGACGTAGAATCTGATCGTCGTCGGAATCAACTAGAGCGGAGGTGGACGAGGTCGCCATCAGAGATCTACAAAATAAAGTTCCATCCAGAGTCGATGGAGGGTGGCTCCGGTAGGACCCTTTGATGATCAAGTTAGCTCTGACCAACAGGAATGGAGTGCTCTGAAATGAGTTCGGTAGAGTTTAGAGAAGGAGAGAAGAGCTTAGAGCCTAGCATTAGCATATCTGAAGGATCCTTTTTATAGGCGAAGCTTGATGATTATAGCTATAGCTGCCTAATGGTGGGCTGCTCGAGGCTGCATCGGGCTAGATGCGGAGAGGATGGTATTGTCAGGTCGATAGTGACAGCCATATTATCCGATAGTGGTGGGCTGCTCGAGGTCTGGCAGAGCCGTCTACAGCATCGCCTATGGCAGACTGATGGTGACCGATCATCCAGCTTTAATAGCCATGGTTCTAAGAAAGTAGGCATCGATTCATGGACTCCGGCATATATCGATTCTAAAGGAGTTTGGACTCCTGAAGAGAAAGCTCGGAAGGAGTTTGGCTCTCGTATGGTTGGAGGAGTGCGGCTAAGGCTTGGTCGCTGGAGAGTTCGGAAGGAGCTCGATCGGTCGAAGGAGATGTCTGGAAGGAGTCCGGCTCCTGAAGAAGTTCAATCGAAGAAAATATTTGGAAGAAAGTTTGGCTCCCACAGGCGTCTGACTGGAAGAGCGCAGAAGAAGTTCGGCTCTTATGGGAGTTCGATTGAAGCTCGACCGCTGAGAAGTTCGACGAAAGCTTGACCACTGAGAGTTCGAAGGAGCTCGATTGCTGAGCAGTTCGATTAAAGCCCGACCGTTGAGGAGTTTGGTTGAATAAGCTCGACCTCTTTAGAGTTTGGCCCCTAAAAAAGTTCGACTAAGGCTCGTTTGCTGAAGCTCTTCAGTGACTATCGGTTGCACCAGTCTGAGTATCAGACTGAACTTCGGTGGGAGTGGGGTTTATCGTCAACAATAGTCTCCCCACTCCCGAGTTTAAAATTTAAAGAAAGAAAGTACCAAAATAGGCGACCGCCGAAGTCCTTTTTCGGGCCATGCATTTGTTGAAGTTGGAACTTGAGAAGATCTCTTCTTCAGCCGAGGTTGAAGTTGATCTCATCTCCGGTGGTCCAGATCGGAGGTTGAGCTCCTCGGAGGCGATATTATCTCCTACAGTCAAGGTTGGCTCGGACCCTCAGGAGAGATCTTATCTCCTGCGACCGAGGTCACCTCGGGGGAGTTCTTATCTTCTACCATCGAGATTGATGCAGGCGCTCGAGGAAGATCTTATCTCCAGCGATCGAGGTTGGCTCGGAGGAGATCTTATCTCCTGCGGTTGAAGTTGATGCGGACGCTCGGAAGAAATCTTATTTTCTGCAACCAAGGTTGGGTCGGACCCTCAGGGGAGATCTTATCTCCTACGATGGAGGTTGCCTCGGGAGAGATCTTATCTCCTACGACCCAGGTTGATGTAGGCGCTCGGAAGAGATCTTATCTCCTACAGCCGAGTTTGCTCCAAGGAAGATCTTATCTCTTACCACTGAGATTGACATGGGCGCTCGGGGGAGATCTTATCTCCTACGGTCGAGGTCGGCTCGAAGAAGATCTTATCTCCTACGGTCAAGATTGATGCGGACACTCGAGGGAGATCTTATTTCCTACAGCCGAGTTTGGCCTGGACCCTCAGGGGAGATCTTTTCTCTTGCGGTCGAGGTTGATGCGGGCGCTCGAGGAAGATCTTATCTCCTGTAGCCGAGTTTGACCCGAACCCTCAGGGGAGATCTTATCTCCTGCGGCCGAGGTTGATGTGGGCGCTCGGGGGAGATCTTATCTCCTACGATCGAGGTCGGCTCGAGGGAGATCTTATCTCTTATGGTCAAAGTTGATGCGGACGCTCAGAGAAGATCTTATCTCCTATAGCTGAGTTTGGCCTGGACTCTCAGGAAAGATCTTATCTCCTACGGTCGAGGTTGGCGCAGGCACTCGGAGGAGATCTTATCTCCTATAGTCGAGTTTGGCCTGGACCCTTAGGGGAGATCTTATCTCCTATGGTTGAGGTTGATGCGGGTGCTCGGGGGAGATCTTATCTCCTGCAGCTGAGGTTGGGCTGGACCCTCATGGGAGATCTTATCTCCTACGACCGAGGTTGATGCGGACGCTTGGAAGAGATCTTATCTCCTACAGTCGAATTTGGCCCGGACCCTCAGGGGAGGTCTTATCTCCTACGGTCGAGGTTGATGTGGGCGCTCGAGGGAGATCTTTATTTTCTACCGTCGAGGTTGATGCGGGCGCTCGAAGGAGATCTTATCTCCTATAGTCGAGTTTGCCCTGGGGAGATCTTATCTCCTGCCACCGAGGTTGATGCGAGCGCTCGGGGGAGATCTTATCTCCTATGGCCAAGGTCGGCTCGAGGAAGATCTTATCTCCTACGGTCGAGGTTGATGTGGGCGCTCGGGGGAGATCTTATCTCCTGCAGTCGAGTTTGGCCCGGACCCTCAGGGGAGATCTTATCTCCTACGGTTGAGATTGATATGGGCGCTCGGGGAAGATCTTATCTCCCTACAGCCGAGTTTGGCCCAGACACTTAGGAGAGATCTTATCTCCTGCAGCCGAGATTGATACAGATGCTCGAGAAAGATCTTATCTCCTACAGCCGAGGTTGGGCCCGACCCTCAGGGGAGATCTTATCATCTGCGGCTGAGGTTGTCTCGGGGGAGATCTTATCTCCTGTGGTTGAGGTTGATGCAAGCACTCGGGGGAGATCTTATCTCCTACAGCCGAGTTTGGCTCGGACCCTCAGGAGAGATCTTATCTCTTGCGGTCGAGGTTGACGCGGGCACTCAGAGGAGATCTTATCTCCTGCCATCGAGGTTGATACAGACGCTTGGGGGGATCTTATCTCCTATGATCGAGGTCGACTCGGAGGAAATCTTATCTCCTACGGTTGAGGTTGATGCAGATGCTCGAAGGAGATCTTATCTCCTACAGTCGAGTTTGACCTGGACCCTCAGAGGAGTACTTATCTCCTACGGTCGAGGTTGATGCGGATGCTCGGAGGAGATCTTATCTCCTACGGTCGAGGTTGATACGGACGCTCGGAAGAAATCTTATCTTCTACAGTCGAGTTTGGTCCGGACCCTCAAGGGAGATTTTATCTCCTGCGGTTGAGGTTGATGCGGACGCTCGAGGGAAATCTTATCTCTTGCAGTCGAGTTTGGCTCGGACCCTCAGGAGAGATCTTATCTTCTACGGTCAAGGTTGATGCGGACGCTCGGGGGAGATCTTATCTCTTGCAGTCGAGATTGGCCCAGACCCTCAGGGGAGATCTTATCTCCTGCAGCCGAGGGTTGGTGGAGATCCTATCTTTTGTAGACTTTGGAACTTGGATTTCGACTTTGCTCGCATTAGGATGAGGTTCTCCTCCTGTTTCTAATGGATTATGGGGGCACATAAGGACCATTGTCAGGACCTCTCCCCCCATCCCATTTTAGATGAACGAGGCCTTCGACTTTGCTCATGTTAGGATGAGGTTCTCCTTCTGTTCCTAACGGGCTGTGGGGGCACATAAGGGCCATTGTCAGGGCCTCTCCCCCCATCCCGTCCTATATGAACGAGGCCTTCGACTTTGCTCGTATTAGGATGAGGTTCTCCTCCTATTTCTAACGGGCTATGGAGGCACATAAGGGCCATTGTCAGGGCCTCTTCCCCCATCCCGTCCTACATGAACGAGGCCTTCGACTTTGCTCGTGTTAGAACGAGGTCCTCCTCCTGTTCCTAACGGGTGGAGTCCCGATGATCAAAAAATCGACCTACGCTTTAGTCAGTTTTGGATGTTGCTCTTCAGTCATGGCCAAAGTTATTAAGCCCTCAATTGGCACGGCATTGCCGATGAATCCTATCAGCGGAGAGTTCATATGCCTCAGGTGGTCATCGGGTAAGGATATTTCGAGTAGGCATCGTAAAATAATATGTCGACCGAACTCCCATTATCCATCAAAACACGGCGTACATCATAGTTGGCAATATTCAGAGAGATTACAACCACATCATTGTGCGAAAACTGGACTCTGAGCATCCACCTCGGTAAAAGTAATGGGTTCTTCGATCCTCCATCTCTTGACCGATCTTCCTGTCGAAGTCCCTCCGAGATGGTATTGATGACGCCAAGAGGCGGCCGATCTCCTTGTTGGTCCTCCCCACTTGATGGTAATGCCCTCAACCGATCTTCTCGCTCTTCAGGTCATTTTCGCAGGAATCAGCCAAGTCTACCTCGCCTGACGAACTCTTCAATCTCGTCCTAGAGTTGGATGCACTCCTTAGTATCGTGACCGTGGTCACGATGGTAAAGACAGAACTTATTAGAATTACGCTTGCTGGGATGGGAATGCATTCTCTTCGGTTTTGAAAGTCATTCCTTGATCTTCATCAGCACTTGGGCTTTCAGGGTGTTAAGGGGGACGTAGTTGTGAAATCTTCATTAGGAAGAACCTTGGAGCTGGGGAGAACCCAGGCGCACCCTTTTGTCGGGGCTTCCGCGTGCTTGAGCTCGAAGGAAAGTTTGGGCTCGCCAGCACCTAGAAGGAGTCCGAAAATGCGGTCGAGCTTCACTCAGCTTTTCTTCATCGTCTTTGGCTCTGAAGGCCTCTTCAGCCTGGGCATAACCTTCGGCCCGAGCCAGCAGATCGACGAAGTTCCTAAGATACTTTTTCTCCATGGAGAATAGCAAGTCATTCTTCTGAAGGCTGCCCTTGAGTGCGGCCATCGCAATAGACTAGTCCAAGTCCTAGACCTTCAATGTTGTGGCATTAAATCGGGTGACGTAAGTCCGGATGGATTTTTCCTGCTTCTGCTTGATGTTCATCAGAAAATTCGAACCTCGATGCGGTCGTCGACTGCTAATGAAGTGAGTCGCAAACTGACGGCTCATCTGGTCAAAAGAGAAGATCGTATCTAGCTTCAACGCCGAGTATCAGTTTCTCGCTGCTTCCTTTAAGGTAGATGGAAAGGCTCGACATAGTATGGCGTTTGAAGCACCGTGAAGTAGCATCATGGTCCGGAAGGCCTCTAGATGATCAACCAGATCAAAGGTTCCATCTTAGCTTTCAAGTTGAGGAAGTTTGAAGTTCGGTGGAACGAACTCTTGCATAATCTGAAGGGCGAAAAGAGGATCGATGCGGATGTCGGCATGATGAGCCAGAGCGACGTGGTCGAGCTCTTCAATCCGTCGGTCCATCTTCCACAGTCTATGATCCAGGGCATCATCGTAGTTGCAGATCTTGGGGGACTTTCGACTACAAACGAAAAAAGTCTCCTCCAGAAGAGAACCATGATCCGAACATGGATCCTCGACTCTCTATTTTTCTTTCCAAGGGATGGCGGGTATGTCGATCTGAGTACTCTTCTTTGGGGTCGGTCCCAACATTCGGATGGCAGGTTTTCTGGTGGAGTCACCGTCGGAGGCTGCTGCATGGCCCGTATTATCTCCATGAGGCCACGAACCTGCCAGATAAGCAGGTCGAACTACTCCACATCTACTGTAGGTATAGGTAGAATCTGAGATGCTGGGGCTGAAGCAAGAGCAGACGGATCTGGATGGGATCGGACCATGGAGGCCACCGATCATCGAGTCGAAGCTCTCCTAGGAGGCATTTTCTCTTGAGAAATAACTCTGAAGAGGAAGAATGGGGATCTCTAGAGAGGGGAGAGAAAAATCATCGTCGAGCACTCCTTTAAGAATAAGAAAATCTCGGTGGTTCGGGTCTCTTCTTCCAGTGCCAATCTATTGACGCAGAATTTGATTGTCGCCAGAATCAGCTAGAGCGGAGGTGGACGAGGTCACCATCGGGGACCTGCAAAATAAAGTTCCGTCAAGAGCCGATGGAGGGTGGCTCCAACAAGACCCTCCGACGATCAAGTCAGCTCTGGCCAACAGAAATGGAGTGCTCTGAAATGAGTTCGACAGAGTTTAGAGAAGGAGAGGAGAGCTTAGAACCTAGCGTTAGCGTATCTGAAGGATCCTTTTTATAGGCGAAGCTTGATGGTGACAGCTGCAGCTACCTGGTGGCGGGCTGCTCGAGGCTGCACCAGGCTAGATGCAGAGAGGATGGTATCGTCAGATTGATAGTGACAGCCATACTGTCCGAGAGTGGTGGGCTGCTCGAGATCTGGCGGAGCCACCTATAGCATCGCCTATGGCAAATTGATGGTGACCGTTCGTCCAGCTTTAATAGCCATGGCTCTGAGAATGTAGGCATCGATTGGTGGACTTCAGCATATATCAATTCCAAAGGAGTTCGGACTCTTGAAGAGGAAGCTCGAAAGGAGTTCAGCTCCCGTATGACTGGAGGAGTGCGGCTAAGGCTTGGTCGCTGTGGAGTTCGGAAGGAGCTCGGTCGACCAAAAGAGATGTCTGGGAGGAGTCCGACTCCTGAAGAAGTCCGATCGAAGGAGATGTCTGAGAGGGAGTTCGGCTCCCGCAGACGTCTGGCTGGAAGAGCGCGGAAGGAGTTTGGCTCTTACGAGAGTCTGACTGAAGCTCGATCACTGAGGAGTTCGACTAAAGCCCGACCATTAGAAGTCCAAAGGAGCTCGACCGCTGAGCAGTTCGGCTAAAGCCCGACTGCTGGGGAGTTCGGTCGAATGAGCTCGACCTTTTTAGAGTTCGGCCAACTAAAAAAGTTTGGCTAAGACTCATTCGTTGAAGCCCTTCAGTGACTACCGATTGCACCAGTCTGAGCATCAGACTGGACTTTGGTGGGGGCGAGATTTATCCCCAACGGTACCTGACATCTGGATAGGCCGAATAGATACAAAGCAATATCTAAGAACCTAAAGATATATGGTTATCGTATAAGTCATCCATTTATCCTCAAGTGCTCAAGAAGACTTAAGGTTTAATTGTCAACCCTAAATGAGTTATCTATATTTTAAATCAATCTTTTATATCCATCACATGGATTATCTCGGTCAAGATCTTGCTAAATTGAAATACAGTGATGCACTATCTCTAATTTTATTTGGATGGATTAATTTCATCTTAACTCGTATACTAACTTAACAAGTACTTGACTATCCCTAAAAATCTTTCATCACTGAATTAAAAATTTAGATAGTTCAGCATTAAAGTACAATGAGTTGCTTGCAAGTCACCATGGTGATCTTAGATCTGAAGGACACTTATATCCATAGCCCTAGAAAATATATCCTTGATAATAGAATGCTCCAAAATAGTCACGTTTAGTGTAGATGTACTTCTATATTCCATCTTCATGCCATACTAGCATCTCCACACTTCTTGGTTAAAAGGACAACTAACCTATATGATACACAGAGACCTATACTCGATATAACTATCATCCTTGTAATAGTATATTATTTGATCGTGACTAGATTTAAGAATTAAATGATAAATATTTTTTTATTGACTTTATATAGTCCTAAGGACTTCATTACATCACAGAAGTTCAGTAGAAGATGTACACTATGTGATGAATCAACCAGAATAACTTTTATTCATTTATAATTCATATACATATACAATAAGTACAACCATCTATAATCTAGATGATTGACTTTAGAATAAAATTTTTAATAGATCTAATCCGAATCATGATTCGAATCCTGGATCAGATCCCGACCTAGATCCCACATCGGATCTCGGATCGAATAGTTCATATGCATTAAAAATTTATTGAAGGATTTGGCTAATCTAAATTAAAATATTAAATCATAATCACAATATAACATAGGGACTAAACAAGCAAAAATATTAAATTATTTTTTAAAAATAATATCTTATCATTATTTTAAAAATCTAACTATTTTCATTATAAAAAATAATTTATTTTTAAATATTTTATTTTATTTTATTTTTCATTACTATTTTTTAATAATTTTATTATTATTATTTATTTTTTTAAAAATAATTATTTTAATTTTTTCTCTTTCTTCTCTCGCACGCCAAAACCACCCCACCCCCAGTCCCTCCATCCCTTGTGGTGCCCCTCCGCCCCCCACCTCCACCCCCTATGGCCCCCACCCCCCCATCACATGATGTCGGGCACCATCCCCTGCCCTCCGACTATCTGTGCCACTATACTCCACCACCCGACTACCCGCACTACCATCCGACCCGTCACCACCGCCCTTCATTCCTCGCGACACCCCTCCACCCCATCCTGCTAGCTCGTGTAGGGTGTCGGGCCCACTCCGCCTATGCCCCCCACCCCCCTCCATCTTTTTCCTTGCTGCTCGGGTGCCCACCACCCCTTGCGTCTCTCATCTCATCACCACCACTCGTGTATAGAAGGAAAAAAACATCAGAGAGGGAGCCCTACCTTCGATTCACATCAGCGGCAACGATGGTGGGGGAGGGGGCAGCCATGGCAGCAATCGTGGCAGCGAGAGATGGAGTGACATAGGAAGCCAAGGGAGTGGGCTCACCGACTGGTGGAAGCTTGGGATGGATAGAGAGAGGGAGACGCACTTGCCGACCGATCAAAGCGTGGGAGGGATAGAGGGATAGGGAGATGCGCTCACCGACCGTTAGAAGCCCGATAGAGATAAAGGGAGGAAGATGCGCTCACCGATCGGTGGAAGCCTAGGAGGAGGGGGAGAGAGAGGAGAGGGTTTCGGAGATTTTGCAGGAAAGAAGAGGGTTTCGAGCATTTCGCAGGAATGATGGGACGTCGAGGTGATCAATATTTAAAGAGCTTTTAGCGACGAAAAATTTTCATCATTAAAAATATTATTAGCGATGAAAAATTAAATTTTATCACTAATAATTTTCATTAATTTTTTCACAAAAAAATTTTTTCTCTAAAAAAATAAATCAAAAAAAATTGAAAAAATAATTTGCAATGAAATATTGAATTTTCATCACTAATAATTATTATTAGTGATGAAACTAATATTTACATCATTGATAAATCTAGCAAAGAAAAAGAAACTTTCCCTCTAAAAATTTTTCATCTAAAAAGACTTAACCAAAAAAATTCCATTAAAAATTAATTTATGATCAAAATTCATCTTGCATCATAAATACGAGTTATTTCTAATGAAAACTTTACAAAAAAATTATTTGCAATGAAAATTTTTCATCACAAAGAATCATAGAAAAATCAAACATTTTAAAAAAATGAATAGCAGATTATTGGCAAGGAAAATCATTTTTCTATTAAAAATATTAAATTATTTTTGATGAAAATTTTCATCACAAATAATTGATCAAAAATTAATTTTTTTTAAAAAAATAAATAGTAGATTATTTAAGATGAAAATATTTTATAATTTTTAAAAAATAATTCAAGTATTAATGATTGATTTTTTATCATAAATTTTTTTATATTTTACTACCAAAAAATCAATCGCACATATATTTTATAATTAAATATTTTTTTTATTTTTTTTAAATATTATATAATTTTAAAATTTAAAATTCATGTTCATTATTCATTCTCTAAATAATTATCGTTAGAGTATCGTAATAAAATATTATCTCGATCCAATAGCCCTAACTATATCGATCAATAAAATTTAATTTTGATGATCACGAATAACCGTATGATGATCTGATAGATAAAGACCACTAATAAGTTTAAAACTTACAATGATGATCTCGGTGATATTTATAGTATGCTATCAAAATTTTACTTCAATCAGACATCATTATCATGATCAATTTAGCATAGAATGATTTAGATCGTTAAATAAAAATAAGTAATCAAAAAGTTAAATGGCATTCAATTATAAGATTATTTTTTTAGATAAATAATTTTTGCTATTACTTTAATTATTTATACGGTGGTGATCGTAAAATATAAATTATACATATATAAACTTTCTGGTAGGGTCAAGATCTACCAGCGAATCCACATTAAGGAAGTAGATGATAGAAAGTCAGAAGCTTTATGTAAGTTTTTTTAACTATTTTTTTATTAATATTTTGATTTTTAGTATAAATTTAGAATAGCTATAACTTTAATTTTCAAGATCATATGATAGATATTAAATCCTAGCCTACCCCTAAGGGCTTGACTGCATCCATAGATGACGAGATCTATGATCAGATACTTGGTATGAGATCCTATTATGTTAGAAGAATAGGGCATGGGATCAGAGCTTCCACATCCTCATGTTTGTCTAGGGCTGACATCCATACTGCCTGCAAAGCCTGACTGGCAGAGATACAGAGTTAGGCTGCTAAGAATCGACAGCGGGCTGCTGAGTTTGTTGCATTCATCGATGAATACTAGTAATTTTAGACATAGATGATAGAGCAGATGATGTAGATGAAACAGATGATGCAGTTGATGAGACCACAGTAGGCCAATTCGAGCTCCTTCGAGCGTTCTCCTCCTCTGGCTCATTCTCCTTCTCTAGATGTCGATGCTTGACGATCAGTGACCTATTTTTATTTTTTTTATTTTTATTTTAGATCTCTTATAATTATTAAATTTATTTTTTTATAATTATATTTTAATATAATAAAATAATAAAATTTATTTATAAATTTATTGTATGGATTTTTTATTTTTTATTTTATAAATTATAAATATAAAATATTAAAAATATAAATTAAAAATATATATTTATTAATTATTTAAAAAATATTATATATAATTAGTGATATATGGAATTATCTGTGATGAAAAATCATCGCCAATAACGTTATTTATGATGAAATATTTTCATCATAAATATTTTTTAAAATTAAAACTATTAAATTTGTTTATTTAATTATTTATAATGAAAAATTTTATCATAGATAATTTATTTTATGATGGTAAATATTTTCATCATAAATAAGGTTATTTATGATAAATAATTTTCATCATAAATAATTTATTTTTTAAATTTAAAACTATTATTAATTTATTTATGATGAAAATTTCTATAGTAAATGCATTTATTTATAATGAAAATATTTTTCATCATCAAATATTTTATTTATGATGAAATTTTTCCATTGCCAATAATTGAATAAATAAATAAAAATTTTGATAAAAATTTTTCAATCTAAAAAATTATTATTAACGATAAAAAAAAAATTTTCATCGTAAAATATTATCTGTGACCCCATTTTTTGCAATGAAATATTAACAACAAAATTTTCATCATAAATAATTATTAACGATGGAAATTTAGTATTTACAACACTTTTTGTGCATCACGAAAAACCCTTTTTATTGTGGTGATTCCAATCTATCCTGATTATAATTCCAATTTGAACCATATGCATCCAAAATCTTTTAGTATATTTAAATCAAATAGTTTATCTAAAATTTTGTGCACATGTGATATATCTATTTTTTTTGAAAAATAAGTTATATATTTTTTTAATAATTTTTAAAAATAATTTGGTCCTACTCATTTAACATAAGGGTTGGATCATGGATCTACTGACCCGGATCCTGTAAGTAGTCCTCTTAAACCCTCTTCCTCTTTTCCTCACCGGCTGGCCTAGCATGAATCTCAAAACCCTAAACCTAAACCTAGTTGTGTAGCTCCATTTCTTGAAGCCCTTGTGCTTTCTTTTTGACCATGGCATTGAGCAAAGCACTGATGGTCACCATCGAGTTCGAGGAAAGTGGTCTTTTGGCTTCTTCATGCCCTCCATTGAAGCCAACGAGACGTCGAATAGGATGGTCCAATTTCAGAAGGTGCCAATCCTACTCCATCCCTACACGCTGCTGAAAAGGAACTGGAGGGAGATCTATACCCCTATCTATAAGTAGATGATGGATGAATCTTTAGGTATGCTTTCCACTCTCTTCGTATTTATTTATTTGATTGGCATTGTAATTTATAACATTGCTTGTTTTATGTGTAAATTCTATGAGGAGATTAGATTGGGGTTATTTTTCTTATATTCTCAGTATTCCTCCATCATCTTAAATGATGCACATTAAACAAACGAAATATCATTCCTCAAATCTCTTCAAAGAAACCAACATTTTTTTTTCATCCTTAATTCTTACTTTAACTTTCCATTATTCTATATGGATTGAAATTTCTAGCCTTTAACTCATGATATTTTTGTGATACTTCATTTATTCAACACTTCACTGCACTAAAACCCATCCACTTCTCGTGTTTAAGATATTTTAATTTTTATGATAATGCCCAAAATGATGGTATAAATATCTGTTGTTCTAATTTGTATTTTGGTCTTCTTTCCATCATATTATATTTCTATGTTTGTATGCGCATACATATGGTCCTTTTATTTTTGCCCTCGCTCTATTCACATAAAAAAAATTAAGAAAAAATAAAAGTTTTCTGCAATTATTCTTGCCTAACCACCGAAGCAAAGGAAAAGAAAAAAAAAAATCTGGGCTTTGGGCTTCTCCTCCGGTAAATAAAAAAATGTTGGATTTTTCTGTTTCCTCGCAATCGAGGGTCACTGTAATTTATGCGAACACGTGCATGCGCGCCACAAGCTTTCATTTGGTTAGTCAAAAGGAAAGCGAAGTGGCGGCAAATCGTTACCATAACCATTTGGTGTGGGCGCTGGACATCCAAGGGCTATCCGATTACACTGCTCCGCAGAGCATCCATACAAAGTTACTCCGTCCCCTTAATCCGTCCCATCTAATCAAAACATCCCCCCTCCACCCATCTCTAGCTGTCAGTTTAACAAAAATTACTTTCTTAGTAGTACCCTGCGGACCAGCGTTACAGAATCCCTAAACTCCCGCCTCAAGTCTCCAGCTAGAAGGATCTCTCTCTGTGGCCTCCATCGTTCTTTTCTCGTGCCGCGTTTGGCCCAAACCCTAATTGGACGGCGGGAAACCGGCGACGATGGGGAGCTCTTGCTCTGAGAGTTGGACCGCAGGGTTCTGTTGTGCCAATTGGCCGGACCTACCCCGTTGTCTTCCGGGATCTCGATGCCGATGACTTCCGGCATCCCCTCGACAAGCAGGTTATGAACTCCTCCCCTGATCTCTTTGCAAAGTTCTGAAATTTGTGATATATTTTTTTGGATAAAAATTGGTTTTTAATGGTGATTTGGATGTCTTTTATATGGACTTTTTTTGGGGCGATTCTAATGATTGCTCTGTTGTTGTTGTTGATTATCTTTTTTTCAGAATACGTTACTTCTGAGGGCAATTCCTGGGTTAAATGAACTTGGCAAGGCTTTATTAGGTAATTGGTGATTAAAATCTTTCATGCATGAGGATTTTGATTAATCATGCGAGAGATTTTTGTTTGTATCCCGTGGCTCAGCTGTGCGTATTTATATGATTTATGATGTCCAGTAGAATGGGATTGCTCAATAGTTCATGTCATATTCTTATAACATACTTGAGGGCCTGTTTGCTATTGCTTTTGTTTCCTGTTCTTGTTTTCGGTTGCCCAAGAAGAAAAATTAATTAGACTGGATGACATGTACGATGAGACTTTTTGTTATTTAAAATTGTTGGTAAAATGTTTAGAGCTTTTGGAAGAGAAACTTTATTGCTTTCAAAAGGAGTATGAGAATAAAAAGTAAGGAATAGCAACAGTTTTGTGCAAATTCTATCTTCAACGCCAATCTCCATGTGATATTCCAATAAATGTAATCAAGTAATCAACTACACTGAAATAGAATAAAAATTGAGAACTTGTTTGGGTTGCACAATAGGTTGATTGCTTCTCCTACATTGTTGTCGAAATTTGTGACTGTGAAACAACTTAGAGTAGTAAGAAATTGCATTTGTGAGCGATAGATGAATTCTTTGAGAAAAAAAATTTGATGTGGAACTCTCAATGAAAAGGTCAGTGCATGACAGTTGTAGTTGGACTGGCTTTGAACATTACAGATGTTGAATGGAAGGAGATATTTTATTGGTTATTGAAGAAATAAAGCTAAGAGGGGTTAGTCTTCTCACATTTGATTGATTATCCAGGATGTGAGTCAAGAGTATACTTCCTCAGAAGTCATAGATTCTCGTGTGCAGAAATCAGAAAATCTACATCTGGATACTTGGGTGAGATTTGCTTAGTACCTGAAATATGTTGTTGGATGGAGAAGCCTTATAATTCTTATTAGAATATCTTAGCTAAAGAAGCTTTATGTGCACTTCAACTTCAAATACAAATAAAATCCTTCTTATTCTCACCCCTCCCCACAACACACACACACAGAAGAAGGAGGAGGAGGCAGAGGAGGAGGAGGAGGCTTCTTATTCTTTCCTCTCTCCCCAACAGGCACAGAAGAAGAGGGGAAAATACAAGAGCACAAAGCAACTACTATGCAAAGGCTTCTGACTTCTCTATGCTGCTACATTTATGCCTTTCTGTTTATGAGCTTTGTAGCATGATAAAGCGGTAAATCAGTTATTCCTTTACCTATTTGTCTTGCCAAGGATTCGAATTGTTTTTTGGCAAGAAAACTCGGGGACTAGCATGGGGAATGTAAGGAAATATTGTTATTCTTCCAGTGTAAAAATTTTAAATTGCTAGTTGGCTCTAGGAGAATAAAATTTTGGATATCTCCCTAACCAAGTCCTTCAAGATGCACCAAAGTCAAATAGATTAAATCCTTATTTATAATTACTAAGTGTTATTTTTAATTAATGTTAGAGATTTTATATGTAGAATATATGTAGAGGAATACCGAAGGAAGCAGAGTAGGTGGAGAAGATTCTCTGCTAGCTAGGGGTGCAAATGGGGCGGATCAGACTGAATCATGAATGACTTTGACTTGACCTGATTCCTTGGTCAAGTCCTAATGTTGGACCCAGGTCCAATCTAATAAAAGATCAGGTTGGGTCGGATCCACAGACAAAAATTTTGCCTCAATGGGTCATTTAGGGCGGGTCGGGTTGGGTCCATGTCTAACCGGGCCCCAACCCAAAAAATTTGGGTCTAGTTCAGGTTTGGGTCTATAATCCGAAAACATGCCCTGTAGGCCTCTTCCACAAAGCTTATAAGTTTTGGTCTACTTTTTCTTTTTCTTTTTTTGGTAAGGAGCCAAAGGCTATACTAAAGAAAAGAGTTCTTGTGCATGAAGAGAGGACAAAAGGCAAAAAAGACAACAAATCCAAACATTGTACAACAGCTAGAGAAGTCAAAGTGCAAAGAAAAAAATCTCATTACATATATGGGTACGGGAGACTATCACATATAGAAACAAAACATAGGAAGATATAGAACTATTTCAACAATAGTTGAGTATGAAACAACTGAAAATGGATGACTTGCTACTGTGTGTTCCCTTGCAAGAAGCTCAAATAGCATCTGAGAAAATGAATTTGTTGCTTGGAAAAGTGAGGATGAAGAGCAATACAACAGTGGAGGGGAAACTTGATCTTTGCTGGCATAGGAATATGCAAGATTTTGAGAAGAACCCTTATCATGGCAACATGCAAGCAATGTAACAAATTAGTAGAACATAGGAAGCATTAGATGAGTTGTGCTTTGAACTGTTTCTGAGACAAGCTCAAATAAAGGAGAAAATGAATGTATTACTACTAGCTGAAACATTTGAGTAGAACCTTGGTAATGTTGAACTCTACACTGGTATAGTAGCAGAAATCCTTCATTGTAGCATGAAAAAGATAGTGCAATAGAAGGGACAGGCATATCATATGGAGGAGTTACAAAGATCCCAAACATCCTAGATGGAATATGGAACGGACTTAGGGATGGTTCGGGTCCAATACTGAGTTCGGGTAAGGTTGGGTCATTGAATATAAGATTCAAATCAACCCATAAAATCAAGCAAGTTGGGTTGGGTCCAAATTTAGTAAATCCAGTCCAGACCTGATCTGAAAAATGGAATGGATCCAATTTTAGAACTTGACCTAGCCCCACGGTCCTTTAACATGGGTTGGATCAGATCTAAGCAGGTCGGTCAAGTCGGGTCATGGGTCAACCCAACCCTTTTGCAGCCTTACTACCAGCTGCTGAGACTGTTTTCAATGATCATATTATGCACATGTTGAAATTGTATGGTTTTTTTGCATCTTCATAAATGTGGTAATAACTGCAAGACTTAATATCACATATTATCAGTTTATTTACCAAAATTTGCAGAGTTTCATTGCTTGGTACTATGTTAGGTGCTTTCCAACTGAATTCTATTTTCATATGCTGCTAAATTAAGTCAGCAAGGAACCTAGCTTTTTCTCTTCAGCATGAAAATATATTTAGTTGCTAAATTTTCGTTATATAAATTAATATTCTAAGATAAAATACCAACCACAGTTTTGTGCATTATGCCTGTGGTAACCATCAAATTTGCTATGACATGATTTGAAGCGGTTAAACCAAAAAAAGCATGTTAACTATCTTCATCTTTTTTTCATTTAATTGCAGTAAATTTCATCTCTTGGTGCTTCTTTTCATTTTTTTTTACGACAGTTGCGAAGCCAAAACATCCAGTGACAGCTTCACCCTTTTTTTCTCCTTTTTGTAAATGATTCAAGATTTCAAGGATATAATTTTAGTGCTATAATTTGTTGCAAATTTTGCATTAAGTTGCCTTTTGTCCTCAATAATTGTGGGGAATGAAAATTTGTTCAAAGATAAATAGAAAAAAAAAATTGAAAAATAAGGTGGCATCAATCATTAGAGTATGTTGCAAATAATCTTCTTCTTTTTCCTTTTTTTTTTTTTTTTTTTTGAGATGAATGTGAACCAGTAATCTAGAAACAGTACAATTGAGCTGTGTAAAGCATACAGATATGGCATCGTATCCTCAAAATCCTTATAATTTTTTGGCAATGTTGGTTTAATGTGATAGTTTAGCCTGCAAAATCTGCATGGAGATGACTTATATCTTATTTTGCGCTAATGTTAGGGATTATATGATGTTCCTAGATTTATTTACATGCCATTTCTGTATTCTTGAAAGATGTTGTATGCATGTGTATGCAAATTTACCAATTTGATAGCTAATCAGGTATTACTAGAGATTTGATTTGGTTATATACTAGATAATTCACAATGGAGAGCATTAAAATGAAGCTTATTTTAGTTTCACTTTTGGATTACAAGCTTATGCCTTCATAGTTTTCCTATGATGTTTGAGATGCTCAGCCTAGGTTTCTGATGTGCATAATCTGGAAATGTTAAGTTTCAGAACTTGACTTAGATATCTATGTACATAATGTAAGATGAGAACTACTTTGATCTAGGCTTAGATATTTGATTCCCTTTCTCAGTTCAAAAAATGTAGATGCAAGAAAGGAGCGGTTGAATTAGTTGATTTAGCATGATAGGTGTCCTTGTTAAACTTAAAACTGCTACTTTTCTCAAATATTATCGTTTTTCTGTCAAAGGCAATTTGATGTTCTTCTTTTCTTACTCCATTATGTGTTGACATTTAGTAAATAAATATATTAATCTTATCATGGTTGCAGGGCCAGTTGCATAGCAGGTTATGCTTCTTGAGAATATAGGAATATCATTACTTGTTTCTGAAAATCAGGTCTGCTGACGCTTACATAAAATGTTATATATTCAAGTATGTGCTGATATCCTTATGTATTCCCCTCCATGTTGCATCTTAAAAATTGACAACATATAGAATGTCCAAAAATGATTGTTTTCACAGGCATCTATATGTATGCATGCGGCTAATTATCATGCCCTTAAAATGGATTACGTATTTTATGTCTACGCCATTTGTCACTGTGTGGTAATAATGAGATCCCTGTTCTATATAATCTAAGATTTGCTTTGCAAAGTTAATTGAAAAGTGCACTGTAGGCTTGCTCATGCTGTTAAGTGTTTACTTATGTGCGTTAATGCACTAAAAATAAAGCATCTATGCATATGCATTTAGTTAATTATCGTGATCTTAAAGTGGATTACATTCTTACATCTGTACACCTGTCATTGTCTTAAAGTGGATTACATTCTTTTCTTTGCCTGTTATATATAACCTGAGCTTTGCTTTGCAAAGTAATTTGAAAACTGCACCATGGCAGGCTTAGGTAAGTGTCTACTTACATGTTTGATTGCAATCCTTGTGACTCTGAACTGAATAAGAATGTATTTTGCACATTATATCTTTTATCTGGTGAAGACTTTAGATGGTTTTATGCTAGGTTGCAATAGTTACTTTTTTTTTTTTTGAAAATGGTCCTTTTCTATCCAAGTCAGAAAGATTAGCTGGTGGTGATTGTGGCAATTTTACTTTGATTAGTCTTGCTATGGAAGAGAATTTCTTTATAAAGAGAATATGGAGATCAGAACATGTGCAATGTGGCATAATTGAGATACCCATATCACCAGATGGCATTGTGCCGACGATAGGATGTGTCAAGACCTCCATACAAATATACCTATCACAAATAAAATTTACTTCGAGATGCTTGGCCTAGATGTTGCTTCATCTACCGTCAAAAGCGTTTCATTTAGTTTGTGTATTGCTTTTCTAAGGGAGGTTATCTGTGTGGAGAAATGAAAGCTGAGTTGTGATGGCTATGGTATCAAGGGTATTGACTATTGGTAGTATAAAGCATATTAGTATTTTACAGGTTGTTCCATCTGGGAAAATATTGGGATCTAGATTTTTGAATGAATTTCCTGGTAGGTCGCCCTTTGAAGAGGTCAGAGACTTGTTGTCTTGACAAGTCTTGACCTCCTGATTCTAGAATCAGTGCAATGTCACTTAGAAAGGCTTTGAGAATCAAATATTGTTGTTTGGTCTCTTGCTATTTATTTGATATCCTTTAAGGTTGCATCAGAGTCACTATCACCTCTAGGACTTGTATACTTTCGAAGGATAATTGGGACGATGAACAGTGGTAGTCTGTATACCTCATTTTACCTATAGATTTCTTGTAGTGATGCAAATGGATTAGGTCTGGGTCAAAGAGTTTCAAAATGTTTGATGGGGACAAGCCAATGAATTGACCAGAACAATGTATAATATGGTTTGTTGCTGGCCCATTTGCATCTTGATAATGATATATTTAAAGGAAAGGTACCATTATCTGTCTTTTGGATGTTGTATACATGGTAATTTATTAAAGAGGAGATGAATAAATAGTATTAATTAGTTATGCTTCCTCTAGGTGTTGCCCTCCTCCTCACTTCAATTCTGTTGCTTTGCTTCACTCCTTGTCTTAGAGCTCTTTTAACTTTTTATGCAAACAACATAACTTTCTTGATGTAACATTGTCTTGCCTTGTAAACCATGGAGGACCTTGACTTTGTCTAGCTGCAAGGACTTCCTTTTATGCCAAGCTAGAATCAGTCTTTGGGGGGCTAAATATGGCAGGATGCAAAAGTAATGTGCAATTTTGTTCAAGTCTTCTAGATGGTTTTGGATCCAACATGGGGACAAGATAGAATATGGCAAACACATTAGTAATTGATATTTTAGAATGTGCTATTTCATTTAGAAGTTCGACAAACAATATGAGATTAATTGATCAGAAATTCAAAACTTGATAAAATTTGACTGAAAGAAAAGAAACAAGAAATTGGAGGTGCAAGAGAATCAATACAATGCTGGTGATGAGGGTGCGATAAGGAAAGAGCTTTTGCTCTTGGATTGGAAGAGGAACTTATAAAAAGGAGTTAATGGGCACACTTTTGTCACACATATCCTTTACTGGGACATGAGGGGTTTGGGGACCCTACGAAGAGGACTAGTGCTTTAGCAGATCTAAGGGGATTATGGAACTGGCGGGTTCTTTTTCAGAGACTAAAAGCTCAAGAATAAACAAGAGTTCAATCATTGAAATTGGTGGGTATCATCTGAATGATGTAGCTGTTAATCTGACTAGGAGCTTTTTGTTAGGGAAAAAATTTAATGGGAAGCTAGCATCATGTAAAAAACTTGTCAATCTATGTGTTTTTTTTTGTATATTGTTTACAGTGGATACATGTAGAGGCAACTTACAATGCTTCTTTTTAGTGGATATATAATGCCTTAATCATTATAAGTAGTGTTGGGGGCTATCAATTTGCCGTCCGACTCACCAACTCAGCCAACAGACCATCAAACACCGATGGATGTTCGCTGGCCGATGATCAATAATGGACGATGGATGGTCGATGAGTTACTCGATGAACCACCGACCAATCAACTCGACGATCGACGTTCCACTAACCCAACTGATTGTTGATCAATTAGTTGAAGGATGACAATTAACATCCGATCAATCATTGCCATTGAGAAGACTGTCCGAAAAATTAACACTCGCCGATCCATCAACTGTCCCGCCGACATATCGACGAGAGTGCCGACATATGACCATCCGATAGATAATCGGACTGATAAGCGGCAATCGGTGATTACTTCTTTCGACCAACTAACCGTCGGTCAGAAATCATCAAGACAACAATCGGTTTGAAGCCCTTCGACCGACCAACGATCGATTAGTACAAAGTCAGCCGACCAATGATCCATCGGCATAAAGTTAGCTGACCGACAATCCATCGATACAGAACCAGTTGACTAACGACCGGTTGATATAACATCAACCGACTGATGATCCATCGGCACAAAATAAGCCGACCAACCGATGATCGGTCGACTCCGAATCAGACGACTAACTGACAGAGCTCTCCAAATAGCCTATCCAGCTTCCGATCGATCCTATAAAATTGCCGCTGAGAATGGATGACGGTGATTACTAGATAGTTTTAACTATTTACCCACGATCACATTACACCAAAAAAAGAGAGACCCACGTACTCAGTGGTTATCACTCCGATACTTATAAAAGAGAGCTAACCTGATCAGCTTGAGGGGGAGATCTAATACTTTTAGAGCAATCTCTATCCTTTTGCTCCTCGTTTTTCTATTCGATCAGTCCATCCTACTGACTTAAGCATCGGAGAATTTTCATCGGAGCGAACTTTCGATCGGTGCGGACTTATCTTGCAGATTTTTTGGCATTCAATCATAGGCACAGGTGGATTGACCGCAATAGATTGGCGCACCAGGTAGGAAGGAGAAGCGGACTAAATCAAAAAATAGCGAAAACTCATGCTCGTAATTTGACTAGCTCAGCCGGCCAGTCATCCCAGTGAGAAGCGCTTCTCCCTCCGCCGCCAGCAATGGTGGAATATAGTTTTTTGCATCTGACAGTTGTGTCGGATGCACAAGCCCAGCAATTAGCTGCATTAATGCAGCAGATCCACATTCTCATAGAGACTGTGTGTAATCTCCAATAGCAACCACCCGTGGTGACGGAAGCTTCATCGGTGCGGGCGATGCCGTCTAGGCATAGCCGCCACACACCAAGATGTTCGATCTCTCCTTCATCTGAGCGATCGTCTTAATGCTCGCATCGGATGAAATCTCCATCTCCTCGTCGTTCGTGAGGAACTGCTCGTCTGTCACGATGGTCCGTCTTCCCATCTTCTCATTGAAGTCAGTATGAGAAAAAACGGCCGTAACCCAACGACTTCTTCCTCCTCTAGTTCCTCTGGAGGATCGACGCCATGGACATCTCGCCAGCAACGACTCAACGACTATGAATGAAAGTTTAAAGAGATCAATCATCGATTGGCCCAGATCCAGGAGGACACGAAGGGAGGATCCTCCGATGGCTTTCAAGTCCGAACAACTCCTCCCTTCTCCTCATGTATCTTGAATGTGTCAATCCCGTTGTGATTCAAGATGCCTCAAGTGGAGTCGTACGATGACTCCACCGATCCAGTCGATCATCTTCAGAGCTACAAAGCTCTTATGATGATCCAGGGGGCGAACAATACCCTCATGTATATCGGCTTTTCGGCCATCCTTCGGAAAGCTGCTTGAGCCTGATAGTCCAGGCTTCAACCGAAAAGCATCGACTCTTTTAAGCAGCTCAAAGACTTCTTTATGGCTTATTTCAGCACCAATCGAGTAAAGCCACAAACTTCAGACAATCTCTTCTCAATCAAGTAGAACGAGGGAGAGACTCTTTGGATCTTCATAGCGTATTTTAACACCGCTACACTAGAGGTCCGAAACCTCAACGAGGAAGTGGCTGTTTCGGCCATAAGACAGGATCTACGGGATTCTCGGTTTACTTACTCACTGGATAAGAATCCTCTTCCGACTTATGCCAAATTTCTCGAGCGTACGGACAAATATGTTCGCACAGAAGTAGGCGCTTCTGGCCGACGTCGAGCAAAATGAAAAGGATCAAAAGAGAAAATAATGGGAGAACGATGCTTCGATCAGATCCAACCGATCCATTCCAATCAAGAAAGCGACATCCTTCCGACTGAGCCCAATATTGACTCATCTGAAGGGTCGGTACAATAACTATACTCCCCTCTTCACTCCACGTGCACAAATCTTGATGGAGATTGAAGGAAAGAAGTACCTTCATCGATGCCGCCAATGAAATGTTCGAGCAAGGACAAAAGAAAGTACTATCGATTCTATCGCGACTACGATCACGACACCGAGCAATGCTTCCAGCTGAAGGATGAGAATGAAGCACTCATCCGATGGGGATTCCTTGTCAAGTTTCGGCTCAATCGCCCAATCGAGCCACAAGCCGATCAACCATCGACGTCAGAGGAAATTCGTCAAAATCGACTGACTGTTAGGATGATCAATAAGATCTCTAGGCGACCAAGAGTCGGGGGGCAACATCCGAAGATGAATCAACTAAAAAGCGATGATTCAACGTCCAACAAGCAATGCCGATGCATAACTTTTTTACGAAATAACGAAAGAAGAAAAGCATCAATCTACTGGTTGCGAACTAGTTTGTTTGCCCCGACTAGTAAAGTACGCGACCTATACCAATTTGGCTATGACCAAATCGAGGGACGGTTGGCTTGCACCCGATCGTCATGATCAAATATTGATTGATAAAAAATCGACTAAAAGTTGGTTAGAAACCGACCAAGGGTTGGCTTATCCCGACTTATGAATATCTCAACATGATCAAATATTAGTTTGTAAAAAAACCAACTAAAAGTTGGTTAGAAACTGACCAAGGGTTGGCTTATCCTCGACTTACGAATATCTCATCATGATCAAATATTGGTCGGTAAAAAAACTAACTAAAAGTTGGTTAGAAATCGACCAAGAGCTGGCTTATCCCCAACCTATGAATATCTCAACATGATAAAACATTGGTTAGTAAAAAACTGACTAAAAGTTGGTTAGAAATTGACCAAGGATCGGCTTACACCTTATCGACAAATACCTCAGCAAATTGATCAAGTATTGGTTGGTAAAAAATTAACTAAAAGTCGATTAGAAACCAACACAAGATGAACTTCGTTCGTCTAGACTAAATCAGGAAGATGCCTCAACTCGTTCGACAAAAATGAATCGAAAGCTGGTGGATGATGTTAGTTCAGATTCGACTATTGGATGATGGGCAATTATTAATGGCAGACGGCATAATGAAGCTCGAAGCAATGCCACATGTCGACTTCTTACATTCAGTGCGAAGTACAAAATCATTACACCGAACTTGAAAGTGGGAGGACAACTATTGGGGGCTATCAATCTGCCGCCCGACTCACCAATCTAGCCAACAAACCATCGGACACCGATGGATGTTCGCTTGCTGACGATCGACGATGGATGATGGATGATCGACGAGTTACTTGATGACCCACCGATCGATCGACTCAACAGTCGACGTTCCACTAATCCAATTGATTGTTGATCAATTAGTTGAAGGATGATAATTAACATCCGATCAATCATTGCTACTGAGAAGGCTGTCCGAAAGGTTAATACTCGTCGATCCATCAACTATCCCGTCGACACATTGACGAGAGTGCCAACAGATAATCGGACTGATAATCGGTAATTGCTTCTTCCGACCGACTAACCATCGGTCGAAAAACATCAAGGCAACAATCGGCTTGAAGCTCTTCGATCGATCAATGATCGATCGGTACAAAGTCAATCGACCAACGATCCATTAGCATAAAGTCAGCCAACCAACGATCCGTCGGTACAGAATCAGTCGACCGATGATCGATCGGTACAACATTAGCCGACTGATGATCCATCGACATAAAATAAGCCGACCGTCCAATAATCGGTCGACTCCAAATCAGACGACTGATCGATAGGAGCTCTCCAAACAGCCTATCCAGCTCCCGATCGATCCTACAAAACCGCCCTCGAGAATAATAGACGATGGTGATTAGTGGATAGTTTTAACTACTTATCCACGATCATATTATACTGAAAAAAGAGGGATCCACGTACTTGGCGGTTATCACTCCGACACCTATAAAAGGAAGGTAACCTGGTCAGCTTGAGGGGGAGATCTATTACTTTTAGAGCAATCTCTATCTTTTTGCTTCTTTTTTTTCTATTCGACCGGTCCATCCTTCTAACTTAAGCATCGGATGGTCTCCATCGGAGCCAACTTCGGTCAGTGTGGACTTATCTTGCAGATTTTTTGGCGTTCAATCGTAGGTGCAGGTGGATTGGCCGCAACAAGTAGAAAAAGAAAACTTGTTTTGGAGAAGCTAGTTAAGAGAGATGTTGGTTTGTAATTGCTAAAACCAGGGAAAAATTTATGCCATAAGGTTCTCATCTGAAAGGAACTTATTTGGAGATAACATTAAACACCTTAGTTGGTGGATTAGAGGCCAGGATACAAGTGATGATCCATGTCTGAACAAGTGAATACACTTGGTGTAACAATAAGGATGTCTTTCTCCTCCGTTACAGCATAGGGCCCTAGTAGGGTTCTCCCTCTTACCTATACTAAGTTCTCATTTCTTTTTTTAGCATGTAAAACTCTGATCAATGTCGTTTAGCTTTCTCTATTGTCCACTTAATTGTTACTATTGGTAGTTTGCTGCATGTAGATTTATAGGAGGCTTGTGGATCATGAAAGGTGTTAATGTAAAGCTTCTGTGAAAGCTTTGACAAACTAGTAGTGTGCCACATATAGCTTTCCCCACCTTGTCACTGATTCTGCTATGGTGGGGTTTTTATTTGCAACCATTACTCAAGTTTACTCTCACATTTTAATGTTCTTAATTTCTTTTATTTGTTTACAGCTTTCCAATCTTCATCAGTCAATGGTCGAGGCTGCAAAAGTACTGAATACAGAGGCTCCTGATCTGTATGTTCGCCAGAATCCCGTTCCGAATGCATACACTTTGGCGATCAGTGGCAGAAAACCATTCGTTGTTGTCCATACAAGCCTTGCGGAGCTTCTTACCAGGAGAACTGCAGGTATCATCATTTTCTATTGCAGCATAGAACCTCCATTTCTTTCGGTTCACCACCCAGAACCCAGTCTTCCAAGTCTCATGTGTGACAACAATTATGATGAATCAGTGGCCAGATTGAATTCAATTGATCGCTGCAAGGTGAGTTTTTCTCTCTTTCTTCCTCCTTTTGTCTTCCATATCACCGTTAAAAATAAGACAGCTCCTTTGGTAGTTTGGGGGTGGGGTGGGGGTTTGAACCAGAGAGGAAGAGGGGTTTGAACCAGAGAGGAAGGGATGGGGGGGCAGGCGGGGAGAAGGGGGGGTAGGGAGGGGGGTGGGCGAGCAGGGTGCGGTTTCAACCAAAAGAGTGGGGTGGGGGGTGTTTGTGGCCGGGGTGGGGAGGGGTAAAGGGGCGGGGCAGTTTGACCCCGAGGCAGGGAGGGAGGAGGGGGGGGGGTTGCACACGATCGGGTGCGCACGGAGGTCGGAGATGCCCCACGGGGACTGGGGGGGGTGGTGGGTGGTGGAAGGTGGCGGCTGGGCGTGGACAAGGCGGAGAAAGGAGAAATGAAAAAAAAAAAAAAAATCATGGGCTGAGCCAACGAGTTTAGTGAAATCGTGGGTTGAACCCAAGATTTTAATTTTTTTTTTTTTTTGACCCACGTAAATTTTTTTTTTTTTTTTAACATCTTTGTTATTTTTTTTGGTACGACTGTCAAAAGCATTATCCATCAACTTAAGGATTTTTTTGATCTACTCAATTGAGATGAGAACGAAGTATACCTCTCTGATGCTATGGGTTATATGAGTGAATGGGTCTTGCCCTCTTTTGTTATATCTTTTACCTCCAAAATTTATTTTATTTTTATATATATATTTTCTACAGAATGGGTTATATGAGTGAAATTGAGAATGGCTTGAGGAATTTTTAAATTAAAATAATAATTTTTATATTTTTATCTTTATCAGTAAAATTCTTTCAATCCATTTAAATTTTTATATTTATTAAATAATCTATTAATAAAAATAGAGAGCTGCTGTAAGTGCAGTAGCAACACTTTCAAAATCCGCTCAAATGCTTTTAGACTACAAAATTAATGAAAAACTATACTACCTCTCATGGATCTTTCAAATAATAATAAAAATAATTTTTAAAAAATAAATTATATATTCCAAAAAACTTTTAATTTTTTATTATTATTATATTTAAAAATATTATTTTTTAAATATTTTTAAATAATATCTTTAACAAATAATATTTCTTGGAAGAGCAAATAAGATCAATATAAAAAAGGATATTTTTTAATTCTTTGGTGAATATTTATAATTCATAAATATTTTTATAATTCAAGCATATAATTACTATTTTATGTAATGTTTTTTAACAAATATTCTAAAAACATCAAAAATTAAGGAAGAAAAAAAAATATTGGAAGAAAAAAAGAAAAAGAAGAGAAAAAGAAAAAAAGCAAAAAAAAAAAGAAAAGAAGAGAGAATTTCTCTTTCTTCCTTTAGTGATGGTGTTGGGGGTGGCGGTACCTGCCATAGGGATGTCAGGAGGTACAATCAAAATTGACATTTATCGGGAGAAAAGGAGAGCGGTAGTGGAGCGGTAGAGGGTGAGGTGGCATTAGTGGGCGTGGAGAAGGTATGAGAAAAAATAAGAGGGCGAGGATGCGATCGAAATTGGTATTTGCCAAGAGAGAAGGAGAGCTATGGTAGAGTGGTGGGAGGTGGGGTGGCACCGGCGGGCGCGAGGAAGCTATGAGAACAGAAAAGAAGAAGAAATAATAATAATATATTATTTTATAAAAAAAAAAAGAGAGAAAAGTTCTCTCTCTTCCTTCAATGGTGGTGCCGAGGGTGGCGGTACTGATAAGGGCATCCGGAGGTACGATCGGGATTGATATTTACCGAGAGAGAAGGAGAGCAGTGGTGAGGCGGCAAGGAGGTGAGGTGGCATTGGTGGGCACGGACAAGGTATGAGAAGAAGATAGAGGGCAGGGGTGCGATCAGGATTGACGTTTGTCGAAAGAAAAGTAGAGTCATAGTAGGGCAATAGGAAGGTACGGCGGCACCAATGGGCACGTAGAAGATATAAGAATAAGAAGAAAAAATAGTAATAATAATAAATATTATTTTATAAAATAATTAAAAAATATATATAATATATAATAAATAAATAAATAAAATATTTAAAAAAATTAAAAAATATTTATTATGAATATTTATTATTAAAAATTTTAATAATTATAAATCATAATTATCCATCTCGTGCAACTCGGCTAGTTCTACTATATTATAATATAAAAAATAGTTTAATTTAGAGGCAAATATTACCTCCCTCGGTACATTACAAAACCTCTTGTCCTAGCTAAAAGCCTCAAAGTACCCAAGAGGATACAAAACCTCTTGTCCTAGCTAAAAGCCTTAAAGTACCCAAAAGGATCCAACTCTTCTATGGTAGCAGCTTCACTATGTACAGTACTTTAAGCTTGGTAGCAGCCTAAGACTGATTAGTCGTTCACCCTAGAATATGATGGGCTACACAACTAAGCAAGTATTCAAACATAGCAAATAATATAGTATAAAGAAAAATAGAATGGTAGGAACAACATGGATCCATAGTTATTAAAATTCAAATAATTAATAAATAATATTTTAGAATATATATATCCAATAAGTACATTATTTTGAAACATCAGAATTCTTTTAAAAACAATGGGTAACATCAGGGTACATGCCTTTTTTCCTGCAAAACTATTAAAAACATTCACATGGGAAAACATTAAAATACACTTAGAAATACTCAAAATACAATAGGGTACACTTAAAAGCACTTGAATATGCTAAAACTCTAAAACACCTATCATATCTTTTCAATACCAACCGCTTAGTAACCAACTATTATAAGATTTGCAATCTCAATACTGGACAACATACACATAGGAGGTCAATATGATATTGTACCGGTATCATACTATACTGAACCAATACATCTTAAAATATATTTTTTTTAATTTTCTTTCAACATTTTAAGACTCCTTTATTTAGGTTTGAGTGAAAAATAAAGTTTGTTTAGTTTGTTTTCTATGTTTAAATGTAATATACACTAAATTTTTTATATTATATTATTAAAGAATGGCATCCTAAATTTGAGCCTCCTTCATGTCATCCGAGTCGAATACCTCGTAATTTGCTAGATTATTAGAGTGATAGGATGGTGGCAGCTCTATGGCCTCCCTATCCAAGTCAAACTATTTTTCCTATGATCTCCTCTTGCCCTCCTTAAAGTCTTGCATAGCTTCTTTGAAAAGAGGGCTTTTTATAGATCATGATATAGGAATACCCACCAACCTTGTGTTACTTCAATTTGATGATCCTACCACCTCAACTTGGAGAAACATCATCAACACCTTAAATTGTGATGGCCCCTTACTATTTCGGCATGCAACTACCTGCTATTTTATTCCTTACTCTCTTTTCAAACTCCATTATTGACCATCTAATCCTAAGATTT
The DNA here is from genome assembly GCA_006176705.1 of Cocos nucifera. Lineage (NCBI taxonomy): Eukaryota > Viridiplantae > Streptophyta > Magnoliopsida > Arecales > Arecaceae > Cocos > Cocos nucifera. The sequence continues at coordinate 2,423,417 of QRFJ01000128.1, forward strand.
TTCAACCCACTCATCCTCAACTCCAAAATGGTTGCTTCAATTATCACTATGCATCTATGAATTATCCAGAAACTTTTATAGATTAATTAATTTTGTAGTTTAAATTATTCAATTTAAAAATTTCATAAATTCTTTAAAAAGTTTTAGTTGCCCCAAAAGATACTTTTGAACTAATGTTTATATAATTCAAATTTTCATTGCATTATTATTTTTCATTTTAAATATTAAAAAAGGTATAAATTGCATAACTATTGAAAATACATGATACATGCTCCAAGGACGTTTGAAACATCTTCACATATCACTAAAATTTCATGAATTTTTTGAATTAATAATATTTGTTTTACTATTATTTGTTGATCATAAATTAATTTTTAATTTTATCTAATCTAGCCTCTGATTGGAGGTATTATATATATTTTGCTGCCTATAATAAGCACTAATTGACATTAATCTAAGAATTACTAAAGAATTAGACTTTTATTTGAGAAGCAATTGATATGCTAGAAATTAATCAAATTGCTATCAAATTAAGAGAGTAAATAGCATGTTAGATTATGAGCATGATACTAATTTTCATAATTTAAGATCTTCTTTATTTTTTATTTTTACCCAAAGAATATTTTTAATAAAAATAAAATAAATATCAAAAAATTAAAAATTATATTATTGCATGGATTTGACTAAGATCTACAACATATCATGAAATCACTCTAAAATCAAAAATTTAATGTAATTTGCCATATTTCAATTTTTGCTTATTTATGTTATGTAGTAGAAAAAGAAAAAGAAAAATATCTTGATTAGATTTCTTTTTAGTATTTCTTAACCACACGTTAGTTAAGAGTAACCTAGATTAAGAATTGGCAAAAATGCCCTTGATCTCTATAATGATAACTTATTTTATTGTTTACAAATTCATTGGAACAAGATGAGAAAATCCAAGAGGGAGTTGTTTGCATTAGCGGAACATTGAAGAGAATCTACGGTTGAAAAGAGCGGATCTCTCTCTAGAATATACTGATGCTAGTTCAAACTCCACTCATTAGAGTAATATATAATTATTTTGGTAAATTGTATATTTTTAAAAAAAATACTAGGTTAGGTTTTTTACCAAAAAAAAAAATCAGGTTTATATGTAAACTTGTTTACATTTTGTATGAAATAATTTGAAATCCCGAAACTAGCTCAAATTCAGATAAGAAAAATTTTTTCATAAGAAATCAGTATCATATCATATATATATATATATATATGTATATGGTGTTGCTAAGTTAAATTTTTTTCAATATACCACGTGTTCCATAAAGCAATTTTAAAACTACTCGGCCGCTCGAAGCCGCCCACCCATTAAAATACAGGAAAATCTAGGGAAAAACATCGGAGGTAGATCTTGGCAACGAGAGCTACTTGATCTACATTGGCTCCGGTCTACTCGACGAACCCGATCTTCTCGAGATATACTCATCTCGCTTAAAAATCCAATCTTCAATCTTCAGTAAAATACAGAAGAAAATCCGGGGGAAAACAATGGAGATGGTAGGAGCGTGGAGGGACCTCGCAGCCGCGGGAAGGCCATATGGAGGCGGGCGGAGAGGTCATGGTCGGAGGAGAGGGCGAGATGGAGGATGCAAGCATGGATCAGGGCGTCTTCGCGGAGGCAGAGGGCGGTGATTCGAAGGTGTCCTCGATCGTGGAGGTGGCTCTTACCGGGGCTATCCGATCTACATTGGCTTCGGCCTACTCGACGAACCCGATCTTCTCCAGAGGTACTCTCGCTTAAAAATCCAATCTTTTGTTTGTTTTCCTCTCCTGCATTGTCAGATTATTGTTCTTTTAGAGGGTCCTGGTGGTAACTAGCACCACGATTGCATCACTGTACCTTGACAAAGTTATCAAAGCATTGACTCATGGGAATTAAAAAATTTCTGTTGAGAGTGTGATCTTACCTGTGACGGGGAAGCAAACATGGCTGGTCTACTGGAAAAACCTCTCCTTTTGTCTTTTAATCATTTGGATGGATCAGCATTGTACCTTTGTGGCACCGGGTGGTGGAGTCATCGGTGATATGTGTGGTTATGCTGCTGCTGCCTTTCTTCGTGGGGTTAATTTTATTCAGATTCTAACTACTCTCATTGCTCAGGTTCTTTGTGATTTAGTCTTTATGCTGAAGCAATTATTTACTTCTAAGGGGAGAATATCAGAGAAAATTGATGCTTTTGTATTCTAGGTGGATGCATCAATTGGGGGGGGGGACTGGAATAAACCATCCGGTGGGAAAAAACTTGATTGGTGCCTTCTACCAACCACAGTCTGTACTTATAGACACAGACACTCTAAATAAATTGCCTGATCGGGAACTGGCTTTGGGTATACCAGAAGTAAGTTGTGAAGCATGGGCTCATCAGAGATGCAAAGTTTTTTACGTGGCAAGAAAAGAACATGCAGGCACTGTTAGCAAGGTATGATTATAAAATAAATATATTATCTTTATTGCAAATGAGTAGTGATGCTTGCAAGCTAGAATAAGTTAAGATGCTTTCCGATGGGTGCTGACTTATCTCCAACATTACATTTTCCTTCATACCATTTGCTGATTTATGTTTGGTAAATAATCTTAATCAAGAAATGGAGTTCATATACAGTGTTACAGTCAAATGGATGGAGCACAAACTACAAAGGCTAAGATAATACCATCACGAAGATATCACCTGGAGATTATTTTACTTCTATACAACTTTTATGTGTTGCTGTCATGCATGTTCACTTTCTATGCCTAATTATTTCAATGTGTTGTGGGACATAATTCAAATATCAACAAAAACTATTTCAAGTCCTTGAAATGCAATAGTTTTGCGGCTTTGCCCAATCTAGCTTCACTTGAATTACATTTTGCTATAGATCCCTAGACTAGCTTGATCTTTGTTGATGAAAGAGATGTGGAGAACAATATCTTTATAACTAATATAATTTGCAAGTGGGCTTGGTCTGATTGGGTTCATGGGACCGTCACAGGGATCAAACATTGCGCTACTAACCATGCCGTTGGTGACAGTGTAGGCTTTTAGAGCGGAATCCACTAGTGAGGGTAGATCCAAGTCATGGATGTGCAAATAGGTGTCGATACACTCGATCCGAATGTGACTCCCAATGCACCGACGAGCTTGCAAGTAGTGATGCACATGCACAGGAGGGGCGCGCTTGCCACCGCCGGTGAGGGACAAAGCAGAGAGTGATGAGGCGTTCTGGGCAGTGCGGGAGAAGGAGAAGAGGATGATGGTGTAGTCGATTATCGAATCAAGCGCACGAGCGGTGGAGTAGAGGGTGGTGCAGGAGCAGGAGAGGAGGACGATGGTGTAGTCGATTGTCGGATCAAGCGCACGGGCGGCGGAGTAGAGGGCGACGAGGCAGTTCTAGGCGATGCGGGAGTGGAAGAAGAAAAGGAGGGCATGGTCGAGTAATATTGCGGTCAAAGGATTGAATGGCTTGGATGGTTGGATTAGCTCCACTTTCGCATACATAAGGTATTATCCGCTTTAGCTTTTGACCATTTCGGACTTCACTTAAGCTTATAGCGTGCAGCTCGAAGGTTGCATGGGCTATTTTGAACCTCAATGGATCTTAATAGTTTGAAGTCTCACAGTTTTGTCCTTTAAAAGATGCCTCATATGGGAGAAAAAATTTCAATTCATATAAGACATACTCCCTCTTGACTCACAATTCATATGAGACTAAAGAGCCAATCCCCCACCCAACATTAGCCCCCCCTCCAGTCAAGAGGGAGTATAAAGAATCATTTTTTTAATAAGTATGAGTTGTAATATACAACATAAGCTCCTGGGCCATATGGACAATGGATGGATAGATCTATATATTAATAACTCAGCTTCTCAAATAAATTTTATTGTACTATTATTAATATTTATTTTTAAAAAATATTAATAATTATAGATCATAATTTAGTATCTCAAATAAATTTTATTATGTCATCTAGAAAGAATATTTATTATTCATAAATTTTAATAATTATAGATCATAATTATTCAATCCTGCGTAAATGCATGGGTCTTCGACTAATTTAAATTTATAACTTTTTGATAAAATCTAATAAAAGCGCTTCCTCATCTATTCTGCCCCTCCTCAATCGCCATTCCATCCGAAAGGAAAATATAATATCCCTGCATGCACACCATCAAAACCAGCCGCTTGTTCGTTTCCACCATTTGATCTCCTTGCCCTCAACTACTCCAATCCACCTGGCAAGCATTAACTCCCCTTATCGTCGGGAACGAGTTTTGTTACATTCCCAAACTTGAGCTTAATCCTTAACTCCCCTTATCGTCGGAACGAGTTTTGTTACATCCCCAAACTTGAGCTTAATCCTGACCTTTGCCTTGTCGTCTTCTACACGGTGGAATATTGCTTTGTGCTGCATGACAAGGAGAGAGAGAGTGTGAGTGAGTCAGAGTTGGTTGCTTCAAGGGAACTAGTAATGCCGTGAGTAGAGATGTAAATGAGTTGGATCGAACTAAAATATGAGTGATCTTGATTCAATTTAATTTTTTAATTAAAATTTAATATCAGACAATAAAAGATTAAATCAAATTGAGTTAGGTTCATGGTCAAAAATTTTACTTGAAATTTGGGTTGGATTGGATCTATATATAACCTGACCTCCACCTAAAAAGTTTAGGACTGGTTTGAATTTAGAACCCAGTTTTTTTTTTTTTTAAAGAGATTTAATGCAAATATGTTTGCATTAATTTTCTCTTTCATATGTCTATGTTTTTCTTAAAAGAGGCTACTAAATGAGTTTTTGTTTTGTTCTTCTCTAATTACTTCTCGGTGGAATGTATCACCACGGACTCATTTGGTTCACGAGAAGTGAAGGGAGAAGAGGCAATTCCTAAGAAGTGGGGAGGGGCTTCTTATTTAGTTAGAGTTTTAAGAGGAGAGAGTTGAAAAATCTCTTCTCATGAAAAAATACTTTTCATATTTCATAAAAAATGGAAACTCATGGGAGAGGTAGGTTTTGTGACTTCCCATGAGATGAAAAGTAATGACTCTTTTTTTCTTTCCAAAAATATTCTTTTATAAATATATAATTATAGAGCATATAAATTATAGAAAATATCATTACATATTATCCTTATAAATTTTAATATTATATTATATTAATATTATCATAATATTTATAATAATAGAATATTATATTATATTTATATAATTAATATAATATTTATAATATATTTATATTATTTTAATATTTATTCTAATATAATATTTTTATTAATATTAATATAAAATTTATATTTTTATATTAATATAATACTATATTAATATTATATCTATATTTATATTAATAATATTAAAATATTAATATTATATTAATATAATAAATTATTATGATCTAATATTATTTTATAATATATTAATATTATATTTATATTAATATAAATATAATATTATTATTTATATAAAATTTGGAAGCAAAATGCATGGCTTTATATATATTAAGGGTATAATGGTATTTTATATGATTGTTTTAGAAAATAGATGTTCAACCAAATATAAATCACTCCGATGTCATTTTTTCATGATCAATCAAATATGCCAAAATTATATTCAAAAAAAAAATACTAAACAAGTCCACAAGAAACATTAGCATCCAGCACATCAAGGCTTCTCAAAAGTCAGAGTACATTTCCAATTTTTCTAAATTATATATCCCTTATCGATTTAAATTTAGATACATTCAAATTTCTTAAATAAAAGCCAGATCTCCTTTACTCATTTGAATATATGCATAAAAAAAATTAGAAAAAAACTCTAGACTCGTCATACAAGCTTTTAAGAAAACTCAGCAAAAGACAAGTTTTAATTTCAAAGAAGCAACATTTGGGTTTACACATATGGTAACGTATGTTCAACAGAGCAACCATTCTTACGAAATAAAAAAAAGACAAAAAAACTATCATGGTTCTCTTCCCAGTCATCGATACATTACCATACTTTTGTATCCAAATAATCAATCCCCTTTGTACCGGGAGTCAGTCACGCTGACAGGCCCATATATTGGGTTTAGGTCAGATTGGGTCATAGAGCATCAAATCCAAATATGATCCATAAATCAAATGGGTTGGGTCGGATTAGGTTAGGATAGAATTTAGTAAACCTAGATTAGGCCTGAAAAATTGAAAAATGGAATGGATCCAAGCTAGAACCCAACCTTAGCACATGGGTCCTGTAAAATAGTTCGGATTGCGTCTAAATGGACCGTGTCACAAGTCAACCCGATTTATGATTTTTTTGTCAAAGTCATGCGATACGGTTGGATATACAATTGGATGCTTCCTTTCCGTTCGTGCATGCGGTATCAATACTCTTTTATGGATAACCCATGATTACATGCATAGCTTTGCACATGACTCTAGTAGAATTTAGGAATGACAGGCAACCCAATGAAAGCGCTCATTGCTAGGGTTGATTACGTATAAGTTTTTTTGACATAAAAAATATCAAATTTTAGATTGGTCTGGCTAGAAACCAATTAAAAGTAAATATAATTTAGGCCCAAAGGCCAGCCTATGATTAGCTCTATTCATTGGAGGAACCCATAATCTACTGTAGGAGCAAATTGTATCTTTCACGTAAAAGAATCATTAGTGTAAATCCTTGAATCGCATTTTACAAAGTTTCACAATGCGATATCTACTTTTGATCCATGCTGACGGATGGAAGAGAGAGGTTGGAAGGCTTTGAAAGTTGTGTAAAATATAATTTAACAGTTGACCTTATGAAAAAAGATTGCTCATTCTTTTATACAAATAATACAACTCCTATATGACTCAATTGACAATTGGTCTGACTTGACTGAATTGGAAACTATCCGCATGAGCTACTTACAGGTTTCCCTTATCCTCAAATTGAAGAACGGGACCACTTCATGTTGTTCAAAAATTAGCAAGAGAAAAGATGTGAAGCATGATGGACCTGATGGACCTTTTTCTCTGCGCACAACCTGAGCTCTTCCCATCTCATTCACCCCATTCATCGAATGATTACTTCTATTTCCATCTATCAGATGCCTCAGCTTCCATATGAACTCAAAGCAAATAGATAATATTGCTGCCAATTCATTCCATATAGTGGTTGTTGAAATTTTATTAAAATTATTTTAAGATAATGGGTGCAAAATCTTATACTAAATATAACTAATTATAAATATTTATTAATTAAAAATAATAAATAAATAGTAATAAATTGAGTAGAAAATTTAGCTAAAAAGATATGCAAATTATGTCGTCCTTAAAGATAGATTTCACATTCATCGCAATTAATGATTCTAAGAATTTATAGCAGCACCTTTATAGGGACACACTTGGAACTTCAAAGATTTGATTGAATGGCTTCTTGTTGTCTTTGCTTCAAAATTAATGATTGGTGATATTTTTTAGAAAATAGAAGAGAAAAAAATATAGGAATGTTTTGTGAAGAATAAAAGAAAGAAACAAAAAGGATATTTTTAGAAAAGAAATAGAAATATATGTGACCATCTAATCTAATGATAGCATCCATTTAGATTAGTATGTATAAAAAGGCTAGTTATAGGTGGTTAAAAATATAAGAAGTTTGAACCATTTTGAAACATCCAAACAAAACAATCAAAAATGGCCAAGCATTTTTTTTTTTTTTTCGTTTGGAATAATAGAGACCAAAAATAAATTAAAAAAAAAAAGACTTCCCTTCTTAATTGAAAAATAGAGATATGAAAAAAAAGGGCAAAACATAAGAACCTTTTCCCTTGAATCTATTTTGATATTGCATATGACTTTTCACCTAATTAATCCATGTAAATTTAAAAGTCTTAGTCTCAATTTTTTTTTTGTTCAAATGTAGCAAATTTTTCGATATAGTTTTGTAATATTTTGATGGAAAATGAGATGTTTAGTTTTGTTCTATTAGATACTTTTCCTCATCCCTTTCATACTCCACAACATATATTACCGTTAAAGAAGTTAAGCGCATATTTGATTGGAGAGAGTTGGACTCTAGAATAAAAGCAAGAATGTATAACTTTTATTCCAATTATTTAGTTGGAAGAAGTTCTATAGCTGGAATGAAAATAAGAATACATGACTTTTATTTCAACTATTTAGTTGGAGCCATTCCGATTTTATGAAATAAGAATATATCACAATTCTCCAAAATTCAATTCCTTATCTTTCTTAATATTGAAATTTCATTTTGATTCCAATTTCGATTTAGGTCACAAGCTAAAGACATCGAAAATATAGAAATTTTAATTTTTATTTCAATTTATTCCAATTCTGATTCTGATTTGAACCATATGCATTTTAAATCTTTTAGTATATTTAAATTAAATAATTTATAGAAATTTTACACACGTGCAATATATCTAATTTTTTTTTAAAAAAATAAGTGCTCAAAATCCTAACACTAACCTGTGCTTCCCTTTCGGCCATGGCATCGAGCGAAGCATCGAGGTGCAATATATCTAATTATTTTTAAAAAAAATAAGTGCTCAAAATCCTAATCCTAATCTATGCTTTCCTTTCGGCTATGGTATCGAGGGAAGCACCGATGGCTACCATTGAGGTCTGACTCCTTCGAAATGTTGAAGCTGAAGATATTTTGGATGGGAAGGTATGGTTTCAGAACGTACTAGCCCTATCCCAATGATATTTTTCCCTTCCTCTCTCTCCATATTTGTTTATTGGATTGGGGTTGTTTTTTCATAATATTGCTTGTTTTGTAGGTCAAGGAGATTGGATTGGGGTTGTTTTCCCTATATTCTCAGTATTCCCCCATCATCTCAAATGATGCACATTAACCAGACTAAATATCATTCTTCAAAGCTTTTCAAAGAAGCCAACATTTTTCTTCCATCCTTAATTCTTACTTTAAGTTTTCATTATTTTACATGGATTGAAATTTCCAGCCATAACTCATGATATTTTTGTGATATTTCATCTATTCACGCTTCACTACACTAAAACCCATCCACTTCTTGTGTTTAAGATATTTTAATTTTTAAGATAATACCCAAAGTGATGGTATAAATATCTATTGTTCTAATTTGTATTTTAGTCTTGATCCCATCATATTATACTCATGTATATGCTCATGCATATGATCCTTTTATCTTTGCCCTCACTCTATTAACATAAAAAAAAATTAAAAATAAAAATTTCCTGCAATTATTCTACCTAACTACTAGGGGTGGCAATTGGGTCAGGTCGGGTTGGAAACGAGTCAGATTAATGCAGGTCGAATCAGAAAATTATCAATCTAAATTCGATCCGTTTATTAAATAGATCAAAAATTCAAACCTAAATCCAATCTTTTTATTAAATAAGTAATCCAATCCAACCTACTTAACCTATTTATTAAATAAATTAAATCAATTAAATGAGTTAAAGATGTTAAATAAGTTAGATTAAATGGATCAAAAATAGGTTAATCAAGTTTTAAATAGGTTAAATATATCTTAAATGGGTTAAATAGATTATCTGACTTAATATAATTTAAATATTAAATAGATTAAATGGATTAGATATTTAAAATTTAAATTCGATCTAAATATTAAATGAGTTAAATAGATTAAATGGATCGATCTATTTATGATCCAAATTCGTTTAGCTTAAATCCAAAGATGTTTATGATAGATAGAATATGGTTTGAATTGGTAGATCGGATCATATTTTGTCAGCCATAATAACTATCAAAATAAAAAAAATAAAAAAATATTGAGTTTTTTTTATCCTTGCAATCGAGGGTCGCTCTAAATCTTTTATGCGAACACGTGCATGCGCATGCAGACAAGCTTTTATTTGGTTAGTCAAAAAGAAAGCGAAGTGGCGGCAAATCGTTAGTTCGTTACCATAACCATTTGCTGTGGACAACGGACCTCCAACTCTCCAAGGGCTATCCGACTACACTGCTCCGCGGAGCATTCATACAAGGTTACCCCATCCCTTAGTCCGTCCTATCTAATCAAACCAACGCCTCTCAACCGTCTCTAGCAGTCGGTTAAACAAAAATTACGTCCTTATTAGTCCCCTGGGGACCAGCGTAACAGAATCTCTAAACTCCCCAGTCTAGTCTCCAGCTAGAAGGACCTCTCTCTCGATGGCCTCCATCGTTCTTTCCTCGTGTCGCGTTTGTCCCAAACCCTCGCTTCCAAACCCTAACTGGACCGCCGGAAACTGGCACCGATGGGAGCTCTTGCTCTAAGAGATGGACCGCGGGGTTCTGTGGTGCCGGTTGGCCGGACCTACCCCATCGTCTTCCCGGATCTCGATGACTTCCGGCATCCCCTTGACAAGCAGGTTATAAACTCCTCCCCTGATCTCTTTGCAAAGTTCTGAAATTTGTGATATTTTTTTGATAAACAATTGGTTTTTTAATGGTAATTTGGATGTCTTTTACGTGGACTTTTTTGGGGCGATTCTAATGATTGCTCTGTTGTTGTTGATATATTTTTTTTCAGAATACGTTACTTCTGAGGGCAATTCCTGGGTTAAATGAACTTGGCAAGCTTTATTAGGTAATTGGTGATTAAAATCTTTCATGTATGAGGATTTTGATTAATCATTCGATATTTTTGTATGTATTCCGTGGCTCGGCTGTACATATTTATACAATTTCTGATGTCTAGTGGAATGGGATTGTTCAAGAATTCATGTCATATAATTATAACTTACTTTAGGGCATGTTTGCTATTGCTTTTGTTTTCTGTTCTTGTTTTCAGACTGGATAACATGGACGATGAGGCTTTTTGTTATTTAAAATTGTTGGTAAAATGTTTAGAGCTTTTGGAAGTGAAACTTTATTACTTTCAAAAGAAGTGTGACCATAAGAAGTAAGGAATAGCAACAGTTTTGTGCAAATTCTATCTTCAACACCAATCTCCATGTGATATTCTAATAAACGTAATCAAGTAATCAACTACACTGAAATAGAATAAAAATTGAGAACTTGTTGGGTTTGCACAATAGCTTCATTGCTTGTCCTACATTGCTGGCAAAATTTGTGACTGTGAAACAACTTAGACTAGTAAGCAATTGCATTTGTGGGGGATAAATGAATTCTTTGAGAAAAGAAATTTGATGCAGAACTCTTAATGAAAAGGTCAATGCGACAGCTATAGTTGGACTGGATTTGGACGTTACAGATGTTGAATGGAAGGAGATATTTTATTGGTTATTGAAGCAATAAAGCTATGTTGTGGCCAATCCACTTGTGCCTATGAGCGAACGCCGGGAAACCTGCAAAAGAAGGTCCGCACTGATCGGAGTTAGCTCCGACGGGGATCCTCTGATGCTTAAGTTAGTGAGATGGACTGGTCGAACAGAAAATGAAGAGCAAGATAGTAAAGTTTGCTCTTAGAATAACTTGGTATGTCCTACCAAACTGGCCAGTTTATTTTTCTTTTATAAATGTCGGGATGATAACTGCTTAACACGTGGATCCCTCTTTTTTCGGTGTAGTGTGATCGTGAGCAGGTAGTTAAAACTACCCACTAATCGCTGTTGCCTATCCTTTTTGAGGACGGTTTTATAGAGCCAATCGTGGGCCAGATAAATTATTTAGAGAGCTTCCGTTAGTCAACCGACTGGCTCGATACCGACCAATCATTGGTCGGTTGAAAGACTTGAGATTGATTGACGGTCGGTCGGAAAGCTTTAGGCCGATCGATCGTCAGACCGAACGTCTATTGGATGGCAATAGATTGGCACTCCCATCGTTGTATCGGCGGGATAGTTGGTGGACTGTTATGTGTTGATTCTTTGGTGAGCCTTCTCCATCGTTGATCGTTAGTCGGCGAGCGACCATCGGTGGTCGACGGTCAGTCGGCTATAGGCTGGTGAGTCGGACAGCAGATTAACAGCCCCCCAACATTTGCCCCCACGCTCAAGTCTGGTGCAATGACTTCACATTTTGACTTGATGCACCAAACGCAGGAGGTCGACACGTGGCATTGCCTTAAACTTCGTTTTACCACCTGCCATTAATGATTTCTAAGTCGTTCGATAAGGTTGTTGTCTGACACTTCAGGGATCTCAATGGTCGCCATCAATAGTCACATGGTCGCAAGGCTCGAGAGATTTGACATTCGATCGGTCTTCAGCTGACACGCATCAGCATCTGGTGTAGTCTCCTGCGCGTCTCGACCATCGGTGGGTCCTATAAATACTGGACTTCCTGCAGATTTTTCTTCTATCACTTTAAGCAGAAGGAGCTTTTAGGGAATCCGTTTATTCCCTCGTCTTTTGGCTTTCACGTTCGAGGTTCGAACCTTCTTTCTGACACCCTTTCTGTCCTTTTTTTTATTTTATCGAGTTGTATACATGGCCAGTACCTATAGTAGTTCATCGCAGGGGTCTGACAGCTGAAGCATCCACACTGATAACATCGCTTGTGGAGCGACTTCAGGATCAATATCGAATTCTGGAGGATTTTCAGCTGTTGGCTTCTGGCCCCGACGGTCGGGTGACTTCACCTCCATCGGATTTTATTGCTTTCTACTTGGAGATTCTTAGGTCGGGCCTTAGGTTTCCTATTCCGGAGTTCCTTCGATACATCTTTGATTATTATCGGGTGTATCTAGCCCAGTTAGCGCCGAATTCCATTTGGCTTTTGATTACTTTTGCTCTGTTGTGTCGGTTAATCCCGACGGACCCTCAGCTTTCTCTGTTTAGACCCTTCTTTGCTCTCCGACCCTATCCGAAAGCCGATGGATGGTGGTACTTTTTTCCGAGGATGGGGCTTTCTTTTATCACCAGTCTTCCGTCGTTCATCCACGATTGGAAGACTTAGTTCTTCTTTGTTTCACCCCCTTCTTCCTGGGGCTTTCCATCAGCGTGGGGAGAGCCAAATGTCCTTCCGAACGAGAATAGTCAGGTAGATCCGATTGATCGGAAGGACTTTCTTTAACTGAAAGATATGAAAGTTCCCCCACAGAAAAATTTAATCATCGAAGAGGCTCTGTATGATGCCAAACTTGGTCCAGCACCGTCTGTAGGTATATATAGTGTCTGTAGTTTTGGATCTTCTTTTTTTCGGTCGGGTTCCGATATTAACTCGAATTCGTTGTTCAGTTTTGTAGGGATGCATCTTCCTCTTGGAATCTCCGCGGACGAAATTTGACAGTTTGCCGCTTGAAAGAGGGTGGCATCCAACGCCGGTCCATCACGTGCGTCGAAGAAAAGTCAGGCAACTGGTCCTTTGGCTGCCCCCAGCTCTACCGATGTTCCTCCGGTAGCACCTTCGGGGATCGTCGGTACTTTCGTCGTCGCCCTCCTTGCTCCGATGACGACTACTTTTGTCGAAGCCCCTTCGGCCATCACATGGTCGGAGGAAGATGTTATCATCATCGATGCTCCGGTTGTTGCTCCTGTGTCGGGAGCTCAGTCGACTGTTACCACGCCCACTCCATGACCAACTCCAATTCGTTGGGGGCGTTCGTCGTCTCCATCCACGCCCGAGTGGATGTCGGCGCCTCCTGAACAATCATCTGCCAAAAGGAAAGGGAAGGCGCTAGTTCTTTCTGCACCGACTGGGAGTGACGCTTCCAGTCGTGGATATATGGACTCCAAACGAGTTGATGTTCGGATCCCTGATGGTGGGTCGGCTTTTTCTGACCCTCAGCTGGCGAGGAGCTTGGTTCACTCCATTCTTCTCTTGACTGATTAGGAGTCAAGGAGGAGTCGGACATTGGCCAAATTGTTTGGCTCATTCTATCCGACTTTTATTGGGATAAATTGGTAATTTATTTTGCCTTTTTCTCCTTTTTTTTGACTAACTTGATTTGTTTTCTTTGAACAGTAGGCTCATGACATGGCCGAACTTGAGTCGGCCTACCGTAGAATGGCCGATCTTTGGTGTGCGTGTTCCAACTTAGTATCGGCTATAAATGTCGAGCGTGATTTGGTGATCCGTTGGTTGGAGCAGCTGGAGAAGGAAGCCACTGTTTGGGAGAAAAACTTATCTGATGAAGTCTCTTACCTCAGAGTCGAGCTTGGGTTGGTAAGATCCGAACTTGAGTCGGTTCGGTCTGACCTTAAGTCGGCTTAGGAGGAAGTAAAGGCGTAGGAGAATCGAATTAAGAAGAAGAAGCATGAGATAAATAAGTCGAAGAAGGACCGCGACAACTAGGCTAAGGAGATGAAGGATTGGCATCGAAAGTAGCAATCTGCCGACGGAAAGGCATCTTTGGCCAAGGCAGAGATCCAGGTTCTGCGGTAGGATCTCGGTTGGGCGAAAGAGCCAGGCATCGAGGATTTCAAGGCCTTGACTGACCTAAAAACTTTGATCCTTCAAGGAAGTGAAGCTTCCTATTGGATTGGGTTTGGTGATGGTCGGGATGTTGTTAAATAGCTCTTTTCTGACCTTGATCTTAGTAGCATCATCGTCCTTGGTACTGAAGAAGAGTAAGAGGGAGGCATCCCCGACGCTGAAGAAGAGAAAGACGGAGGCATCCTTGGTGCTAAAGAAGAGAAAGAGGGAGGCGACGATGAAGCACCTGGTGACTAGATGAAAGACGGCGCTCTCGTTGCTGCTTTTGCTCCAACCAAAGACGTTTCGGTCTCCTTCACACCAATGGATGCAACCCTTCAGTTGGTTGTTGAAGTCCCATCGGAGAGCCAGGGAGTTACCCTAACCAAAGCTATTTCACCGATTGATATTGCATCGACTACCGAAGTTGAAGCTGCTCTTGATCCAGCTCCAGAGTAGCCGATTGACAAATAAACTTGTACTTTTGTTTCTTTTTGGGACTGAAGTCCAAACTTTTGTAAGGATTAAAGTCCGTTTTTGTAACTTTCTTTTTACAGTAATGAAAGAAAACTTTATTTTCATTCTGCTTGCATTTGTTTGTCTGTAAAAATTTTATTGATCGGTCGTTAATCGAGCCTTTGTCAGTTTTATGAAACCAACTATCGGCTAGTTTTTTAATCGACTTAAAGTCAAATTTTTAACTAGCCAATACTTAGTCATTCGTTGAGATATACTCATAAGTCGGGAATAAGCCAACCCTAAGTCGGTTTTTAACCAACTTTTAGTCGATTTTTTACCAACTCATACTGAATCGAAGTGTTTGATAATCAGGTATAAGCCAACCTTTGGTCGGTTTTTTATCATCCGACACTTGATCAATTTGCAGAAGTGCATGGCGATCGGGTGCAAGCCAACCGTCCTTCGATTCGACCATGGCCAAATCGGCAAGGGTCGTGTTTCTTACTTGTGAGGGCAAATCAACAAGTTCACAACCAAAAGCTTGATGCTTTTCTTCTTTTGTCATCTCGTAAGGAAGTTATGCATCGGCATCGCTTGTTAGCCAGTGAATCGGTTGTTCTGTTGTGGGAGGCCGACATATTCTCGACTAACCACACCGATCGTTCAAGATGTGCTAACCGAAGGTCGCCGCCGAATGAAACACCAATTGACGATCGTCATTTATCGGTCGGTTGTTGGGTCTCGCCGACTGTAGTGTGCCAACCGTCGGTCGATGTTTAATCGATGGTTGATCGGTCGGTTTTCTTCCATTGCTTTTGAGATTGCATCGATTCTTGTCTAGTTGGTTTATTCGGTCTTCGACCGACTGATACGTCGGTTAACCGATCGTTGTTCGTGGGGAGGATACTTCAGTTTTCTTTGAAGAAAACTTTGCAAGAAATTTATTCTTTGTGTTAATCACAAGTACATGGGACTGATTTTATTGATAGTACACTTTAAGATTGTCAGCGTTCCATGATCGAAAAATTTTAATTCCATCGAGTGTTTCGAGTCTATATGCACCAGATCAAAGGGTCTCCGTTACTCAGTAGGGTTCTTCCCTATTTGGAGAATGTTTTTCTTGGTCCAACGATTTGGATACCTCGGCCTTCTGTAGGACTAAGTCTCCCAGATGGATTTCGTTCGGCTTGGCCCTTCTATTGTAGTACCTTGAACTCGTTGTTAATAAGCAGCCATTCTGAGTTGAGCTTGTTGTCGAACTTCAGGCAACAGATCCAAGTCTGCTCTTTGACGATTCGAGTCACTTGAGTCGTCATATTTTTCAACCCTCATCGAAGGTAGTCCAACTTCGACAAGTATCACCATCTCTATTCCGTAAGCAAGGTTAAAGGAAGATTCGCCTGTCGGGACTCTGAGGGTTGTTCAGTAGGCCCATGACACCAAAGGTAGTTCTTCTACCTAGAGACCTTTGGCCTCGTTGAGCCGGATTTTCAGACCATGGAGAATCGTTCGGTTTGTGACCTCCGCTTCTCCGTTCGACTGTGAATGACTGACAGAAGTCAGTTTGTGCACGATATGATATGTTGCGCAGAAGTCTTTGAAGTTTTAATTGTCAAATTATCGACCATTGTCGGTTATGATGGTGTGTAGGAGTCCGAATCTGTAGATGATAGATTTTCAAACGGAGTCTTCCATCTTGCTTTTCATAATTTTCGCTAAAGGTTTAGCCTCCATCCATTTTATAAAATAGTCTACAACGACGACTAAGAATTTTCTTTGTCCGGTTGTTGGAGGAAGGGACCAAGTATGTCGATTCCCCACTGCGCAAACGGCCATGGAGCTATGATTGATGTTAGTTGTATCGTTGGTTGGCGTTGGATGTTGGCGTATCTTTGGCATGGCTCGTATCTTCGAACAAACTCGGCTGCATCCTTCTGCATTGTTGGCCAATAATATCCTTGCCGAAGGATCTTATAGGCGAGGAACTTGCCCTCCAAGTGGTTCCCACAGATCCCTTCATGTATTTTCCGAAGTGCGTAGTCGACATCGGTAGGCCCTAAGCATTTCAGGAGCGGAAGGAAAAAAAGAAAAAGATCGCTTGTAGAGTCATCCATCTGTCATAACGTATTACGAAGCTGTCTATCTTAAGTGCTTCGCTTTCGACGGATCGTTGGATAGGGTTCCTTTGGTCAGGTACCTAACAATCGGATCCATCCAACTCGGCTCATCGTTGATCCGCAATACTTCTTCCATCCTTTCGATACTCGGCATATCGAGATACTCGATGTAGGTTCGGCCAAGTTTGTTAGAGGCGGTGACAGCGAGTCGGGAGAGTGTTAGCCCGAGCATCTCTGCTCTGGGGATATGTGAAATGTCAAAGTATTTGAAGACAGAAGTTTGGGTCTTCACTTTCTCCAAATATTTTTGTATCGTCGGATCACGAGCTTCGAAGTTGCCTTTAACTTGTCCTGTGATGAGTTGAGAGTCGGTGAATGTCTTCAGCTCATCGACTTCAAACTCCTTGGTGATTCTCAAGCCGGCAAGAAGAGCTTCATACTCGGTTTGATTGTTCGAAGCTTTGAAGTTAAATCGGAGGGCATACTCAGTGACTATTCCATCGGCATTTGCCAGAATGAGTCCAGTGTCGCTTCTGAGGGCATTTGACGCTCCATCGACATGTAACATCCAAGCCGACTTATGATCGATTTTAGGGGTGTTTTTTGCTGACTCACAAGTTGTTTCTTGATTGGACTTGTTGTCCGAGATAGTATACTCAGCAATGAAATTGGCCAGGACCTGGGCCTTCACCGATGGATGAGGGCGATATTACATGTTGAATTCGCTGAGCTTTATTGCCCATTTTGTCATTCTGCCCGAGGTATCTGGTCGATGCAAGATTAACTTCAGAGGTTGGTCGGTTAAAACATGCACTGTGTGGGCTTGGAAGTAAAGCCAAAGTCATTGCGTCGAGATAATTAAGGTATAGATCATCTTCTCGGCCTTTGAATATCGGGTTTCAACATTGTGAAGTACTTTACTTGTATAGTAGATGGGGTGTTGTACCTGATTTTCATCTTCTCTGACCAAAATCGAACTAACAGCTTCGTCGGATGTGACCTGATATAAGTATAGAAGTTCTCCTTCTATGTCTTTACAAGTAATGAAGGAGTCATCAGGTATTCCTTTAGCTCTTTGAAGGATCGTCGGCATTCGTCGGTCCATGAGAAGTCTTTAGTTTGCCATAGAGTTTTGAAGAAAGGAAGACGTCTTTCGGCAAACTTGGAGATGAACTGGCTGAGTGCGGCGACTCTTTCGTTGAGCTGTTGCACCTCCTTCGAAGTCGGATGTTTCATGTCAATTATTGCTTTTATTTTTTTAGGATTTACCTTGATTCCTTGATATGAAACAAGAAAACCAAGAAACATTCCGGTCGTCACTCCAAAGGCACATTTGGTCGGATTTAGCTTCATCCGATGTCGTCGGAGTGTGTTGAAAGCCTCTTCTAAGTCTCGAAAATGATCCTAATTTTGAGTGCTTTTTACTAGCATATCGTCTACGTACACTTTCATATTCCGCCCAATTTGTGGCTTGAAGATTTTGTTTACCAACTGTTGGTAGGTCACTTTCGCATTTTTGAGTCCGAACGGCATGACTTTATAGCAATAAATTTGTTTGTCGAGGACAAAGACGGTATGTTCTTCATCTTCAGATGTCATTCGAATCTGATTATAGCCCGCACAAGTGTCCATAAAGCTTAGAAGTCGATGTCCGGATGTCACATCGACCAGCTTATCGATCTTTAGGAGAAGAAAACTATCCTTCGAGCATACTTCATTCAGGTTGGTATAATCGATGCAGATGCGCCATTTTTCATTGGCTTTTCTCACCATGATGGCATTCACAAGTCAATCGGAGTAATGAGTCTCTCTGATAAAGCCTATCATGAGGAGTTTATCCACCTCTTCGTCGATGACCTTCTATCACTCGGGAGCGAATGGTCGCTTCTTCTGTCTCACCGGCTTGATGTTTGGATTGTCATTCAGTTGGTGAGTGATTATTTTTAGAGATACGCCTGGCATGTTGATTGCCAACCAAGCGAACACGTTGACATTGGCCCTTAGCAACCGAACCAGCTGTTCATGCTCCATCATTTGGAGTTGTGACCCAATTTGGATAACCTTAGTTGGGTCGTTCTCTTGCAGCGGGATGGAGACCAACTGCTCGACCGATTCACCCCGCTTTTCATCTTCTCGCTAATCAAGTCTTTCTAGCGGCGAAGAATTTTCCGACTTATTTTCCTTTTCATCTTCTTACCTCGCATCTTTCCGACTCCAACTTTAGTGGAAAATCGAACCAACAGGTGATATATCGATACTATCGCCTTGAGAGCATTAAGTGCCGGTCTTTCGAGTATGGCATTGTACGCTGACGGGACTCTAACAACTATAAAAGTCAAGACGACAGTGTTTTGTCGAGGCTCTGTTCCCACGGTTAATGGAAAATCGATCTCTCCCTCAACATCGACGGTGTCTCCAGTAAACTTGACTAAGGGAATAGGAACTCTTCAGAGTCGTTCCGTCGACAATTTCATTCGAAAGAAAGCTGAGTAAAATAAAACATTAGTCGAACTTCCATTATCGATGAGGATTCTTTTTACATCGTAATTTGCTATCATTGTCGAGACAACGACAGCATCATTGTGGAAAGTTTGAATTCTCTGTACATCGTCATCCGAGAAAGAAATAAGTTCGTTGAATCGTCGTTTCTTGGTCGATCCTTCTTCGGATGTTGCCCCCCGACTCTTGGTCACCTAGAAATCATATTGATCACCCCAGCCGTCGGTTGGTTTTGATGAATCTCCTTCGACGCTAGTGGTGGTTGATCGGTATGCGGCTGAGTTCGGCAATCGAGCCAAAATTTGCTAAGAAATCCCCATCGAATGAGAGCCTCGATCTCATCCTTTAGCTAGAAGCACTGTTCGGTGTCGTGGCCATAGTTGCGATGAAATCAACAGTACTTCCTCTTGTCCTTGCTTCTATTTTTCATTGGCGGGGGTCGGTGAAGGTAATTCTCTCCTTCAATCTCCATCAAGATTTAGGCACACGGAGCAGAGAGGAGAGTGTAAGTATCGTACCGACTCTTCATATTGATCGATACTAAATTTAGTCGGGATAGCGATATCAGAACTATCCTGAACCGGGAGGTTCGAGGCGTGCCGAACTGGACCGGCGGGGAGCTGGGATAGTTCCGACGTGGAAAATGGCACACACCCATGCCGGAAAAGAAAGAGAGGAAAACAGAGGCAAAGAGAGAGAGGAGGATGCCGTCGGAAGCCGGCGGTGGCCCTCTACGGCCGTCAGAGGGTGGCGGAAGCCGCCGCGGCTCGGTTTGCCTAATAGAGCTACCACAATGAGCAAGAAAGAGAGAGAAAGAGGGGAGGAGATCATCGGAGATGGGACGACGGAGAGGTCATCGGAGGACTCTGAGTGGCCGCTGTGGCCATCGGGCGGCGGAAGCAGCATGAGCGGTGTCGCGGTCGCGGAACAGGGGCTGTCGCCCCTGTTCTCGCATGGCCCCTTTTTAAAAACGAAGATTAACAGTGAAGTCGGCAAACCATTTGCCGGCTTCACTATTTAAAAGATATTTTTAAAAAAATTAAAATCAGTGAAGCCGACAATCAGATTGCCAGTTTCATTTTTGAATTTTTTTTAAAAAAATCTATTAAACAATGAAGCAGGCAAATCATTTGCCGGCTTCACTTAAGTTTTTGTTTTTAAAACGTCACCCCTGTTTTCCGTCCGCGGCGCCGCGCACGTGGACTGCGCCGTCCGGCGGTCATGACGGTCAGCCGGAGACCGTCTGACGGGCCCTCCGACTCCTCCTCTCTTCTTTTCTTTCTTCCTCCCTCTCTCTCTATTTCTCTCTCTTTCTCTCTTTTCCTCCTCTAGGTTTCCTTCCTTTTCTTGTTTCGGTTCGCGTCAGGCTGATCCTGTACGGAACCATACCGAACCATGCCGTCGGCCGACCGAAACGGCTAATGGTACCGGAACTAAAAACCTTGAGTCAGAAGAAGACCATTTTCCTATTAGGAGTAGGCTGGTTTGGTCCAGTCGAAGCATCGTTCTTCCACTGTTTCTTCTTCTCTGACATTTTTTGCTTAATTGGCACTGGCCAGAAGTGCCTTCTTCTGCGCAAATGTATTTATCAGCGCGCTCCAGGAGTTTAGCATAAGTTCGGGGGTGGTCTTGTCCAGCGAGTAGGTAAATCAAGAACCCCGTAGACCCTACTTCATGGTCGAGATGGCCACATCCTTATTAAGGTTTCGGACCTCAAGCATGGAGGCGTTAAAACGCGCCACGAAGGCCCAAAGAGTTTCTCTCTCTCTTTTCTTGATTGAGAAGAGGGCGTCTGAAGTTCGTGGCATCCTTCTGCTAGTGCTGAAGTGAGCCACGAAGGAGTCTTCAAGCTGCTTGAAAGAGTTGATGCTTCCCGACTGAAGCCCAGAGCACCAAATTCGAGCAGCTTTCCGAAGGATGGCCGAGAAGTCGATGCACATAAGGGCATTGTTTGTCTACTGGATCATCATGAGAGCTTTATAGCTCTGGAGATGATTAATAGGATCGGTGGAGCTATCATATGGTTCCACCTACGGCATCTTGAACCGTGATGGGATCGGATCGTTCAAGATGCGCGAGGAAAAAAGAGGAGTTGCATGGACATGGAGACCATCAGAGGACCCTCCTATCGTGTCCTCCTGGATCCGAGCCAGTTGATGGTCGATTTTCTTGAGCTTTCACTCGTAGTTATCGAATTGTTGCTGGTGAGACGTCCCCAAGGTTGACCCTCCCGAAGAACTAATGGAGAAAGTTGTCGAATCCCGTGGCCGTTTTCCCTTGTGTTGACTTCGGCGAGAAGACTGGAAAATGGAGCATCGTGATCAATGGGTGGTTCCTGCCGAGTGGTGGGGAGATGGAGTTTCCATCCAGCGGGAAGGTCAAGATGGTCGCTCTGGTGAAGGGGCGGCGGAACGTCTCGACATGCTGCGGCTGTGCCTGGATGGTATAGCCTGCATCACTGGGCCCTCCACCACCACGTGCGGTTGCTGCTGGAGGCTGTGCACAACCTCTGTCAACATCCATACTTGCTGTGTCAACATAGCTAATTGCTGGGCTTGCGCTTTCGACGTGACCAACGGATGCGAGGAGCTCAGTTCTGCAACTGTCGGCGGTGGAGGGGAAGTGCTTCTCGTCGAGACGATTGGCCAACGGAGCTGAGTGAGTTACGAGCGCGAGTCTTTGCCATTTATGAAGTCGGATTTTTGATTCTTTGTCCCCTACCCGGCGCACCAATCTGTTGCAGCCAATCCACTTGTGCCTGTGAGCAAATGCCAGGAAACCTGCAAAAGAAAGTCCGTACTGACCGAAGTTGGCTTTGGCGGGGACCCTCCGATGCTTAAGTTAGTGGGATGGATTGGTCGAACAAAAAATGAAGAGCAAGATAGTAGAGTTTGCTCTTATAATAACTTAGTATGTCCTACCAAACTGGCCAGTTTATTTTCCTTTTATAGATGTTGTGATGATAATTGTTTAGCACGTGGATCCCTTTTTTTTTTGGTATAGTGTGATCGTGGGTAGGTAGTTAAAACTATCCACTAATCACTATTGCCCATCTTTTCGGAAGCAGTTTTGTGGAACCAATCGTGGATCAGATGAACTGTTTAGAGAGCTTCTGTCGATTAGCCGACTGGCTCAATACTGACCGATCATTGGTCAATTGAAAGACTTGAGACCGATCGACGGTCGGTCGGAAAGCTTTAGGCCGATCGACCGTCAGACCGAACGTTCATCGGATGGCAATGTGTAGGCACTCCGATCGTTGTATCGGCGGGACAGTCGGTGGACTGTTATGTATTGATTCTTCGACGAGCCTCCCCATCAATGATCATAAGTCGATGAGCGACCATCAGTGGCCGACGGTCAGTCGACTGTAGGCTGGTGAGTTGGGCGGCAGATTAGCAGCCCCCAACAAGCTATGAGGGGTTAGTCTTCTCATATTTGATTGATTATCATGGATGTGAGTCAAGAGTATAGTTCCTCTGAAGTCACGGATTCTCTTGTGTGCAGAATTCAGAAAATCTACATCTAGATACTTGGGTGAGATTTGTTCAATACCTGAAAGATGTTGTTGGATGGATGAGCCTTATACTTCTTATTAGAATATCTTAGCTAAAGAAGCTTTATGTGCACTTCAACTTCAAATACAAATAAAATCATTCTTATTCTTGCCCCTCCCCCCAACACACACAGGAGGAGGAGGAGGAGGAGGAGGAGGAGGCTTCTTATTCTTGCCCCTCCCCCCCACAGACACAAAAGAAGAAGAGGGGAAAATACAAGAGCACAAATCAGCTTCTATGCAAAAGCTTCTGACTTGTCTATGCTGCTACATTGATGTCTTTCTGTTCATGAGCTTTGTAGCATGATAAAGCAGTAAATTAGTTATTCCTTCATCTATTTGTCTTGCCAAGGATCCAAATCTTTTTTTGGCAAGAAAACTTTGGGACTAGCATGGGGAATGTAAGGAAATAATGTTATTCTTCCAGTGTAATGATTTTAAATTGGCAGTTGGCTCTAGGAGAATAAAATTTTGGATATCTCCTTAACCGGCTCCTGCAAAATGCACCAAAGTCAATGGACTAAATCCTCATTTATAATTATTAAGCATTATTTTTAATTAATGTTAGAGATTTTATATATAGAATATATGTAGAGGAATACTTAAGGAAGTAGAGCAGGTGGAGTAGATTTCTGCCAGCTAGGGATGCAAATGGGTTGGGTCAGACAGGGTCAGGATGTTGACTCAACCTGATTCCTTGATCGAGTCCTAATGTTGGACCCAGATCTAATCCAATAAAAGATTGGATTGGGTTAGATCCATGGACAAAAATTTTACCCCAATGGATCATTAGGTTAGGTCGGATCCACGTATAACCCGGCTCTAATCCAAAAGATTGGAGTCTGGTCCGAGTCCGGATTTATAATCCCAAAACATGCCATGTAGGCCTCTTCCACAAAGCTTATAATTTTTGGTCTACTTTTTCTTTTTCTTTTTTTTTTTTTTTTTTTTTGGTAAGGAGCCGGAGGCTATATTAAAGAAAAGTGTCCTTGTACATGAAGAGAGGATGAAAGGCAAAAAAGACAACAAACCCAAACGTTGTACAAAAGTTAGAGAAGTTAAAGTGCAAAGCAAAAGTTCCCATTACATATATGGGTACAGGATAAGGTTTTATATACCGGTACCGGACACCATACCAGTTGCTGATCGGTACAGTATGGTACTGGTCTATACCATATCGGTCCGTACTGATAATAAAAAAATTCAAAAAAAATTCATCGAATAGCTAAAAAAAGGCCGAATCGGAGTGAATTGGGCTGTACCAGCCTGTACCCTATACCGGTCTGTACCATACCGAACCGAACGATTTTCTTTTTTTTTATTTTTTCTCTGGGTTCTAATTTTCACATGTGAACTGGGCCGGTTGGGCGCCAGTTCGGTTTGGAACGCTCCAAATCGGACGGTTCGGGTCAGTTTCGTAAACCATGGTACAGGAGACTATCACAAAACATAGGAATTTACAAAACTATTTCAACAATACTTGAGTATGAAACAACTGAAAATGGATGACTTGCTACTTTGTGTTCCCCTGGAAGAAGCTCGAATAGCATCTGAGAAAATGAATTTGTTGCTTGGCAAAGCAAGGATGAAGAACCATACAGCAGTGGAGAAGAAACTTGATCTTTGTTTCATAGGGATATGCAAGATATTGAGAAGAACACTCATCATGGCAACACATAAGCAATGTAACAAATGAGTAGAACATAGGAAGAGTTAGACGAGTTGTGCTTTGAAGTGTTGCTGAGAGAAGCTCAAATAAAGGAGAAAATGAACGTGTTGCTACTAGCTGAAATATTTGAGTAGAACCTTGGTAATGTTGAAATCTGCACTAGCATAGCAGCCCAAATCCTTCATTGTAGCATGAAAAAGATGGTGCAATGGAAGGGACATGCATATCATATGGAGAAGTTACAAAGATCCCAAACATCCTAGATGGAATATGGAATGGACTTATGGATGGTTTGGGTCAAATATTGAGGTTGGGTCGGGTCGACTCATTGAATATAAGATCCAAATCAGCCCATAAAATGAAGCAGGTTGGGTTGGGTCCAAATTCAGTAAATCCAGTCCAGACCCGACCTGAAAAATGGAATGGATCCAATTTTAGAATTAGACCTAGCCCCACGGTCCTTAAACATGGGTTGAATCGGGTTTAAGTGGGTCAGTTAGGTTAGGTCATGGGTCAACCCGACCCTTTTGCAGCCTTATTATCAGCTGCTGAGAGTGTTTTCAATGACCATATCATGCACATGTTGAAATTGTATATTTTTTTGCATCTTCATAAATGTGGTAATAATTGCAAGACATAATATCACATATTGTCAGTTTAATTACCAAAATTTGCAGAGTTTCATTTTTGGTATTATGTTACGTGCTTTCCAACTGAATTCTATTTTCATATACTGGTAAATTAAGTCAGCAGGGAACCTAGCTTTTTCTCTTTAGCATGAGAATATATTTAGTTACTAGATTTTTGTTATATAAATTAATATTCTAAGAGAAAATACAAACCACAGTTTTGTGCATTATAATGAGCTCTATTGCCTTCTTATCCAAGTCGAATTATTTTTCCTATGATCTCCTCTTGCCCTCCTTAAAGTCTTGCATAGCTTGTTTGGAAAGCTGACAAATTTCCTAGGGACTTTTTGTGGATCGTAATATAGGAATACCCACCAGCCTTGTGTTACTTCAATCTGATGATCCCACCACCTTGACTTAGAGAAACATCATTGGCACCTCCAATGGTGATGGCCTCTTACTATCTCGCCATGCAACTATCTACTATCCTATTTCTTACACTCTTTTCAAACTCCATTATCGACCATCTAATCCTGAAATTTTTCAATCCACTCATCATCAACTCCAAAATGGTTGCTTCAATTATCACTATGCATCTATGAATTATCCAGGATTTTTCGTAGGTTAATTAATTTTGTAGTTTAAATTATTCAATTCAAAAATTT
This sequence comes from Cocos nucifera, assembly GCA_006176705.1. Taxonomy (NCBI): domain Eukaryota; kingdom Viridiplantae; phylum Streptophyta; class Magnoliopsida; order Arecales; family Arecaceae; genus Cocos; species Cocos nucifera. Next base: position 2,449,312 of record QRFJ01000128.1, read on the forward strand.
CAAAAATTCTTAAAAGGTGTTAGTTGCCTCAAAAGATACTTCGGAACTAATATTTATATAATTCAAATTTTCATTGCATTATTATTTTTTATTTTAAATATTAAAAAATATATAAATTGCATAACTAGGAAAATATATGATACATCCTCCAAAAACGTCTGAAATATCTTTACATACCACTAAAATTTTATGAATTTTTTGAATTAATACTTTTTTTACTACTTTTAGTTGATCATAAATTAATTTTTAATTTTGTCTAATGTAGCCTCTGATAGGAGGTATTATGTATATTTTGCTGCCTAGAATAAGAACTAATAGACATTAATCTAAGAATTACTTAAGAATTAGACTTTTATTTGAGAAGCAATTAATATGCTAGAAATTAATCAAATTGCTATCAAATTAAGAGAGTAAATAGCATGCTAGATCGTGAGCATAATACTACTTTTCAAAATTTCAGATCTTCTTTATTTTAATATTTTTACCCAAAAAATATTTTTAATAAAAATAAAAGAAATATCAAAAATAAAAAATTATATTATTGCATGGATTTGACTAAGATCTACAACATATCATGAAATCACTCTAAAATCCAAAATTTGATGTAATTTCCCAAATTTCAATTTTCGCTTATTTATGTGATGTAACAGAAAAAGAGAAAGGAAAATATCTTGATTATATTTCTCGCTCACTGTTCTGCTCTCTCTCTCTTTCTCCGCTCCTCTCTTTATCCTCTCTTACCTTGAAACAGAGGGAGAAAAGGCTGTCAGGCCCTTTCTCCCCTAATAATTGATGCCTGAACCATGCTTGGTTCCACGGTAAGGATTAGTTTGCATCAGTTCAAGCATAAACCTATACTGAGACCATGAAATATCCCAGTACATGGTCAATATGATAAATACCATGAACTATCCCAGTTCATTGTCAACATGGTACAATACTAATTGAATTGAGTGTTTCAATCCGGTACTGTATGCCCTGATAATTGCATGTCAGGGGTTCACTAAAACCAACTATTATACCCGCTGATCATGAGTTCATTGGTCACTAGGCCCATTAGCTAAGGTTCACTGGGACCAACAATTATACCTGTTGGCAAAGGTTCATTGCATCATGTCTCTATTGAGAACACAGGCAACAACTTATCCCCTACTAGCCAGGGTCATTGCATCATATCTTTATTGAGAATACGAAGTCCAACAACTTACACACTATTGGCCAAGGCTACTACATGCGTCTCTACTAAGAACACGAAGTCCAATAACTTACCCCTTATCGGTGACGGTCACTTATCACAATAGGACTGACCAGAATTCTCATTTCAATTCACTAGAAATGGAACATTTCACTTTTAGGCAATAAAATGATTAATGAATATTTCAAATGACTAAAGTCAAAAGCAATCTCTTTGATACATTGACATAAATTCAGATCATGATAACTTGAAACTTGATAAATTCTGATGCCAAATTGTTATTCACCATGCATATTTTTCAAAATTCACTTGCCACAAAAGATTAGAGAAAATATCAGAAAATGAAAATTTTAGTTGTTTACAGATAACATGCACATATAGCATAGAAAATATTTGTATTACCTAACACATTGCTGAAATTAGAATCTATATGCTGCCTTGACTTTTAGTTGGAAACAAGGATGCTTGACCATTCATAAATAGCAAAGTGTAGAAACCAAAATTCTAAATCCATATAAAATTCATCAATTATTTGATAAGATATAGATGGTCAACAATGTAAGAAGGACACTTACTTTTCATCAAATTATTTGATAAGATATAGATGGTCAACAATGTAAGTTCTGTTCCAGATCTTCACCGAATAATTCTATTTCTTCTAACTTCTTTTCACTCCTTTATCTCCTAACCTTTTTTTTTGGGAGGGGCGGGGGTGTAAAGACTCTATTTCCTTGCTTTACTGGCTACCTCCTATAAGTAGATGAGATATCTAGAGCTGCAAAATATTAGAAAGAGATCAGCACTCTCTTATTTATAGATGGTTTCTAAGCATGAGATGTCTAGCCATGATACTTAGTAGCTAGGTGTCAATTCAATATTCAACTAGATGGCTGAATTTCTAGCATGAGGCAGTCAGTTTACCATGAGGTGTAACAAGCTTGAGGTCGTAGGTTAAATGAAATGAGCATGAGGTTGTGGTTTCTAATGAACATGAGGTTGCTTTAATATTAAGTATGAGGTGGCAGAATAAGCATGAGGGGGCATGAGTATGGGATGCTACAAAGCATGAGGTGGCAGTTTTAGCCTTAATTATCTAGCATTGGCAATTTAGCTCATGAACCTTTCTTATTCCATCTTAGGGTCTTCTTTGTCATTAAATTTGATTCCTTACTAATATAACTCCTATACGAAGGATTCACTTCCATAGTAGTCTTATTTACACATATCTTTAGTTGGTGTAACACATGTAGCTCGCATATATAAATGATCATGTAATAGGAGCTACTATATTCTTAAAAGAAATTTCCTCCTTTAAATATGACATACCTTATGTTTGAAGTAGTTATGGATACTTTCTATCATTTCATCCAGCCATCTCCTTAATCTCATATTCAGTTCATTCTGAGAAAACAAATACATTAGACTCTTATGTTAGTATAAATTTCGTAGGTTTCTCTATAATATTAGGGTTTCTAGATCTTCGATGCAAAGATCATAGCTGCTAATAAGTCATGAATGGGGTCATTCTGAGGAAGCATCATAATACAAATATAACCTCTAGTGCCTGAAGGAATGGTCAACATAGGGCCTATGGTCAGTCTAGTTTTTAACTCCTAAATGCTTTTTTCACACTTTTTAGTCCATTCAAATCTAACATTCTTCTGTGTCAACTGAGTTTGAGATGCTGGTATTTTTAAGGTTTTTGGCAATTGTTGGGGTTATTTGAAGATCTTTAAGTTCTTGGAGTGACTAAAGCAGTACCAAGAAACTGGGTTTAACAGCGGAAGGTCTCTAAACTCCATTTCTAATGGCTTTGATGGAAGATATGAACTTTTTGTTAGATGTGGTGAGCTAAAACTACTTGAAGCACTTATAAGTGGTTTCCTTTATCTCAGAGCTTGTTGAGATTAGACTTTGATGGAAGCTACTGGTAATATTTCAAATTGCAGAGGACCAAGGTGACAATTGGCATCATATGCTAACATGATGGTGTTATACCTAGATCTCCTTAGGTAGGTCAGGTTCAACTGAGGTTGAGAGGTGCTTCCTCTTGTGAAGCATATAGGCATTATAGATTATTTTGTATGAGATCCTGGAGTTGGATTCTTTATAAAATGCTTTAATGACAACTCTGCACAACTAGGTTTGTCTTTACATTGGAAAAAAACATCGGGGTGGTTCCAAAAGCTCCGTGGACATCACAAACACTGAAAATACTGAAGAGTTCCATTATTCATGTAGTTTCGTCCACTTCCTCTTTCTACATGGGCTTTTTTGAAAGCAATAGGTCCTTTTTTCCAAAAGCTCTAAGGACATTTCAAACATTTTGAAAAAAATTAAATGTTTCATTATTCATGTAGTTCAGTCTACTTCCTCTTTCTACCTGGGTTTTTGGGAATGAAGCAGAAAAAAAGAGCAAAAATTAAAGCAACAGAGAGCAGAGTTTTTGCGTGGTTTCTATTTGCAACATCAGTCTCCATGTGAATATTTCATTAATTTGTAGCGAAATGAAAACACAATAATAATGATGATGCCAAACAAGCCCTTAAAATATCATCTTCTGCCATTTAAAAGAGGCTGGTTTTGTGTGCTTTATTTAAATATATTTGATTTTTGCCCCCTCCATTTGCATATGATTTCTGAGAGCCATCTTTCTAATGTGTCATCTTCTTCTTGTTCTACTGGGCTTGTTTCCATCCTTAACATTTATGCTGATTACTCTTGAGCTTGGAGGTTTGTTTGACTGGTCAACCCCTTGTAAGTAATTTAGTAGTGGAATGATGCTGAGTTGGAAGAACCACGCCCCCCCACAACCCCCCTTCCAAAAAAAAAAACAAAAGAAAAAAGAAAGAAAGAAAAATCCACACACCACAACCCAAAAAAAAAAAAAGCAAAAACTAACCAAAAAACAACCGCTGCTGCTGCTGCCACAAATGTAGGGGAAAGAGAGTAACAGGGATATTTTTCAGTCACCCATCATTTCCAAGCTCAGGATGGTTTTTGTAGATTTTACTTTCTTTTTGCCATCTCTCTCTCTCTCACACACACACATTTGTCCATCTTTTTCATCTCTGTATCTCTTTTACAATTTTTGCTATCATCAAATATGAAAGCAAACATGCATATCTCATTTGTATACTGGTTGTGATGCTTAAGAAATTATGTTCAATGTCACTTTGATGTCACTAGCACTGGAACATGTAGAATAATTAGATTTGCAAGTGGATTGTAAATTCTGGAGTCTATAGTTTTGACCTGGGATCAACTAATTTGCATCTGTTTAGGTGTACCTTTTAATTATGCTGTTTTGGCTCATGAGTTGGGTCACTTGAAATGCGACCATGGCGTGTGGCTTACATTTGCAAATATACTAACACTGGGAGCTTATGGTGTACCTTGTAGGTCATATTTATTATTGCAAAGCAAGGGGAATTTTGTGATTGTTTTGAATGCTAACTTGTGGGCTAAGGCATTGATGATTCCGAGGTCTGCAGGGCTTGGTGGGTTGATTGCTCAAAGTTTGGAGGAACAGCTGTATAGGTGGCTTCGAGCTGCTGAACTAACATGTGACAGGGCAGCTCTTCATGTTGCTTAAGATCCAAAGGTACTTGATTGAATCCCAAATTTCTTCAACGAAACATCTCCTTCTAATAAGGGACTTGAGTCTGTCATTAAATTTTAGATGTCTGTCATTAATTTTAATGAATTGTTAATAGTTTCATTTTGGATATGACATAATCACATTATCAGATGTTGGCTTTTGATCAATCTAACTCCACATTCAGTACATTGTTTGAAAGTTTCAAACCACCTTGTAGTAGAACTCCTTTAACATCAAAGGTGAAGCCTCCTATGATGTTTTAGTTCAGACAAATCTTAATACCACTGTAACCTTGCTTATCATTTATTGATGGGACAGAAGAGCTGAATTGAATCGAGTATTCTTTATGAACGGACATGAACTAAGCTTCTCATTTTTTTGGACATGTTTATTTTTTAATTGTTTATTTTGTAAGATTATGAAAATATTGATGCATTGATGAATTATAAGATCATCCTACCTTGAAACTGACTGGAGTTAATTCCATGTAAAGGAGTCAGAAATCCCAAATGTTTACATGGATATATGTCATGATTGTATTCTGCTATTCTTGGATAGATTACTGAATTATCCTATAGCGATTTGGCTCAAGACTGCTAGCATTTTTTTTTTCATCTCTTTTCTAACCCTTTAGATTATTGACTGACTGGAGTATGGTGTAATGTTTGTGTTCTACAATTGTTTGCTTGATTTGTTATTACTGTAGTAATGACTTGAACGCAAAAGCTGGGGTGGATGATCATATATGGTACTGGATATTCTTTTTTCTGTTCTTTCTTTTTTTTATGATATAAATGTACTGGATATTGTTTTAACACCATATTGCAGGATACAATTAACTTCAATTTCAGGCTTTATTCATCTTTTCCCTTCTGAAGTTTGACTAGCATCTAATGGTCTTCCTTCCATGTCCCATCAAGAGGTAGTCATCTCTATTTTGATGAAACTGGCTGGGAGGGTGTCCATCCCTTTCTGACCGCCTGAATGTTGATGCATTCTTGGAGCAAGCTAGATTGTATGACGAGGCTTCTTCAAGTCCAGTTGGATGGTATATCAGGTTGGTGTCAATATGCTCAACATGATGCTTTTTAGTTTTATTATCAGGCCTTTGATAAGAACTTATGTCATAAATCTTGTGATATATATTCGGGAATGCTCAAACGAGGCAGTTATCCCACCCTTTGCCTGTTCTTCGTGCCTGTGAGATTGACGAATGGTCGAGGAGTCAGGAGTACGAATCGCTTCTAAAACGAGCAATCCAAGCAGAAGTTGCTCAGAAAGTATAGTGATCTCCTTTGCTATATGAGGATGTAGATCGATAGCAGCATGATAGAATACATGGTGAGTGAAGCTTTCCTGCATGCAAGTCTTCTTTGCTCACCGGCACTCTTTGATGTCCGGTTACTCTTTTGCAGGAAATTACAGTATATACACCACAAGAAATACTTATGTAAGAGGGGACTTTTGAATTTAGAAATATTATTCTATTTAGGTGAACAATACGAAAGTCAAGCCATTATTATGTAAATTCTTGTAATCTTATTCTTAAATCAAACCCAAATTCCTGCCCCGTAAAGCTCCGCGAGGTTGGCATTCCATGTTATATCCACCACCAATCTTAAAAAATAAGGCTGCCTTACTTAATTAATTATCTATTTTAAAGAAACAACAGAAGTGTGTATCCCAGGTTTTTTATGTTCATCCTTATTGTTAGTATTTCTTAAAGAAGGAAAAGTTTTTTATATATTCATCCACTATTTTTAGTATTTCTTAACCATACATTAGTTAAGAGTAACCTGGATTAAGAATTGGGAAAAATGCCCTCGATCTCTCCTATGATGGCTTATTTTATTGTTCACAAAAATTCATTGGAATGAGATGAGAAAATGAAAAAGGGAGTTGTTTGCATTGGCAGAGTATTGAAGAGAATCTGTGGTTGAAAATAGCGGATCTCTCTCTAGGATAGAGATTCTGGCAAGAGATATGCTGATGCTAGTTCAAACTCTACTCATAAGAGTAATATTTAATTTTTTTTGGTAAAATGTGTGTGTGTTTTTTTTTAAATCCCAGGTTAGGTTTCTTACCCAAAAAAAAATAAAAAAAACATGAAAAACATAAAAACCAAAAAAAAAACTAAGTTAGGTTTATATGTAAACTTGTTTGCATTTGTATGAAGTAATTCGAAATCCACTAGCTCAAATTTCAGAGGAAAATTTTTTGATAAGGAACCAATATCATATTTAAATTTATAACTTTTTGATAAAATCTAATAGTGGTGCACTTTCATCTCCACTGCTCTTTGATCACAATCTCCTAGTCCCGATGATGTTGCCATCCCACCAATACCTCTTGAAATCCTAATCAATATATATATATATATATATATATATATATATATATATATGTATGTATGTATGTATGTATGTATGTATAAAGAACAAGAGAGACCGAAAAACTCTCAAAGATGGAGGACTTTGGAATCTAGATAAAAATCATGAGTCACAACTCCTAAACCTTAGACCACGTGCATATCGATATGCACATTGGTTTCAAATTTTAAATAAGCTTTAGGGCCTTAGGGAGGCTTTATATAGCTTTTTTATAGTTTATTTTAAATGGATCATGAATACCTAATCTGGCCTATTCATTAACTAAACGGGTTAAACAAGTCAGAAAAAAAAAATCTAAATCCAATCTAAATAATTAAATAGGTTAAACAGGTTGACCTGTTTACGATCCAAACCCATTTAGGCCCAATCCAAACCTGCTTAAAATGGATTGAATGCAGATCGGATTGACGGGTCCGATCATATTTTGCCAGCCTACTCATAATCCACTGCGGGTGTAGATTATATCTTTCATGTGGAAGAATGATTGATTGGATCACATTTTGCAAAGCTTTCACAAGTGGTCTATGTTGATGGATTGAATGAAGAGGTTGGAGGGATTTAAAAGTTGTGCAAAATACAATTTAATAGTTGACCTTATAAAAAAGATCAAGTATTCTTTCGTACAAAAAATACAACTCGAATATGACTCAATTGATAATTGATTTGACTCGACTGAATTGGAAACCATCCACATTACCCACTTATTCCAAACACGTCACACATAATATGTTTCCCCTCATTCACTTAAATTGGAGGACCAATTCTTGTTGCTTAAAAATTAGTAAGAAATGAAGTGTGATAGAGCTTTTTCTCAATTACGCATACAACCTGTGCCCTTCCCATCTCACACACACCACCCATCCAATGATCCCTTCTGTTCCCATCTATTAGATGACCTTAGCTTCTACATAAACTTGGACCAAATAAATAATCTTGCTGCCAATTCATTTCATGTAGTAGATGTTGAAATTTTAAGGTACAGAATCTTATACTAAATATAAATAATTATAAATAAATAATTAATTAAAATAATAAATAAATAAAAATAAATTAAGTAGAAATTTTAGCTAAAGAGATATGAAAATAATGTGGTCCTTAAAGATAGATTTCGTATTTGTTGCAATTAATGATTTTGCACGAAAGGCCTCAACATATCTATCATTCAAGATTTATGGCAGCATCTTTATAGGGATGCACTTTGAACTTCAAAGGTTTGATTGAATTGTTTCTTGTTGCCCCTTTCCTCAAGATCAATGATTGGTGATATTTTTTAGAAAATAGAAGAGAAAAAGATAGAGAAGTTTTTTTGCAAAGAATAAAAGAAAGAAACAAAAAGAATATTTTTTTTTAAAAAAAATAAAAATATATGTATTTGAAATGAAAAATGTATAGAAGAGGTTTTATACTAATATGGGCAATGAAAGCGACCATCTAATCCAATGATAGCAATCATTTAGATGAGCATGCAACGGTAGGCATATAAAGGCTAGTTATAGGTGGTGTTGGGATAATCGATCTGCTCATCCCGATTTGAGATCGGCTCTTTGCTACACATCTATATAAGAAAAGCCAAGAGATCCCAAGAGAGGGGGCTTTGGAAAGGAAAGAATTTTTGTAATTCAGCTCTCATGAGTCATCTTGGCCGACTATCATTCATCGATCAATGATTATTATCCTGGCCAACTGTCATTCATCAGTCGACAACTATCATTCATCGATCGAGTACTATTCATGATTGATTGTCATTTATCAATCGACTGATATTCATCCATCAACTGACATTCATGGCTGACTGTCATTCATGACCGACTGACATTCATCATCGACTGTCATTCTTGGCCGACTACCATTCATGATCGATTGTCTAATCTACAATCATGAATGCATAATCAATCAACGATAACGACAACTCTCCACGATCATTAGTGGGCATAACTGTCCACTACTCTATAATAATGGCCTGATAATGTAGATTAACTATCCTTTAGTGCCATAAAAAGTGGAACCCATAATGTCTAATCATTACGAATGATTACTGATAATTTATCTATAAAAGAAGGTAAATGAATAGTATTGGTGAGACACTTCTAGGTTAGACTCTGCTAGAATTTTATTCTACTTTTTAGTTCGACCAATTTCCACCTCTAATTAAGCATCGAAGTGTCCCCGCTGAAAATAATTTCGGTTAGTGAGGACTTCTTTTGCATGTGCTCTTCTCCGACGATAAGTGCAATAGAGGATTGGTCATAACAAATTGGCACGTCAGAAAAGAAGAGAAAAAGAAATAAATTGCTCTAACAAAAATGCTGAAAATGCAAGCTCAAAATTTCACCAACTCCGCTAGGCAATCTTTCCATCGAGAAGATCTCCTCCCTCCATCACCAACGATAGAGCCTGATTCTCTATGTCCAGCTATCACGGCGAACACTCAAATCTAAATGCAGATGCAATCAAAGTATCCTCATCAGCTTTGATTACACCTTGGAATCGACACTGCTGATTATTTATGGTTGAACGACTGTCACTTTGCAGGGCAGACAATTCGAAAAATTCTTCCACACGATAAATTAAGTGTGATCTACAATCTGAAAAGCTTTCCCAAACGATGATTCACTCATTATCTTCAAACAATAATTATGTTCCCTTACAATGGAGCGACTTATAACAACATTCTAATGCAACAGAGTGATATACGATAAATATTCTTCTACAGCAGAACAACTATTCTCGGATATTAAACAACGACGACCTACGATATTTCAGAAAGGTTGTTTTGATTCAACTGAATACTCTACTATTGATCCCTAGTCATCCAAATCATTTTTCGACTACTTATCGATCGAATGACAAGATTAGCCAACTCAAAGTCGGACAATTCTACAAATCGTCGACTCAAAGTCGAACAATTCTACAAATCGCCGACTAAAAGTCGAACAATTCTACAAATCGCCAACTCAAAGTTGCACAATCCTACAAATCGACTAATATTTATACAATGACAAACCAACTCTTAGTCAAATGACATCACTAGCTGGTTATTATATATCAACTTACCATCGGATAGACGATTGGACAATTATGTATGCCAACTCCAGTCAGAAGCACAACATTATACCGACTCAACCAAGGTTGAGCGAAGCTCAATGCCCACGTCAACTTGGTGGGAATATATCGGCTTTCCTTCACTTCGAAAAAGCAATGCCTGATCAATGATATGTCATCCAAGGCCTATTAATTATCAGCCGATGAACAACAATCCTACAATTTATCAACTAAAGATCGGAAACCGACTGATAATCGGATGACTCAAAATCATGTTGATTTAGCTATGGCTAAATGGAATATTATGCCGACTTAATCAAAGTTGAGTGAAATTTAATACCCACATGATGAAAAATACCGACTTAACTCCGATCAGTTGAAGGATATTCGGCTTGCTCTCATTTATCATCGACTCAACCATAGTTGAGCAGGTTCTTACGCCCACTTGATGGGAAGAATGCCAACTTGACTCTAGTCAGTCAAGGGATATTCGGCTTGTCCCATTTATCAAATATAAATAACTTTTATGCCTAAAATCTGGTCGATTCATGTCCGATCGGACGACATACTTAGCAACTATTTGGTTATTAACGATCGATAGTTTTGTAGCTTGCTGATTTATATCGACGATCGATTGAAAATCAAATAATTCAATATCACACTGACTTATGATCAGACATATGTCGATGACCGACCCAGCTATGGCTTGGCAAAATATTATGCCGACTTCACCAAGGTTGAGCAGAAGTTAATGCCCACATTTAATTCAGTGGGAATATTCCACCTTGCCGACCAAGCTACAGCTTGGCAAAATATTATGCCGACTTCATCAAGATTGAGTAGAAGTTAATACCCATATTTAATTCAGTGGAAATATTCTACCTTAACTCACTGATTAATATTTGGTCAGACAGTCTACTTATCGGCTATTCAACTCGACGTTCAATAAGTAAACTATAGAAGAAAGAAATCCATCAGTACTTAGAAAAATTTTCAACATTGAAAAATTTTTGACACTTAATACAGAAAAGAAAAGGAAGACTTGTACTTAGAAAAATTTTGTCTATTCAATTCATATGAAAGTGCCTACAAAAGTCTACCAAAGCCGTATTACAACAAAACATCAAAAGAAAAATATACATGAAAATCGATCAATGATTGGAATCATCTACAGCTACTGCATCGATGATCACTATTATCGACGTCATTTCTTCTTCGGTTGGAGGAGGCTCTACGATAATTCCTTCTAAGGCTAGAGCAAGTTCGATAATTGAAGCTGCTTCATCGGTAGGAACAGTCACAGCCAACTCATCCTCCTCATCATAGTTGGGAAGGGGGACGCAACTCAAGTCCAGGTCTGGATATAGTTGGCCGACTATATCTCGATCGTCTTCATACCTAGTTATGTAAGCAACATGATTGGCTATGACAAGTTCCACCTTGAAGTCTTCCAACCCTTTGAATTCCTTCAATGCCTACTCCTTCGCCCAATCTAAAGTCGCTTGGACTGATGCTATCTTAGCTTTGGAAGACTCTCACCTCTTTCACTTCTCCTCCAACTCCCAGACATAGCTATCTCACTCCTTTCAGAATCGACTAGCCTCGTGTCTCTTTTTTCGGATCTAAGATTCTTGAATCTCAATGATCCATTTGTTCATTTTCTTGTCATAACGAACCAACTTCAATTCAGACCATACAGCTCTCAATTCAGAATGTGCTGATTTTCAAGTCGTTATTTGCCGACTCTAGGTCGGCATGTGAAGACTTTAAGTCGGCCCATGTCGACTCGAGTTCAGCCTTTAGGCAGGAGTTTTTCTCTTCAAACTTCTTCTCTTGTTCCTCCATTGTCTTCAATTTATCGGAGGTGACCTGCAGATGCTGAAGGGCGGCGTTCTTCTTTGCAACTGCTGCTTTAGCCTTGTCGGACCACCCCTGGTGTATGTCAGTAAAATTGTGCATGAATCTTTCCAATTCCGACATGTCATGCACCACCTAAAAAGGAAGAGTGAGAAAAATAAGTAAATGAAAAAAAAGTATAAAGGGAAGAAAGAAAAATGAAAAAAGATTAACACCTCAATAGGTGAAGGATAGAATGACGAGAATATATCGTTCAAGGTCCAACTCATCCGACTTTTCTTATCAGCTGGAAGAAGTATCACATCAATCAGCTGCTTTGCTAGCACTAGATTTGTCAAAGTCGACTCTTCAAATGGGACATGAATATTGATGGACTCTGACCCGCTAGGAGTTCCACTCATAGTCGAAGATGCTGGGGCCTTCCCCTACCGATGACTCACCGATTGCTCGAATGGATTCGACATCCATTCGGGAGTCGACGGTATTGAAGAAACAACTAGCCTTTGCTCCTCCAATCCAACCTCACGCATTGACGATGCCCGAGATGTTGCTGGCTTGACAGGTGCTGCTGGAGGCTCGACAACCACTACGTCATCATCTAGCTCCTCGATAGCCGGTGGAGCCCTTGCTGACATACCCTCCGCTCATATTGGAGCTGGTGCATCTTGGGCTGGAGTCGAAGCTGCCAACGCGACGTTTGCTTCTTCGATTGAACAAGGGATCTCAACCGATGGAACATCGATCGAGTCGATCATGATCGATGAGACATCGGCTGAAGGTGTTGCTACTATCTCTAGAATGTCGGGCTTCTTCTTCTTGGCTACTCTCGACGACCCTTCTCCGATGCTCAACTTTCACTCCCCCATAAGTCGACGGATGTCAGCCATTGAAAGAGACAACGAAGGATGCATGGCTGCATGCAGAAAGTGGAAGCCAATTAAAATAAAAGCTAGATAAAAATAAAGTAAATTAAGATTGATATGTCAGACCTTACCAGCAGTTGGTGCCAGACCAAGCCTAGCATCGTACAAAGTTTGATCGATCAACAGCTCCTTCTATGTCGGGACTTTCATGTCCCTCAGCTTCAAAAAATTCTCCTAATCAGCTAGGTTGATCCGATTATTATCGTTCGAGCTAGTATTTGGAGTCCCCCAAACGAATGAAAAATCCTAAGGAAGAGTGGACGATAGAAGAAGAATTGGATCTTTCAATCATAGATGGACGATGAAAGACTAGAAATAAAAGATAAACCCTTCCTCGGAGCAAACATCCACCAGCCATCGCCCTTAGAATGTGAACAAAGGGTGAAAAAAGGATGAAATAATGAAAGATGAGGAGTGGTCGGAATCGAGTGACAAAGAAGAGCAAAGGAAACTAAAATTTGAATAGAATTCGGCACAAGCTGTGACAGACAAATTCAATAATAATCCAGGACGTTCCAAATGAACTTTGAGATTGGGAATCAAAGGTCCGACCTAAGATTTTTGACATAAAAAATCATCCGACCGATCGGTGGGAAGGTCACCCGACCATTTGGACCAGGAGCAAAAAATTGAAACTACTCCGAGACATGATATTATTTCCGAAGACGATCGACTACAAAATTGGTCAGGGAGGAGACCTCCGCTATCGAACCAAGGGAAAGGACGACAAACGAACTAGATGGCTGACTACTTCCTACTATTCTACCCCTATCTCTACCAGCTATTACAAAGACTAATGGAAAAATCCTGAGGGAAAAAAGAAGGGAAAAAGAAACCTAACCTAAAAAGCAAGAAGAAGACTCGGGAGAACAGTAAGAGCAAGGAGAGGACAAGAAACTTGGAACTCCAGATCACCAGCAGAAGACAAAGTCACCATAAAAAATTCTAGAAAAGTAACAATGATCCTATATATATAGGAACCACCGATGGCCAGGATTACTTCGGTAAAAAATGAGGCCGCATGGATTCTTCATGCTTGGTAGAATCTGAGTCCTTAGATGTTCGGACTCTTCAACACATCTCCGCTAAGATGATGCCACGACACCAAAATCAATGGGAACAGCCTACAACTAATGGCAACGTGGCATGTGGCACCATCGAATTGATCTGAAATCAAATTAGCCAGAATGCCAAACTGTCAAATCTTCTTTTTAGCCGATCATGCTAATAATGGCAACACGATCATCGAAATGACAAAATGGCTAAAACCTTCCTTGTTGAACAAGCTAATAATTGCTGCACAATCATCAAAGGAATCTTAACTTGCGAAATAATTATGAACACCAAAAGAAAGATAGCCATCAAATCGAAGCCCAAAATAAATTATGAAGACTCTCATCGTTCAAAATACCAGACCACGTGGCAGATCACATGCCCATTCCTACTCTGAACTTGAGAGTAGGGGGCAGCATTGGGCTAATTGACTTCGCTACCCCGATTCAACGTCAGCAATTCGACTGATGATTGGCAAAACCAACTGATGGATCGGTAGAGCCGACTATACGACGATTATAATAGATGATAATAAGTCAGATAGATATCTCATCAATCGACTGTTAACTAATTTGACGCCCAATATATAGACAAACCTTATAGCCAACCAATTGCTAATTGACCAACTGACCGACTACCGATTTCGTTCAATCGGCTATTAATCGGCTCATCTACTTCAGACAACTATTGGTTGGCAATCCCTACCAATTCTCCAAAAATGGATAATAATCGACTGATCGGAATATTAGTTAGAAGCTGATATATGATCGATATGACTGACACATAGTCGGCATGACCTATATTCTAAGCGCAGAACGTGCATAATGACTTCTCCCCAATCATATGAGCATTAACTGCTCCTTTAATGCTGGAATAAGTAGGATCCTAGGATTTTCAATCGTTATAGATGATTATTACTACGTTCTCCTATAAAAAGAAAGTAAACCAAGTACATTGGTAAGAAAATTTTAGACTAAACTCTGCCAAATTTTTATTTTAATTCTCCTGTTCATCAATCCCTCACTGACTTAAGCATTGAAGAATCTCCGCCAAAAATAATTTCGATCAGAGTGGACTTCTTTTGCAGATGCTCTTCTCTGACGATGGGCATAATAGGAGATTGATCGCAACAGATTGGGTGGATAAAAATATAAAAAGTCTGAAGTATTTTGAAACATCCAAACAAAATAATAAAAAATGACCTCGCATAGTATACATTTTTTCTACATTTGGAATAATAGAGACAAAAAATAAATTAAAAAAAAAAAGACTTCCCTTCTTAATTGAAAAACAAAAGATATGTAAAAAAAAGGGGCAAAACAAAAGGACTTTTTCCCTTGAATCTATTTTGATATTGCACATGACTCTTTACTAATTAAATTCCATGTAATTTTAAAAGTCTTAATCTCAAAATTCTTTTTGTTCAAATGTATCAAATTTTATGATATGGTTTTGTAATATTTTGATGGAGAATGAGATGTTTAGTTTGGTTCAAATAGATTCTTTTCCTCATCCCTTTCACAACATATATCATCGTTAAAGTAGTTAAGTGCATGTTTGATTAGAGAGAGTTGGACTCTAGAATGAGAATAAGAATGCATGACTTTTATTCCACCCATTTGATGGGCTTTTTCTCAATTGTGCGCACAACCTATGCTCTTCCCATCTCATACACACCACCCATCCAATAATCCCTTCTATTTCCATCTATCAGATGGCCTTAGCTTCCACATGAACTCGGACCAAATAAATAATCTCACAGTAAATTCATTTCATGTAGTGGATGTTGAAATTTTAAGATACAAAATCTTATACTAAATATAAATAATTAATTAATTAAAATAACAAATAAATAGAAATAAATTGAGTAGAAATTTTAGCTAAAGAGATATGAAAATAATGTGATCCTTAAAGATGCATTTCGCATTTATCATAATTAATGATTTTGCATGAAAGGCCCCAACATATCTATCCTTCAAGATTTATGGCAGCATCTTTATAGGGATGCACTTTGAACTTCAGAGGTTTGATTGAATTGTTTCTTGTTGCCCCTTTTCTCAAGATCAATGATTGGTGATATTTTTTAGAAAATAGAAGAGAAAAAATAGAGAAATTTTTTGCAAAGAATAAAAGAAAGAAACAAAAAGAATATTTTTAGAAAAAAAATAGAAATATATGTATTTAAAATGAAAAAATATATAGAAGAGATTTTATACTAGTATGGGCAACGAAGGCGACCATCTAATCCAATGATAGCAACCATTTAGATTAGTATGCAGTGGTAGGCATATAAAGGCTAGTTATAAGTGGTTAAAAATATAAGAAGTTTGAAGTGTTTTGAAACATCCAAACAAAATAATCAAAAATGACCTAGCATAGTATACATTTTTTCTACGTTTGGAATAATAGAGACCAAAAATAAATAAAAAAAAAGACTTCCCTTCTTAATTGAAAATAGAGATATGAAAAAAAAAGGGGACAAAACAAAAGAACTTTTTCCCTTGAATCTATTTTGATATTACATATGACTTTTTAGTAATTAAATTCCATGTAATTTTAAAAGTCTTAACCTCAAAATTCTTTTTGTTCAAATGTATCAAATTTTATGATACAGTTTTGTAATGTTTTGATGGAGAATGAGATGTTTAATTTGGTTCAAATAGATTCTTTTCCTCATCCCTTTCACAATATATATCATCGTTAAAGTAGTTAAGTGCATGTTTTATTCCATCCATTTAGTTGGAGGAAGTTCAATTATCATTTCTAGTGGCAATAATATGCCCCAATCCTCCAAATTTCAATTTCTTTTCTTTTTTGATATTCAAATCTTATTTCAATTCCAATTACAAACCAAAGGCACTAGGATATAGCAATTTTAATTCTTATTCTAATATATTTCAATTCTAATTCCAGTTTGAACCATATGCACCCTAAATCTTTTAAGTACTAGTATGCAACTCGAGCTTCACAATGGGCTTTTACTAAAATCAAAGATAAACTTCAAAATATTTTATTAAAATATAGATTTTTTGTATAATATAACATGTAGTATTTTTATTATCTAATAAACTTATATTCATGCTAATCTTCATCTTTTATAAACTTTTCATTTAAACTAAAAATATGAATACTTAAAAAAAAATTTATTAGAGTACCATTGAATTGAGAAGATTCCATAACAAAAGATCAATACAAATGATTGAAGAAATAAGCTGTAATATTTAAAATTAAATTATCTCCAATGGAATAAAAAAGAAAAGAGAAAATGCTAATAATTAAGGTATGTTATCAGATTATGCTAGACAATTTTTTAAGATGTATTTTTTTTAAATTATTCAGTATGAATCTATTTTTCAGGATTTGAAATAATAGATTGTTATTGAACCTAAAATAAAGAAGGTTCGGAGCCAAAACTTTTTGACAAATTATTAAGTCAAGATTTATTTTTTGAAAATATGTTGGTGATCTTGAAATTATATATGCTATTATTGAAACTTTGTGAATAAAATATAATCTAAAATATGTCAATACCATTGAGGATGTTTTCGATAATAGCTGGTAGACTAAATTTGTTATATTTTGTATCAATTGCAAGATTAAGTGTTGACATATCAATTAGCTACGAAGCTAATTTTTTAAAATTTATAAAGATCACTATATTAATTTCATCTTCAACGGTACTGTTTAATTTATATCTTGAGATAATAGATACATTAAAGTTATTTTTTTAATAAAATAATATATTTATTTTTAAAAATAAAATATATTATTAAAAAATATATTGCATCTTTACCATCGTATAGTAGGTTGATCATTTTTATCATATTGATTATACTAAAAAGCATCACCATAAATTTTTCTGCAACTGTAACCTGCTTTATATCACCAATCGCAGGAGGCATCAATTGATTTTAAACTTGTCTTGTAAGTAAATTTATTTCCTAAAAACTAATTAAATGATTTAAAATTTTTTATGGATGCAAGTTATTGGACATAATGAAATATTATCCCATACATAAAATATTACTGATCCAACCTTAAATCAACCCTAGTTGAACCAACAATATATCTAAATCCAATTCAAAAAAATAAATAAACTATATATTTTAATCCAACATTGGCTATTGGTTTTTTCGAGTCCAATCTCTTGTATAATACTAAATTGATATATCCTAACATGTTCTGAACTAACCCAAGCCCATAAATATATTATTTAGTTATTAAATATCAAATATTAAAATCAATCAGCAAATATAATCCATAATTTTAAATTTAAATTTCTAAATATTAATTTTCTAAGTTAAATATATATATATATATATTATAATTTCATACAATCAAAACTATCAATTTTATTTACGTTGATCTTTAGATATTTTTTGAATCATATATAATAAATTTAACTATTTCTATATATTTTCATATAAGATTATAAATTTTATTTATGTTGATCTTTGAATGTTTTTGAGACCAAATATAATAAATTTTAATATTTTTATATATTTCAATATAGGACCCTAGAATTAATCTCAACATATCCAAAAAAATTCTTTTTTCTCATGAATTAGTGACATCCAATTAATACAATAAACTTTATTTTTTTAATTTCCTATTTTTTTCACCCACACATAATAAATCCAAATATTTTAGTATTTTTGGATATAAATTCTTAAAATCCATCTAAAAAATCTAAAAAATTATGTTAAGATAAAATATATGGGCCCAAAAATATAATGGGTCAATTCTGATCTAATACTATAATGGATTGCAATCGGACAGATTTTTCAGATATCCATTATAGAGTTTAGAGTGGATTTAAAATTTAAATTTAAAATCAATAAAAAGATTTGAACTCCAAACATTTCCATGGCCTAATCATTACCTTAATCAATAAAATTGCATCTATTTTTAAATTAATTAATGATTTATTTATATCCTTGGATCTCTCACATACACAAAAATGTGGCCATCACCTAAACTTCCCTATCCGGCCGCTCGAAGCCTCCCACCGGCCCCACCCCGTTGAGACTGCCTAAGAAGTGAGAACGGAAGAAACAGAGGAAGCATCGCGGGGGGAAACAGAGAGGGGGAAAACAGATCAAAGCTCAAAAATAAAAAAAAACGGAAAAGAAAATAAAAGGTCGGAACTTTTCCCAATAATTTTTTACTTTTCGCTTCGCTTTCTTTTCTTTTCATTTTTTTTCGGAGATCTGTGGGCTTTTCGCGTCGCTTTCTTTTCATTTCATTTTTTTTCGGAGATCTGTTGGAAGGAGAGCACCTGAGGGTTTCCGACTGGGTTTTTTCTCATATGAGGATTTTGTGCGAGTTGTGGCGATGTGAGTTGGTTCCTGTTTAGGTAATTTGATATTTTAGTTGGAGCAGGATTTTCATAGGGCTCGAAAGGATTTTTCATGTTGGCTACAAAATTTTCAATTTGTAGAGTCAAATAAAGTGTGTATTGAGATGCACCACGCGTAGCGGAAAGCGTGATTTTGGACTCCCTTATACAGAAGATATTTAAGATTATTTAAATTAAATGATTTATTAGAAATTTTATACGGATGCATGTAATATATCTAATTTTTGAAAAAAAAAAAAAAATAAGTTTTAGATTTTTAATAATTTTTAAAAATAATTTGGTTCGTAACTTGGTCGTCGGATCAAATCAAACCCGAGATATTTAAATCCCCTAAACCGTTTATTAGAAATTTTATACGCATGTAATATATCTATTTTTTTTTAAAACAAATAAGTTTTAAATTTTTAATAATTTTAAAAAATAATTTGGTTGATCAAACCCGGATCCGTTTAAGACTACAAGTCCTCTAAACCTAAACCTTATTCCTCAGCATGTCGAAGAACCGGCGGCCGCCATGGAGTCATCGACTTATTCCAGCATGTCATCGAGCGAAGAACCGGCGGCCGCTCGAGCGTAATGGAAACGGCCCTCCGGCTCTTCCACGTCGTCAGTTCGAAGTTTTGAAACCGCACGAGATGTCGGATGGAAAGGTCCAGTTCCGGAAGGTGCCAGTTCCGTCCCACCGCTATGCTCTTCTTAAAAGGAACTGGAGATCTACATTCCGGTTTATGAACAGATGAACATCGATATACGGATGAATCTTAAGGTTTCCTCTCTTTCCGTATTTATTTATTGAATTGGTGCTGTTTTGTTTTTTATGATATTGTATTGCTTGTTTTATATCTCAATTTTATAAGAGATTTGGGATGAGATTTTGTATATAGAGTCGTCGAGGTGAGAATTCTTATTCATAGTTTTTTAGTATTTAGGAATTGTTTCTTATTCATAGTATTTGGAATTGTTTTAGTTCTCTCTGAATTCGTGCCTGCAAGGATTTTGATTTTTTAATGCTACTGCTTAATTAGGATTCTTTGTATTAAAAAAAAAAAAAAAAAAAAAAAAAAAAAAAAAAACTTCATAATGAGAAATTTTTAAAAATCTTTTAAACATGAGGTAATTATTTTGCATTCTGTGATTATAACAGGTCTCTGGTTGGGTTTAATAGACATTCATTCATGGAGAAGAGATTGCTTTCATGGTACCTTTATTTATTTGTTCACGATTCCTTCCAGTTTGGTTCTTCAAGCTTGTTCCCATGCGTCACATTCAAAATGTTGAAAACATTAAATTCTTTGTTTAGGTTAACCAATGAGTAGCATTAGTCCCAACGTGATATTCTTGCTTGAATTAAATTAGCGGAAATTAAATGTAATTCTGTGAATTCAGTTATGAGGATGTGATTGAAAGCTCTATGTCCGTGCTTAGGTTGATAGATTCTAGGAGTGCATTTGATGCCTTTTCCAGACACCAGTAGGTGATGGATCAAGACCAACATGTATCGAATCTGGGTACTTCTCGCTGGCACATCATATGCTTTGGCAGCCTAGATTCTTGATAGGACTGTATCTGATGTAACCAAATTCTTGACAGATGGAAATCTGCACTCTATTATTGCCAGGAAGGGCACTACTAATGTGGCTTCATTCAATCCATTCCTCTTCATATATAAAGTTTCAAAATTGACAGTCATCACTCATGGCCGTTCCCTAAAGAAGACCATACGATGCATGTAGAAAGCAAGTTTTAACCATGGTCTTTGGTTGCTTTCTTATTATCTTAAAGGAGTAACTTCCTAGATTGCAGACTGGATTTATGTACTCGTGGTGCGGGATGATAACCCATTATTTACCAATTTTATGGTACGATTCATTTAACAAGATTTACAAATATGCCTCTTGTTCCCACTCCTTGGTTTGTAAATGCAGGATTCTAAATGCTTTCTCAATTTAACTATTTCTTTCACCAACTATCAAAATGCGTTTTTACTGGTGCTAGCTGAGAAAAATAGTGCAAATTATTTGGAAAAACGATCGGAATTTTAGGGGGAAATTGTATTGCTTTGTTAATAATGCAAAAATTTGACGTCTATCAAGAGAGCGTCGATAGCAATATAAGAAAGTTTTAATGATGAACATGCTGAAAGCCAATGATCCATATGATCGATACTAAGGTATCTAGGCAGGGATGTACATCTTAGAGCATTTCTTGGCAATGACTATTTGGAATCTTGCTGCTGCAGGTAGAAAAGTGTTAGGCCATGTCTTTAGACTTCCTTTCTTGTTTAATCTAAAGAAAGGTGGTGCTAAGGGTGGTTTATAGCTAACTGATTCCATGACAAGTTGGAACTGTCATTGTTTTTCTTCTTAAGTTGGGTTGTTGGATGAGTTGTTTATGCCACACTAGTTACCTTGAAGGCTAGTTTAAATTTTTGGCATTTGGAGGGAAAACTCAGGCTTATTTGTAAGTTAGTGAAGGTTTGGATTAGGCCATTCAAAACTAGCAGTAGAATGTTTCAGTGGTAGCTGGACACCAGACTAAAAACCACCCAAGGGTTGCTAGAAGAAGAGAATCAGCATGTAGTCATGCAGGAAAAACAAACAATGACACCGGTCAAGGGAATATTTCAAATGCACTACATGTAGCCGCAAATTTGGATGCGGCCCCTAACCATGCTGCAGTGCTTATATGTGTCTATTATACATATGGGCCAAAATGTAGTCTACTTAGCATTGTTGTGGCCACATATGAGGTTAGCATTGTATTGCTGTATATTACCCACTTAGCATTATAGAACTAAACATGCAACCCACTCTCATGTGGACCTGTGTTGATGGAGCTGGTGCAAACTGATAGTCAGGTCGGATATGAATTTTTGGCAGAATGAATAAGGATGTCAATAATGTTAAAATTTTAATTGTGTTATAATTGTTGCTATAAGGAATCAAAGTCCTAGGTAGTAAGCACTTAATGTCAGCTGTTATTGTTATCAACATGGAAGGCGGTATTGTACCAAACTATATCGGGGTGGACTAGCATGGTTCCACCTCTCGGTTCAAGAAATCCAATGAGGGAGAGGGAGAAGGAATGAAAGGAAAAGAGAGAGAGGGAGGGAGGGAGATAGGGGTGGGGGGAGGGAGGGAGGGAGAGTGAGAGATAGGGCTTTCCAACCCCAATCTCCTCTGTTCGCACGTAAATAGGGGCTACGCCCCTTTTTTACGAATATTTTAAGTGAAGTTGACCTTGCTTTAATAAAATTCAAAAAAAAGGGGTGGAACCCCTATTTCGATACAATATTATATGACTTTATTTCATTATTTTATAATACCATATGATACAATATTAAATTACATTATAATATAATATAATATATTATATTATTATCAATATTATGACAATACAACATTACTATCACTATTATATTGCATGTCCTTTATTGTCATTTTCTTATACTAAAAGCACTTTCTCAATGCAGTTAGCAAACAAATGTTAAAGTTTCATGGTACTTTATAAATATAGTTACCAAACAGCAAATAATTTTTTATTAATAGCTCTAGTAGCGAAAGCTCTACTTCCAAAAGCATGACTGTCAAAAACTCTACTACCAATAGAACCCAAACACGGCTTCCTCCACCATTTTTCTTGTACATTACAATTAATTGACTCTTAGTTCTTGTGCAGGCCCATATATGCTGCATTCTATCCCCCCCCCATTGCGGACCAATTTTATGTGGTTTATAATTGAGTATAGACTAGGACATGTATGAAACAAGTTAACATTAGCTCAAACTTATTTTTGGAAATATAGGATCATAAACCATACTAAGTTTATTTGCAGATTACAATTTGATATGTGCATTGCATTATTTCGCATATTTTCAGTATACGTTGATGCTTCATGACCATTGAAAATGCAGAAAAGCTCAAAATCTATCATAAAACTATAAAGGGACATGCATGTGACTATTTACATAAAAGAACATGTTCTGGAGTTTTATATGTATGGCCACTACCATGGGAAGTTCATAGCTGATAGGGCAACTTGTTAACCTTTGGTTTAGTGCAGAAAGAGAATTTTCTGTCATGAACATGTCCAAATTGTAAAACATGTTTGCAAATCATGTAGAAAAAGGCTCCAACAAAATCAGTTAGGGGTATTTACATATCATCCTGATCAAGGGTCATTTATATAGAAGCTGGGTAAGCTTTTTTGACTTTGTATTGTTAGACATGTATCAATACAAATTAATATGTTGTGATATGGCTCACCATGGACTACACAGAGGCACACACACACTATATGCATCAATACAGAAGCGCACACTCTTTAACCCTTGTATCCTTCTGATCCACAAAAGCAAATTATTTTTCATTTTTTTTTTGGCATTCTAGTGTTAAATTGTCATCGGGGCAATTTTTGTTAGCAGATGGAAGAAATGAATTTTGAATTAAAATTGGCATATATGCAATCATTCACTTTTTTTTTTTTTTTTTAATGTAAACACTTGAGGTTTAATGCCAGTCATCCAAGATAGAAAATGTTGCCATTTATTCTGGTAGGATGGAGTTTATTTATAAGAAGATGAAAGAAATGTTATTTTAATCAATGTAAATAAGCTTTTCCTTTTCTGGTTGACCACTTAATGGCTGTAATCAACTTTACTGGAATATGGTTGATCTATATTTCATTCTTGCAGCATGAAAATTCGAGTGTGTGCCTTTAATCTAGGCTACTGGTAAACAAGATAGCAGTACCTGGTGCCTTCTAGTGTATTTGTTTGGTTTACAGGTTTTCAGATCAAGTACACGATGAGCTAGGAATGTGCTTTCGTGTTGCTTTCTTCAGGTTGTCAAATTTAAATACACACATGGAGATATATGAACTTGCCTAAGAAGGGTTTTGAGCATTGGATCTTTTTTCTGGATTAGTTGATGCATTATTGGCGAAGAAGAAACATGATAAACCAAGCTGGAGGAACAGAATTGCTAAAGGATTCATATAGAGAAAATTGAGAATGCACTCATGCTGGAATAACAACTGTATATCTAAATGTTAATCCAATAACAATTTAGGTCTGCCGCTAGATTGATTTTGGCTTGTAGTCATAAGTCAATTACATGCTAAGCATTTGGATCTTTGCCTGGATCCAAACTCTAATAGGCAAAAAAATGCCTATTTGGATTATGTTTTGGTTCAAATGAGCAAAAGTATAAAGTCATGGATATGTTGTGTTTCTCAAGTCATTCCGAGAAACTAAAGTCTCCAAGTCATACTATGAAGGTTGTGCAGCTGCTTGCCTATAATTTTTGCTCCTATACATATACACATGTATTTGTAGACATATGTATACGGATGCATGCATAAATACATTCATTACTAAGAAAATATGACTTGGTTTTCCACTTGTGTCTTATTACTCTTATAATGTTGCTGTAAGAAATTCTTCTTTTGTGGTAGCAAGCAGTTTTTTTGGGATAACTGAAGAAATTAACATTTCTTTTTAACTGTTATCCATTTGATTTTACTGATTCTTCCCATGCCTATTCATTTTTATGATTCTGCGCTTATGATTGTCCTCTTCTTCTGAAGTATTTTGTGGTTCTCTCAGGCTCGAAGAGTGGAACTTAAGACGCGATCAGACACACCAGATGTGAGTAACCTGCAGAAATGTGCTGACTTCGTCCACGCGTTTATGCTTGGATTTGATGTTGCTGATGCCATCGCTCTGCTGCATCTGCATCTGGATGATCTCTACGTTGATTCTTTTGACGCTTCGTGGGGAGCACCTTTCACGAGCTATTGGTAGGCTTCCCGGGAGAGGAGGCAAGACAAAGTTTGCCATTGAAACTCGGATTGTCATTGCGGATGCTAAGATCCACATCTTGGTATCTTTCTTGGCGGTTATTGCGAGATCTTCTTCACTTTCTAGTCTAATTTTAGGTTCACCCGCTGGTAAAGTCTGCTCCAAACTTAGGGCAGTCACCGCTAGATTGGCAGAAAAGTATTGACATTCAATTTATATCAGTGTGCTATGTTTATCCTGATGTAATAGAGGTTTGTCCCTGACTTTGAGTTCTGGATTGCTTCATTTCAAATTGGTTTTAATCATTGCTTTAACCAAGGTATACAGCACGTGCCTTAATGCTGTGGATTGTGAATTGAGATTTCACTTTAGATTTGAAATTTTTCCAAGCAGTCGCATTTGTGGATCCTTCCTATCTCCCATTTGGGGGTGGCAATTGGGTTGGATTTAATTGGATACGGACCGGATTAAAAAATTATCAATTCAAATCTGATTCATTTATTTAATAAATTAAAAATTTATATTTGAATATAGTTTATTTATTAAATAGGTAATCTAATTCAATCTATTTAATCCATTTATCAAATGAATCAAATTAAGTTAAACAGATTAAATAGGTTAAAAGAATTTTTAACAAATTAAATAGGTTGAGTTAAATGATTAAAAAATAAATTAAATAGATTTTAAATAGATTAAATATGTTTTAAATGAGTTAAATAGAGTAAATAAATTAAATAAATTATCTAACTCAATTCGATCTGAATATTAAATGAATTAAATAGATTAAATGGATCATATATTTAAAATTTAAATTCTATTCAAATATTAAATAAATTAAATTAGTTGATGTATTTATGATCTGAATCCAATTAGCCAAAATTTAAATCTATTTATAAAATCAAAAATTAATGGATCGGATCATATTTTGTCAATCTTACTTCTATTTGGATCATTTTAATCTTTAGATTCATGTTCTGCAATGCTTTGAAGCTTCCATTTGGATCATTTCAGCAAATTTTGGATCCACGTTTTACAATGCTTTGAGTCTTCCATTTGGATCACTACAGCAAATTTTGGATCCATGTTCTACGATTGAGTGGATGCCGCTTGAAAGATGCTACCTCGCTTCACTTCTAGTCATCAATAGGCAAGCTGAGGTTAAGGGAGAAAAAAAAAACCTGCTAAATGCATTAGCCATTTGACAAAAGTTATACAAATAAGAAATGGGATCCTCACTGGTCCAATTTTTGCACCACAAAATATGGTGCCATATGGATAGCCGTCACATAGATAGTTCTCTTTCATCACTGCAATGCATAATGGTGCCTTGTGTGCCAAAGTTGCATTGCGGAGGATCCGAACACATACAAATCAAGCTTATCGTATCAAAACTAAGTTGAAATGTCAAAGATTGAATCATGGTCAGGGCCCAATCCACTTGATTGGCTCGGCTAGAACTTGTCCGAGTTCCATTCCTACGACGAGCCCTGTTTTGTATTCAGCGGTTTTATATCCGTAGAAACTCCTCGGTTGTATTTTCTTTGAAAAGAATATATTTTTGCTATTGCTAATATTTTAGTGCGTAGGATGTTGAATTTGACTCTTAATGTGGTCTAATTATTACTTAATCAAATTTAACTTATTAAGTCCTAAATTAATTATATTAAGTCTAATTAATTAAAGAATTATATTTCTAAAAAGATTTAGATTGAAATTTTTATTTTAATTAAGAATAAATTTTTTGATGGGATAAGATTTTCTTTCCTTCAACTTTTAAAAGGATGTGATGATTTTTCATCAATCGTCCGCATTAAAATAGAGGATGAAGAGAGAAAAGACTAGCCACCTACGAAAGAAAGATCAAATGCTCTACGAACTACATGATCATTGTGCTGTAAGACGATGGCATAAGATATGATTTATTTTGATTTTACATGAATATTGAAGCTAATTCAGACATAAAGGATAAAATTATATTATATGTGGTATTAGAACACAGGATCCATACTTCGTATTCATGTAAAAAATTTTTCGATAAATTTTGATTTATTTTTAAAAATAAAAAATTAAGATTTTATAATTTTTAGAATTAATTAAAATTTTAAAAATTAAATTAAAAATTTATTGATTTCTATAAAATAAAAAAATTTAAAAAAATTTGGGGCCGGCCGTGCCAACCGACTAGCAGGGCAGTAGCTATGGCTGCTGCCATGTCGGTAGTAGGCCAAAGCTACGGCCGCCGCTGCCCGTGGCAGAGTGAGGCAGCGACGGCAGTTATCCGTGCCGCCCACCGCTTTTGCGGTGGGTTGAACCATGGCTTTTGCCGCAGCGTAGGAAGGTGGTGGGGTGGACTAGGGGCGATGGTAGGCGGATCGAGCGGTGGTGATGGTGGGTTGCGGTGGTGGGTCGCAGGCGAAAGGGGAGCTCTTGCTCCCTAGCAGTGGCGGTTCTGCCACCATCGCATGCGGTCTTTGGATTCGACCGGATGAACAGCAGCTTCCACTGTGGCGGTGGGGGGCGGTGCCTGGTCTGTTGCCCTCCCTGTTAGTCCTCCAATGGTCGGGGAAGCAAGGGGCGGCCATTCGGCCCCCTATTCGGCGCAAGGGGAGGCGACGGCCATGGGGATTAGGGTCTTGATTGGGAAAGAAAGGAAAGAAGGAAGGGGTTTTTGGGTGTTGAATTTCAAATTTTAATGGATCCTAATCCGAACCTAATAAGAGCCAAGCTGATCCAACCCATTAAGGTAAACGGGTTTTGGATTTGATCTATTAAGGTTTCGGATCAGACCCAAACCAGTTAGTTTGAGCTTTATTTAAAACTATTTTGCATTTAAGCTCCTGAAACTTTAAATTCTGAAAAAAATCTTTAGGACACTTTTGCAATTTAGTCTCTTATAATTAATAAATTATATTAAAGTCTCTATGATAGTTTTAAAGCTACTATTTTATAGAAAGGCCCCTATTCTTCTGTTATTTATAGTTAAGTCTTTTAATTTTAAAGTTTTTGATAAAATTGTTATAACTTGATCATTTTTTATCCAATTTGAGCGATTTTTGAACCATTGAACTTATGATATTTTAAAAAATATTATAATTAATTTTTTATATAAAATAAAATATTTAAATAATTAAATTATTTAATCGATAATTTTGCTTACTATTATACTATTCAAGTATATTTTTGCGTAACCCCAAAGAGCCTGAAGCACTCTATGAATTTTGAATAGCTGAGTCATTGAGGGCTAATAATTTTTTCTCATTATAGTTTTAAAATTATATAAAAATATATCTATTATAGTTAACTCAAAGATGACTATAATTTGATATAAAATTAATAGTTAAAAGTTAACTAACTTGAATTGCATAAAGACGAAAAATTCTACACCCAAATATGAGAATAACCTCGAATTTTTATAATTGAGTTAGTTAAACCACTGAAAGTGTAACTAATATGATGGATCATAGTTTAAATATAAATTATGTATGTATGCTATAATTATTATTCTTGCTTATATATTTCATATTATTATTGATTTTGATTTATGTGATGCATATTTTAGTATTGTTTATTATATTTAAATTTATGATTAAATTAGTTGTGATACTTATTGTATGCTATAATTCTTGTCCAAAGATGTTTTATAGTTGTATAATAAGTGTTATTAGTAGAATTATATTATGAAATCTGTATCATGATGGTAATTATAAGCATGTTTTGTTATTTATAGCTATTACCGCTATTTCACTCTCGTCGTATTAGTTTAACATTTTTTTACTAAATGGGTTAAATTATTCTGATTGGCACGAATAGCTTCTTATTATTTTAGGATGCTGGACTTAGATTTGGCCCTCCATAAGCCTCAACATGATACACTTATCCCCACTAGTTCTCATGATCATAAAAAATTATGAGAAAAGTAGGAGCATTTTAATAGATTATCTCTCATGATTATTAAAAATTCTATAGCAAGAAATATTAGAGGATCTGTTCTTGATAACGAATTGACCTCTTAGTATCTTTTCTATGTATAATAATAGTTTACTAGATAAAGTAAAGCCTTAGCTGATATCCTAATGAATAAGTTAATCTTTATGAAATATGATGAATTTTCTTGAGTATGAAAGCATATTATGAAAATGCATGATATAGCTGAGATATTAAATGATTTGGATATGATGGTATCTGAAAACTTTCTCATTCAGCTTGTTCTCAATTCTCTTTTATCTTAGTTTATCCAATTTAAGATTTACTACAAAACACACAAGAAATCATGGTTAATGAATGAACTCTTCTTCTAATGGGTGCAAGAGGAAGAAATATTAAAACATAAAAGGATTTCAGTTGTTCATGTAGTTTCACAAGAGCATCCTAAAAGAAAGAAGATAAAAAAAGAAAATAAAGGATCCAGCAATCCATCAATAAAAGTTCTCATAAATTAAAATATCTTTTCTGCAAGAAGAAGGATTGTGAGAAAAGAAAGAAATGGTTCAAAAAGAAAAGCATTCCCTTATCATTTGTTTGTTTCAAAACCAATTTTATTGATGTTCCTTCTAATACTTGGTGGATTGACTCGGGTGCTGCAATTCATGTTTCCAATTCAATGCAGAAATTTCTTTCAAGCCAAAAGCCAAATGATAGAGCTGTGGATCTTTATAGAAAATTGGATGAAGTCCAAGATCATTATAGTCGAGACCAATAAACTTACTATAGACACCAGATTTTAATTAAATTTACATGATGTCTTTTATGTTCCTTTAGTATCTAGAAATTTAATTTTTTTATGAAAACTTGATTTAGCAGATTTTTTATTTACTTTTATAAATTCAAGTTTTAAATTAATTAAAAATATTATTTTAGTTGGTATTGGAAATTATATAATGGATTATATAAATTAAATTTAGATTCTTTTTTTAATAATCTTTACTTATATTGGATATCAATGTAGGAATAAAATGTGGTATTGTAAATAAGAGTTCTTCAATATTATGGCATAGGCAATTAGATCACATATCAAAAAAAAAGATGACTCGATTGGTTAAAAAAGATATTTTACCAAATCTATATTTTAGTAATTTTGATATGTGCATCAATTACATTAAAAAAATAAAAATCATAAAAAGAATGCCACTAAAAATCAAGGACTCTTAGACTTGATACACATCAATATTTATAGCTATTTTACATATTATTTTAAAGGACAATAGTATTTTATTATCTTTATTGATGATTTCTCACGTTATGATTATATTTTTCTATTGCAAAAAAAGTCTAAAGCTTTTGAAGTCTTTAAGGTATATAAAGCTGAAGTAGAAAATTAATTAAATTAAAAAATTAAGATTATGAAATTTGATAGGAATGGTGAATTTTATGATTGATATGATGAATCCATCCATAATCCTAAATATTTTGCCAGTTTTTTTGAACAACATGATATTATAGCATAATATATTATGCCAGAAAATTCTCAATAAAATGGTGTGACTGAAAAGTGTAATCGCATCTTGATGGATATGGTGAAGAGTATAATTAGTAATTCCTCATTATCCTTGAATTTATGAAAAGAAGTCTTGAAATCCACTATTTATATCCTAAATTAGGTATCCAGTAGTGTTATTTTTAAAACTCCTTTTGAGTTATGGATAGATAGAAAATCAAGTTTAGAATATTTACATATTTGAGATTGTCCAGTAGAAGCTCAATTATATAACTATAAAAAAAAAGATCCTAGAATTATTAGTTATTATTTTATAGAGTATCCAGAAAGATCAAAAAATTTTAGATTTTATTATCTATCATGCATCACTAGAATTATTAAAACTAAAACTGCTAGGTTCATTGAGGATGGTAAAAATAATAGGAGTGGTGAACCACGTAAATACAGTATTACAGAAAATAAGAGAATCTTTTTTTATTATAGTAATACCTAAAGGTATTCCACTTGAATCTGCTCAATCTGAATTATAGAACATCAATAGATGATTGATACACCATTTTCTGAATAGATGATCAATGAACCTGATCTGATTAAAAATAATCATAATAATACTGAATCTGAGATATTATGGAGATCTACTAGAATTAGAAGATTGACTATTTTAGATGATTATATTATTTACTTACAATAATATGATTATGATATTGAAATGAAGGATGATCCAGTTTCATTTAAGGATGCCATGAATAGCGATGATTCTGAACTTTAGTTAGATGCCATGAAAGATGAGATGGAATCTATAAATAAGAATCATGTCTGAAAACTTGTCGAACTGCCTAAAGAATTTAAGCCATAGGTTGTAAATAGATATTTTAAACTAAACGACATTCCAAAGTCAATATCAAGAGATATAAGGCTAGACTTATAGTAAAGAGATTCACTCAAAAGAAAGGTATTGATTATCATAAAATATTTTTTTTCTATTTTTAGAAAAGATTCATGCATAATCATTATGGCATTAGTAGCTTATTTTGATTTAGAGCTACTTCAAATGGATGTCAAGACTGCATTCTTAAATGAAAATTTAAAGAAAGAGGTGTTATGGAATAGCTTGAAGGATTTTTAGTACAAAAAAATAAAAAGTTGGTTTGTAAATGAAAGAAATCTATATATGGTCTTAAACAAGCTTTTAGGCAATGATACTTAAAGTTTAATCATATCATTATTTCTTTCGGATTTAAGAAAAATATTACTGATGAATGTATTTATTTGAAGGTAAATGGGAGTAAGTTTATATTTTTGATTCTTTATATGGATGATATCTTACTAGCCAGCAATGAATTACAAGATCTCTTGCATAAACTAAAAATTTTCTTTCCAATTATTTTGATATGAAAGATATGAAAGATGCTTCTTATATTCTTGGTATAGAAATCCATCGTAATAGAAATAAAATATTACTTGATTTATCTCAGAGAAATTATATTACTAGGATCCTAGAAAGATTTGAAATATCAAGCTGTTCATTAAGTGAAATATCAATCATTAAGGATGATAAATTCAGTAAATTTCAGTGTCTCAAGAACGAGATTAAAAGAAATCAAATGAAAGATATATCCTATGCATCTGCAGTGGATAGTCTGATATATGCTCAAGTATATGCCTGTCATGATATTAGTTTTGCTTTGAGAATATGCTTGGTAGATATCAGAGTGATCCAGGTATGGACCATTGGAAAGCTACCAAAAAGATGATGCAATATTATTAGGAAACTAAAGACAACATGCTTTCTTATGGGATGATTGTTTGGTTAAAAGTAATTCGTTATTCAGATGCAGATTATGCCAGTTGTCTTGATAGTAGAAAGTCCATATCATGTTACATCTTCCTATTAGTTGGTGGACCAATCTCATAGAGGAGTGCAAAATAATGCATTATTGCTTTCTCTACTATGGGACTGAATATATAAGCTGTTAAAAGACTTCTTCA